>CM052885.1:12279963-12430519 GCA_028534135.1 Potos flavus | reverse complement strand
GAACCTTGAGTCCCTTCCTCTGCAGCAGACTGATGCAGGAAGGAGGAAGAAGGAGAAACTCGGAAGTCACCAGGGAGCTTCTCACCAGCCCTGTGCCCTCCTGCTTGGCGACTCAGGGGTCATTGCTTTGACACATGGACTGTGAGTTCAGTCCTTGTATGTGAGCGGGTGTGGAAAGCCTCTCCCTTCCAGACACAGGAGCTGCATCTCAGTGCTTGCCTTGTGCACAGGCACGGCTTTCTTCTTGGAGAAGGAAAAAAAGGCCATCCTCACAGTGAAACTTGCTTCATTCGTCTTAAGAGTAACGGTGAGCCTCTCTCTGAAAGCCACTTAATTATGTGGCAAGGGTCCTGCTGTGGGCGTGCTGCAGAGGCTGCCCAGCCAGGCACGCTCCCCTTGTAAGTGGTAAAATATACAGTACGATTAAGTAGCATGAGAAACTTGAGTGTTGTTTCTAAAGACCTCAGTCCATGTTTGGGCTGTTTTGATTTATTGTTAATTTGGGGAGTCTGGCTTCTTGAAAAGCATGGAATGTGCACTTTTTAAATAATTGCAATCAAATCTCGCCCTGATACCGGCTTTCTAGTTCCCCGGACACTGGGCAGCAGTAGTCTGGGGGTGGGATGTATTCACTCTGCAAAACATTTTCCTGAGTGTTCTTTCAGCTTTGTTCACCTGCACTTTTGTCAGGAGCAGGGTCGCATTGCTTCCCACCCCCAGATCCCCTCTTCTTCGTCTTTGAAGACTTCCCAGGGTCCGAAAGAGGGAGCAGGGGGCTTGGGGGGGCCTAGTCTAGGCACAGGCACCATTGCGGAGCCTGCCCCTCTGTGCCCTTCTTGTAGGATTTCCTCTAGTTTGAGTGAACAGGGAGAACACAGGGAGGTGGGCGCACATCTGTGTTCGATGAAAACTGACCCAGCGCTTCCCTTGCAGTGGGGTCTGCCTTAACTTCCCTCGTGCGGTTGGAATTGATAAAATGGGTTATTGAGTTATCCTCCTTGATGGGGCCTACAGTGTCGGAACCAATCCAGGGGCCAAGAGGTGAACTGAGGCGGGATGCAGGCTTTACTCCATTTGGTTATGTAAACCAGGCGCTATGCAGATCCGGGAGATGTCAGTATTAGGGGTGGCAGATTTTTGGTTGAATCGTTTGGGGAAGTAAAGTGAAAACCCATATTTTGAAAAGTTAATGCTAGGAGAGGAAACAGAGGAAGTAAAGAATTTTTATTTTTTCCTTTTGCCTTACAAGATAATTTGAAAAAAAAATAATTACCCCTTGAAATGTTGCCAGCAGCGAGTGAGTGAGAACCAGTGAGGGTTCAGAAGTTAGAGTCCTACTCTGGTTTCACATAAGGTACTTAATGGTCCTTTCCCATCATTGAGCACAAATACATATCCCTAAAATTTCTCCGAAATTTGATTTTGTTCTCCGTTCCAAGGAAAAAGTGTTGTGAACAGTCTGAGCCCGGTTTCCCTGGCCATGACAAATTCTCATGAAACCAGTGCACAGGAACTGGATTTTCACAGCCCCCTTTGGAGGGGCCGTGTGCCCCCAGGCGGTGGGGAGCTGCCCCTGATGTGGGTTTCTGGGAGGGGGCGCTTTGTGGTGGGGGGGAGTGCCATACAAATTGGATGCGAATATAATTGATAATTTAAGTCTCTCCCTGGAAACTTAAACTTTGATAGTTTACATCTCTGCTTAATAGCATATTAAATCATTTTATAGTCCTTAACAACTGTTTAATCTTTTCAGTGTTGAAAAATGAGGTAATTGATCTAAGCCATGTCAGAATATGCCAGGAAAAACTTATTTAAACGTACCACCCTTCGCCATGGCATTTGGGGGATTCGAGGGACCTGTATGTGTTTTAGGGGGGCCCGCCTCTGCCACAGTGGGGTCTCACCCTGAATGGGATCAGAGACAAAGAATCCTTGATAAGTGGAGCCTGTAGGAGGCCAGTGGGGGATCGGCTGAGCCTGAGTTTTGGCCCTTAGGCTATGATATTGAGGCCATCTAGGATTTTGGCTTCTAATTGGGCATTGTTGAAAACACACTTTTCTGGCCGACAGTATGTTCTATGATCTCTCACTGTGTTCAGCAAGGTTGTTTGTGCACCATCACAATTGGAGTGCTCGTGGCCGGAGTGAGGGAGAGTGAGAACAAGAACAAGAGAGGAGAGAGTAAGTGCTCTGTTATTCCAAAAACAAGTATGCCTTCTCCTTGGGAATGACACCAAAGAATACCTTCTAAATGAAGTATGTTTCCCTTCAGAGATTACAGCATCAGTGGATCAAAGTCCCCTGGAAATAGCTTTTGGCAGCTCCAAGGTTCCCTGTAACTCTTCTTTGACTTGAGCAGGGCAGCCCTGTGCTGGGAGTAGCAGCTGACCTGTCTTTGGAGGCTGAGGGACCGGGGCTGGGGACAGATAGGTGTCCCGTGGATCTGTTGACCGCTCTGCAAACGCTGTGGCCTCATGTTGGTTTGGGGTTGGTTTGGTTGGAAGTGGTTTTGTTTCTCTGGAAAATGGATTGTGGCGCACGGGCTGGCTCTCTCTGTCCAAGTAATGCAATACAGGCATCTTCTAAACTTAAACAAGGCTTTGGCAATGCTGGTGAAATGTATTGTCGTCGGCTCCGTGTCCTGACGTCCTCCATAGACTTGAGGAATGTTTGGCCCTCGGCCCCCGAGCCCTTTCTGGTTTAAGTTTAATGAGAGTCCGGGCAATCTAAACGTCTACCTGGCAGCAGGGAAGAGACCCTTCACGTTAATTATCGCTAATCTCAACTGTCTCCTTCCAAGCCCTATATACAGCCCTACACATTTGTATACATTTTATATGGTCGATTTCCATTATAAATTGCCCATAAATTAAATACAGATTTTCTTGGGAACATCTTAAAAAAAGGGGAAAGATCCATGTGATCCACGTTTCTGGTATTAGAGGTGATGTGGGTTACAAAGGGGGAGGGTGGGCCTGTGCGCCAACTCCCCAACATGGAGGTCACGCGTCTGGGTTAAGGCAACGTGAGTGGTGTGTGAACGGATATGCAGCGTGCCTTGTCTCCATCTTTCCTGTTGTGAGCTGCACTTCATGATTTTGAGAAGAATGAAGACTGATTGATTGACCTAGACAGACTGGAGCGGGTTCAGAGGAGGACAGGAGGACAGTGAGGGATGGGAGTGCTCCCCTCTCTCCTCCAAAGAGAAGGCTCGGCTTGTTGTGTTTGTCTGGAGGGGAGCGCTCTCAGCACCGAGTCATCGTCATTATGAGGGGTGTTGTCAGCACAATCTGTGGCTAATAAGGAAGTACTAATGTACATTCAATAAGAAATTAGAGCAGATTCAAGGTTCATCTCGAAAGTGTCCTCATTTCCACATCCTTACTGAGTGGAGAGCTAAGGGGGGAGTTTTAGCTGGACCCCATAGAATTGTGCCCATCCTCAAGCCCATGCCCCCTGTGCCCAGCTTTTGCTACCTCGGACTTTGCACGTATTGCTGCCTCCCCTCTTTAGGTCTCTACTTGATAAGGTCTCCCCTGACCACTCTATTTAAAAATGTATTCTGAGTACTCTCTCCTCGTTTATTTTTCTTTATCTCTGTTTGACACTCTGGGCACTTTATTTATTATTATTTTAAGCAATAGTAAACATAGGGCCCACGAGGTAGGGGTTTTTGTCTCTTTCATGCTCTCTTCTGTTCCAGTGTGTAGCACCTGGTAGGTGCTCAATGAACTGTGTTGAGTGAATGTATGAGTAAATGCCCACGATATGCATTTGGAGGTTATTAGTTGCATGTTATGGAGGAAACAGAGGTTGCAAATACATAAATACAAATTTCCACCAAGGAATGCGCTGACTTCTAGGGGTGGGAATGCCTGTGGAGGAAATGTCTAGTGAGGACGTGAGGATGGGAGGATGGCTGCTTGTCACGGGGGTTGCTGAGAGGGTAGGATTTTACGATCCTAGGCACCCTGTCTCTCCTTCTCCATGATTTTGTTCGAGGCCTTAAAATGTTCTCTCCTGTGCTCTCCTGTAATTCAGGATCCTACAGTTCTGGGTGCTTCGGGGCACTTGCCCTGGATCACACAGCTCTGGTGGGGCCGAGCCCAGGTGGTACGGGTTTCTTGCTTAGAATGCGAGCCCCCAGGATGCTGTCCTCTCGCTGTGGCTGGGGTGGCCTCTGTGCTTCCAGCAGGTGGTCTGGCCCTGGTGGTCTCCGGGCTGCCTTTGTCATGGTCTCCTGGACCTTTTCCCCAGGGCCCAGTGGTGCTGCAAGTTAATTTGTCCCCAAGTGAGGTATTCGTTTCTTTATTCTCCATTTAAGTGACCGTTATGTGTTATGTTCTTCCCTCGAGTCTGCTCTGGTGGTTAGGTCCCCATCCCCCAGGCACTGGACTTGACACTTTCTCCCTCCTCCTTTCCCGCCAGCCCTAGCTCAGACCCTCTCAGAGTGGGCGGAAAGGCTGGTGTTCAGCAGACCAGTTAGGATGTCTAGGCCTGGGCTCTGCAGCTTCAGAGCTTAGGGATGGATGAGACAGTTTGTAGTAGGGCTTCACTGGGGGAGCTTTGCTGGGGGAGCTCTTCTGGAGTTATGCCCCGGAACAGGAGGAAGGCAGCTCCGTGAGGAGCCAGGGCTGCAGAGCTGGGAGCAGAGAGCCCTGTTGGTGGATGCAGTGTAGGACACCAGGCCCCTCATGTGTGCGAGGAGGACCAGCAACTATCCCCTTCCCCATCTTTCTTTAGGGCGCCACCTATCAGTGTGGGGCTCGGGAATAGACAGGAGGGATGTTGGGCATCCCAGCACTCAGATGCAGTGTAGAAAATGCCACCGGGAGGGACCACTCACCTTGAGTGGTCAGAGCGTCTGGGCTCCACTACAGATGAGCCGAGTGACCTTGTACAAGCCATTTGACCTCTCTTACTGCAGTTTCTGTATCTGTAGAATGGGGACTAGCCTCTAATCATGAGATAATTCTCTGAATATTAGATGGGAGGGGCTTTTTGTTTTCATTGTATGACTGTGTGCTGCTTGATTTTTCTAAAATTCTATATAGGCATAAGTTTGATTTGAATAATAAGATAGATATTTGGAAACATTCCTGAAATGCTATGTGAGTATGTCAGTCTCTGCTTTATATTTTGGGGTCAGAGATGGTAATAACTGGCTTCTGGAGCCCTGAGTTTCTTCTGCCCAGGTCCTTATTCTGAGGCTGTGACCCCTTATTCTGAGGGTGTGAACACACAGGCGTTCCCAGGAAGTTCTTCATAGAACTGAAACAGCTCCTCTGTGTTGGAGCCTAGAAACACGTGCTTGGAGGGAACTCCGCCATTCTAGCCTGGGGCCCACGGGGCGGTTGGGAACAATCAGGAGACCCTGTGCTTTATGGCCTTGGGTGGTGCATGAAGTCTTCTCCACTTGGGCTTCATAAATTATTCTGTGGGATCCATTAGAGCTGGGTGGGGAGCAAGAGAGTGATTTTATGGGTGATTTACACATGGCCTGTGTCTGAGATCCCACGTGTTGCCAGCTGGACAGCGGCTTCTGGCTGCTTCCATGGCAAAGCCTTGGCCCAGAGGAGCCCTCACAGTGTGAAATCACTCCACATGACCTGTGGCTGGGCAGAGGGGCTCCAAGACCCCACAAAGAGGTCGCCTCCAGCAAATCCAGGAAGGAGGTAAAGTTACACAGTCCCGTTTCTCCATTTGTTTTCAGGAGGACTTGGAGTTTAGTCCCCCATGGTTGACACGGCTTGTCCCACTGGAGTAAGAGTCCTCTCAGGAAGAATTATGATTTTGGAGCTAGTTGTACCTTTGAGATCATAAAACCTAGCTTTGGATTTTACTGTGGGAGAACAGGCTCGAGACCTTACTGAGGATCACATAGTAGGTCAGTAGCAGGGCTGAGCCCAGATCTCTTTCTCCTACCTCATGTTGCCTCTTTGGACCAAGGGGAAGGGGAGCTGCGGGTGGGAGAGACTGATGACTCTCCTGCCTAGATGGCAGTCTTCTGGAGACCCCGAGCTTGTGGGAATGTGGTCCTCCTACCTGGGTGGGGTGTCTGAGGTTGCCTTCCTAGCCTGGAACCCCACCCCCCACCCCCGCACTGGGCTTGATGCTGCTGGGATGTCCCAGCACCTTCCCTGAGGCTGCCTGGTGTGGCCCGGGGTTGCCAGAGCAGTCAGCACCATGGGCTCCTTCCTGGGCTTGGGTGTGCAAGAATGACTCCTCCCTCGCACGTTCTGTTGATGGTGGCAGCTGCTGGGCGCTGGGGGCTCATGGCTTCAGCTCCATCAGTGTCCCATCTGATGTGGGGGAAAGAGGGAGGCCTGGCCTGGGGAGCGCGCTTGTGCTCCTCACTGGCTGCGTGGTCTTGAGGGAGTCTCTTTCACTGAGCTTTTCTAGGAACTATTGCTTTTCCTGGGGGCATTTTAGGCCTTGATTCTACAGAGGCACATGTGATGCCTCTCTCCTGCCTCTGCCTCTGTCTTACTGCTTCCCCACGTTGTGGACTCATGCCTGAGCATCCGTGGAAGACAGACGTCCATCTCGAAGCTCTTTATAAGTTTTGAACAAAAGGACCCACATTTTCAGTCTGCCCTGGGCCCTGGCATTATGTAGCTAGTCCTGTCCTTCCCCCCAGCCAGTCCCCACTACCCCTCATGCAGCTCAGATGGATGACCAGGGAGGACTGGGGTAGGGGCAGAGCAGAGGGCCCTTCTGGATGGTGGGGGCACTTGCCGGCTGGGATGAGACAGGGTAGGATCGACCTCCAGAGACTCTGAACTTGGCAGAGCTCTTCTTGGCAGCTCACAGGCCCTGCTTTTTGTGGCTTTTCTCCCTTTGTTCTCCATTTAGGCTCCCCACATTCTGCTAATTTCTTACTCCTTTCCCCAAAGCTCCTGTTTCGGGGACAGGTTTTATGGGGTTCACCATTATAGCGGTTAGGATAGGCTAGGTTAGGTAGCAAAATAACCTGGAAATCTGGTGGTTTAATACAGTGTTTTATTTCTTACTTGTGCTTTCTGTCCATCACAGATTGGGGCTGGGGATTCTGTTCCATGCAGTCACTCAAGGTCCGGAGCTGATGGAGGTCCTGTCCCTTGTACCCATACTGGCTGGGACTACACAATCTCTTGATTGCTCTGGCAGGAGAGTGGGATGAAGGAGGACTCCCCAACTGCTCTTTTATGCTTCAGCTTGAAAGCGACATGCTCGTAGCCCAATTGGCCAGGATTAGTTCTGGGGCTCCATCTAACTGCAAGGGAGCTGGAACATGGTGTCTTCTACTTCTAGGAAGAAGAGAAGAAACAGATACTGATGAGCACCGGATATATCAAGTAAAGTGGCCCCAGAAACTTTTGTCCAATAGGCGAATAAATGGAAGGAAAGAGAACTACTATGCCCACATCTCTTCATCTAGAGAGAATTGTGTTTCGTCTTTACCTGAGAATATTCTAGTATCGATGACTTACTGAATGTAAAGCCCTCAGCCAAACTCTAAATATCCATTGTGGCAGAAAGACGCTCCCCATCTCCTGTCGTGGGGTCTGGAATGTCAGTGAGCCAGGCCTTCCCTGTGTGTACAGGGAATCTGCTGGGGTTGAGCAAAGTCACGGCAGAGGAGCTGATAGAAAGTGAGCGCTTAGTATCAGTGGGTGTAGACTGTTGGCAAACTTTAATTCTGATAAACTTAAAAACAAGTGTAACCAGTATGAATTGATCCATGCCATCTGGGTGTAAGAAATATCACATTTATTTTTCTAAATCAAATTTGGCTCAGTCCTCAGCCCCCTGGCTGCTGGGATGTCTAATTTTGTCATTATTTATGTCCCCGTCACTCTTGTCCTCTTCCTCCTCTTCTCTCTTCCTTCACTGCTGCAGGGATGGATAAGAACAGGTTACAGAGAAGTGGCTGCAGTCTCCTTTTTGCCGTTTGTCCTTGCCCAGGACTGTGTGGTCCACTTGGAGATGGGAGGTCCTCAGGTAGCCGATTCCCCTCTGTGCTACCCTCAGAATGGGGTCCCCACTGTGGCTCAGGGGACTGTGCGTCTCAGCGCCGGGCGTGGTGGCACTCAGGAAGCTAATCCTGCAGCTACGGCTAAGGTGGACTCTGTCCTCCTTTTCCCCGAGCCTCCCCACCCCAGAGCCCTGGTCTGAAGCCCCTGCTCCGTGGAACGTGCTGGCTCTCAGCCCCATGGCCGCTTGACTGGGGGGGTCTGCCCGCCCCCCTGTGTCCATCAGTTCCACCAACACCCAGAGGTATTAGCCACCAGCCACAGTGTTGCCAGAAGATTTAATTATGAGTTACCTCATTTCATTCACATTTACGTGGCCAAAGCCCATCGCAGACAAAACACCAATAAAAGCCGAGCCCCAGAGAAACGCAAGGCTGTAGAGCCAAGCAAGCAGGGTTTTTCTCATGGCCCAAAACTTGTGTCTTTTTTTTCTTTTCCTTTTTTGGCAAAAGAGAAAATGAAATAAGTTTAAGAACAATGTACAGTCCACATTTGATGGCTGTAGAATGTGTATGGCCTTCAGCTGCTTCCAGCAAATTATTCATGATCTATTTGAGCATTAGCTAGATGCTGACACCATGTCTCCCTACACTGACTCAGCCCCCGCTGGGGCCCTGGGTCGGGGCTTCTGCTCGGGGCCTTGACAGGCTTCCACACCTGAGCCAGGTAACTCCCCTTAGGAGCAACTCTATGCTCACGCCCACGGATGGGCCTGGAAAGTGAAGCATTCGCAGGACCCTGAAACTGGGCTTGAGGACAAGGGGCGCCATCAGTCTGTCCTGGGAACAGTTTAGTACAGGCACCCGCCTCGGCCCCAGGCACCCTGGCCAAGCCCGGATTGTGATTTCCATCTGAGAAAAAGAGCCTATCTATTTGCATTTCTTATGGTTCACAACTGGGGAGTAATTGCTCCTTACCTCACTTGCAGTCTCCCCGGTGCAGCACTTTTACCCAAAAGTGGTCCTAAAGCTTGGGTGAATTGGAACTCTGGCCCATCATTCAGGAGATTTCTACAGCCCATTCTGTGACCTTTGCCAATTCCCTTCTCTCTCTGGGCCCTAGTTTTATTTTGTCTTTCAAAAAGCAGAAAGTATCCAAAAAAAAAAAAAAAAAGTCTTTTTTTAAAGATCTACGGGAGCCATTTTTCAAACAAAAAGCTCCATATATAGAATAGATAACCTCTGAATTGCTCTTTTGAGAGGACGGGGCAAGGACAATGCTGCTCATGCCACCCGCCATCCTACCTTGCCCCCACGTCGGCTTCCCTGACATCTTGTAAAGGACTCTACCCTGCAGGACTCCATCCAGCATCGTTTGCAAACCACCAGGGTGGGTCATCTGCAAGGACACAGTGATAACCGACATTTGGATTCTTATCTCATCCCTACCTGGATAAAACAAAATAAAACCAAAATGGCTACAGAGCTCCCATAAGACCCAAGAATTAAGGCAGAGAAAACTCATGAGAGTGTTCTCTTTCTCTTCTGTGGTTTGAAGACTATGTGTTGACCACTGATGGCCTCCATTCCCTGGGCCTTCCCTTGTCAGCCAGGCAGGTTTGTTCTGGTCCTCGGGAGGCTCACCTCTCCTGGTCATCCCTCATGACCTAGGGGAGCTGTCAGAGCCTCCTGTGACTTGGAAGGCCTCAGGCCTTGAACTCTCAGGATGGAACACTTGGGGGGGTATGTTGTCAAGGTTTCCCATCTCCTCTGGAGGGGCCTCCAACTCCCACCATGGCAGGAGTAGCTGAAGGAGGGAGGTGAAATGGGGAGTACCGGCAGCTGAGGATTCAGGAGGGCATGATTGTTCTCTTCAAATGCTAGTTGGGTAAGGACCGTCTGCTTAGTTCATAGTAGATGATTAATAAATATCTGTGGTGTAAATGAAAGTGGAGCAAAATAGGAAGGCACATTTCAACATATGGAAGAAAATGTCTAGATTGCAGTCATTCACAATTCTTGGCCACTGGTGGTCTTGAGTCAGTGGTCGATGGTCCTGTGGCAGAGGCTCAAGGCTCAGAACACTTAATGGGGCTTGTACTCGAATGGCTCCCGTCTGCTTTCTCTCCTCACCACCCCCGGCGTGGAGGTCTTAGAATCCAGAGAAGAAAGATGGCCCACTTTGGTTACCCACTTTGGATACAGCAAGTGCCTGGACAAAGTGACTTTCTTTGTCCCAGGAAAGCTGCCTTACTCCTGCCCAATTAGCCTGGTGAGGACTAGCCTAGGGAAATCTCCACTTGTTAATGGTGTGGAGACTGAGCGGTCAGAGATGTGTGTGTCCTGGGAGGCTCAGCCTGGAATGCTTCACTGCAGGCGCCAATCACAGGGAGCCCCCCATTGGGTGGCCTAATTCCTTCACTGGGTCAGTGCGGTAGATCTTGCTTTGCTAGGCTCATGTTGCAAGTGAGTTTTAAATTTCTGGGTTGGGAGGGAGGCCTGGTATTTTAGTTTGGCTTTTCTTGGGTGAGGAGTTGCAGCTAAATTGTTGGCTGTACCTGGCCTAGGAGGTTTCCTTTCTGACAAAGAGCTTCTTACTCTGTGATGTTTGGGGCTGTCCATCAGTTCCCTGAACCTCAATGGAGCTGGATGAGAATCCCCTAATGGCCTTGAAGCCACCTGGGTCTGGAAAGGCCCTCAAAGGCCCCTCCTTCCTCCCTTGCCCACTAGAGAAACTCCTAGTGCGATCTGTGGCAGGTGGCTATCTAGTACTTGGGTCCATCTTGGAGACACCATGTTTTGAGATGACCCATTACACTCTGCACTGAGAATATAGATACAAATGCATCTTGCAACCTGAAAAAGGGTATAGATATGGCAGGTATGACGCCCGTATAACTTCCCAGTAACCTGTAGCTATCCCTGGGTCCTGGCTCTGTCTTCTAGGGCCCTGAAACCTGCGTTGTGCTCCCTCTGACCTGGGAAGGCTTTTCAGGATCTGTAGGCAGCAAGGACCCTATCCAGATCCCCAGCTGCATCTGGGGCTGTGTGAAGCTATGAATCAGGATGCTCTCCTTCTCTTCTCAGGGAGGGCTACCAAGGCCCCCAAACAAGGAGGGATGTCCCCTCCTGGTATTGCTCTTGTGACAGGATTGGAGCCCCAGGGAAAAGGTGCAGCAGGATTTAGGCTCTAACCAGAGGGAGTGTCTTTTCCAGGAGCCCTGGGAATCTGGACTCTACCTGCTCCTGGTATTGGAAGGGTCTGATATGCTCTCATCCACTGGGGTACCCTTTTTGGTTTGGGCGCTATCTTCAAAAGCATCATCTAGTCCGATGTTGGGAAGCAGCTAAGGCTTTGCTTAGACTAGTGGAAGAAGGTAGGAGCAGGAAGGGGCACACCTCAGTATTTATTGAGTTCCTGTGGTATGCTGGATTCTTTTATGTAGTATCCCATTTAACACTCACTGAACTCCATGGGCTAGTGGTGTTCTTATTTCACTAGAGAAGTTGGTGTTGACCTTTGGCCACAGTGGAGTTTAGATTGAATTTAGGACCACTTGTCTCCAAAGCCTGGGTTCTCAGTTGCGATACCAGCTTGGTTTTATGGTCCAGCTCTGCACTGCTTAGGACAGACCTGCCTTCTCTCTGGGCCTCAGTTTCCCATTTAGAAAATGAAGAATTGGACTAATATCCTCTTAGAGAGCCATCATCTGTGAATCTTACCCTGGAATTTTGCTAAAAGTGAATAGAGCCTGCGGGTGTTTTGGGAAGCATCAGACCCTTTCTGAGTGGACAGCAGCATGTTCTAGAACTTTCTGGTCTTGAGAACAGGCAGTTGCTGGGTTTTCCTCTTTCCTCTATCACCTTTATGATATCAATTTGATATTATGATTTGCTATTGATATTATGATATTATGATATCATAATATAATATTGATATTATATTATATTATTGATATTATATATTATATATATTATATATTACATGTAACATATATTATATTATATATTATATATTATAATATATATTATTGATATTATTGATATTATAATATCAATAATATTATGATATCATAATATCAATAATATTATGATTAGGTATGTTTCCCAATCATAAAATGATCCTCAGCATCACTGTTGGCACTGTGACCCTCTCTCTAAGCTGGAGAATTCCTCAACTGGCTCGTCCTCTGTGCCCACAGTGGGTCTCCTGGGCTGGCAGTGTTGGCTGTACACTGAACTCCAGGAGCCTTTCAGCAGCCAGAAGAGCCCCAGGGCAGGGCTCATGAGTGGATTTGCAGCTTATAGGTGGAAGTGTATGAAGGCTGGACATCTGGGGTGCAGGCACTCCTGTCTGAGAAGGAAGATACGCTGAGGCAGGGCTCAGCTCAAAAGCCAGGAAGCATGGCCCCTGGCCAGCTCCCAGTAAAGGACCTTCTTGTGAGGATCCTCTGGTGGGAAGATGCGTCTTATTGCTAGATTCTGGCTGGGTTTCTGCCTTTGCTGGCTTTAGGATATGTTTAGCAAAAAGCCACCAGTTGAGAGAGGAGCCCACAGAAGCCTTTTGGCTCCAGCCATTCCTTTTACTTCCTGGAGTTCTTCCTTGACCTCCAGTAGCTACCTCTGGAGAGAGCTTGCTGGAGCTCACAGGGGATATTGATTCTTATGTGTGTCTGGGGGCTTTGGGGTTTAACAGGCACATGTTTGTTGTTGCAGACATGTACTTGGGCCTCAGGTGCCAATTACAAAACTCCATCACACACTTGGGCTCAGTGAACACAGACCCTCTCCTGTAGGCAGATATCCTTATGAGGAGCAGATGACTTGCTTTAACTCTACACTTGGCTTTGCCAGTGGAGAGAGGGACATTAACTCTTGGCATAACTAAAATGACTTTTCATGATGATGGATTTCTCAGGAGTGTGTATAGTGAGAGTCCATGAGCAGGTTCAATATCCCATGCACGGATGGGAAATTGGAGGTGTCCCAGCTGCAGGCGGAGGCTGAGCTCACAGGGACGTGCCCATGTACATGCACAGGAGTCAGTGTGTGTGGGGGGTGACATCCGCAGGGGCTGTTGTGTGTGGTGCTGTCCATGTTGTTATCCATAACCATCGAGACATGTATTCATCACACTTGGGCCCAATCCCAAGGCTTCCATTTGGACCTGGACGCCATGTGACATTTGTCACCACATCTCTTGTCATGTGTGATCCTCTGCAGAACTTTCTGGCTCAGTGGGGGTAGGTCACCCACCAGGAACAGCTTCCTGCGAGACTCCACAGAACTCCTTCAGACCTCTCCTGGCCATTGGCCAGCCCTGGGTTGGAGGGAAGGGCTTTGAAAAGGCTCTTGCCTGTTGGCCATCCAGTATGCCTGAAAGGATACCAGCCTGATGAGTGAAGTTACAATATATCAAGACCATGTGGTCGGCTCCCCCTCGAGATGCTCCCTATTAAAGAAATTGCTGGGTGGGAAACATTTTTGGCAATCAGCCCTGAAGCTTCTCTTATATCCCCTTTCTCTTTGCTCTTCAACCCTCAAATCTGAGAGTCATATAGTTTATTTTTAAAACAGAAACAGCCAGGGACTCTCATGTCTCCGGGGCCAAGAACATTGCTTCCCATCATTGAAGTCTAGCCTGGGAGCACATCCTTGGTGTGAATGCTGCAGGATTCAGTGTCATGAGGCTTGGGGTAATGGGAGGGGGGAAAGAGAGCATCTTTAGTGCTTACAGTGGGTCACATCATGTAGGAAATCCTAGAATTTGTGTGCCGTGGCATTGGGAGGGAAACTAAAGCCCCAGAGAGGAGGAACTGGCCAACTTTGTCAGGGGAAGCAGGCCCAGGATCGGCTCCTACCCTTAGGTCTCCTGCTTTCAATTTAGACTTCTTAACATTGAGGAGCCCAAGACTTGAAGGTTACGTTGGAGTTTGGTTTGAAAAAGAAAAGCCTTAGAGAAAGAAGGGAGAGGAAAACCGTTTGGCCATAGAAATGGGAGAGGGAATTCTGAGATGTTGGGAGAGAGGAAGTCTAAATGGCCGAGAGAATTTGCTGGAGACGTGAGGGCATTGCATGATCTTAGCATCAAGGAGAAGGCTGAGGTGAGGGTGAGTCAGGAAGTAATTGGATCAAGGCTGGAAGAGGATCACATTTAACTCTGTAAAATGGCTGTTTCCAGGGGGAGGAAGACTGTGGTGTTCCAGGACCCTATTCTATCCACCGTTTATGTCATAGGGAGCCTGGGAGCCTGGTGCTCATGTTCGGTGGGTCCTTGGGTTGTGACACAGATCATACCTTTGTCCCACTGTTTAGGAATGTATTTTAACCCAACAGTGGATTAGAAAGAACTGGCATGCGAGTTCGTGAACTTTCCTGGCTCTTTCTGAATTATGACCAGCTCTGCAGCAAAGAAAGTAGGTGAGCAGGGAAGCACCCTGGACCCTGGGGCTTGAGTTTGAACTCTGTAACTTCCTTTCCCAGTGACTGTGGGCATATCTCTTCTCTTCCCCACATCTTCATTTCCTCATCAGTTGGTAGTAATGGCCCTCCTTGCCCATGGTGGGGCCCATTGTTTTGTCTGCCTAGCTCTTATTTCCCTGTTCTTCTGATAATGGTTCTCTATTCCTTGAGGCAGGGATTCTCCTCCTGTTAATTAAGTGGTCTTAGTGGAGGCTGCCAATATACTTCCCCTCCTCCCACCTCTGCTGGTGATCATAACAGGATCAGTGGGCTTATCCCACCCTTCTGGCCATGGTCGTTTGATTAAGAGTGTGTTAGAAAAGAACATGACCAGAATTGTTCCTGAACATATATGAGATGCCCATGTGGGAAGTCCCCAGCAAGAAATAACTGAGGGAGCCCTGGGGATGGTGGCGCTGAGTCCCTGTGGGTAGTGGTTGAGGTAGAAGCCAAGAGCCACCATTTTGTTGCTGATGTGATGAGCTATCTGTCATGGCCTGCTGAGGCCTGAGATGGGACTGAGCTACTACCATTTGGATTGTATCCATTTGGGCTCCTTTGCTTTCCAGGGACAGAAATCCCAACCCAAACTACCTTAAGCAAAAAGAGAACTTATCAGCTCACTTCTGTGAAAAGAACAGAGTTGGGCTCATTTCAGGCTTGGCTTCAGGCAGGACCTTACTCAGTCAATGTCACCAGGATTCAGTGTGTGTCTCTCTCTCTTTTTTTCTCTCTTCCTCCCTCTCTATCTCTTTCATCTCTGCTTCCTTTGGGCTGACTTCATCTGGAAATAGAATCCCTTCCTCAGGGTACTAAATGGCTGCCTTAGCTCCCAAACTTATATTTCCTCAGATTCAAGGCCAGCAGGAAATAGCAGCAGTCTCTTTCCTAGAAACTTGAGTCAACCTCTCATTGCCTCTCACTGGTTCAGACTGAGTCCTGTATTTGTCCCCAGATTAATGTGATGTGATGATCTAGCTGGCTTACGCTTAGGTTATAGGCTTAGTCCTGATTATAATCAGGAGTGAAGCCCACCAAAACCCAGCGTCTAAGAGCTGCTGAGAGGATATGGTTATCTGGAGAAGGATGAATAGATGCTGGGTAGCAAACCCCACTGATGTCTCTGCTGTAAGTGGTTAGCACCCCACAGGTTGCTCAGAGCATCTCAGGGCAGCGCATGTCCTCTTTCCTCATCGTGGACACTATTAAGTATTAGGTATAAGGTGTCAGACACCTCTTACGAGGTGATTACAATTTGGTTTCTGGGTGGAGAATAATGACCACTGAAGAATGCCAAAAGCTGTTGCTGATGGTAGATGCAAACTGAAGTGGGTTAAGAAAATGAGTGTTCTTTGAAGTTTTGGACACATTAGAAGATGGAATATTGAATTCAGCAGAGGCTTGCACCAATGGTGTAAATGAATTTGCCATGTGTTTTATGCAAAGACAGGAACAGGCACTTCCTAAAACCATTTCGGCAGCTTCTGTAACTGGTTCAGAATGGTTCACCAATTGGGAGAAAACTAAGGAAGCAGGGAAAGCAGTTACTTGTGATTCAGGAGAAAGCTAGGATCCAATACAAACATTTTTGTGTATCTTTGACTCTAGAGGGTTCACAACATCTAGAAAAGCATTTCTCAGGCATGTCAAGGGCCCACCCTTCCTTCTGCCATGCCCACTGCAGAACCAGCCCTGCTATCACACCGGAAGACCGTCTGTCTTTTTTGTCTTTTTGTCTCCCCAACATTCATTTCTCATACTTGGAGTCTCGCTTAAGCCTCTGGGTGCTGGCCAGGTCATCTAGTTGATGTTGAGGTCACTTAGGGACTTTGGTTGGAGATGATCATTCGCCTGGCACTGAAGTTTTTGATGAATGAGTGAGATAGGGAGTGGTAGTGAATAGATTGCCTGAAGGTATGAGCCTCCAAAGAGCCAGGATTTACACAAAACAGAGTGAAGAAGTATTGCTCTGGAAGAGCCTGAGATCAAAGAAGATGTGAACTCCACCTCTTGAACTTGAAGATAAGCAGTTTCCTCTGGAGGATGCAGCAGGAGAAGTGCTGTTCTTGGGGATGGGGAGCCATGTGCCCCGTGACTATTCCCAGATGACCACAGCCTTGGGACTAGACATACTTATTGGGCAGCAAGTCTAGCCAAGTGTGGTCAGCCCTTTGAACATCTGCCATGGATACACTGTTCCCAGCACCTGCCCGACATCTCCTCTGTGCTCTTGCCGAAGGCCAGGCCCCCCAGAAGTCCCTGCACAATGTTCCTACATGTTTGATGTCCCTGAAAGAAGAGGGAACACATAATCATGATTTAAAAATAAACAGCAGAAGACAAAGTATTTTGGTTCTTGGCTTTACCCTAGGCTGGTGAAGTCATCTCTGAGAAGACTCTTGCCACAGCGTACTTAGAGGCCTCTGAGGTTTGACAGTGCTTGGGCTTTGTTGGGAGAAGGCTGGGCCTATTCACAGATGACAACTTCCATTTCAACCACAGTCATCATGAAGCTGGGGCAGGACCTTGAGCTGGCAGAGCCCTGCCATGGGCTTGCCCCTTGCCGATCCATCTGCCTCTCTGTCTTCCTGTCTTTTTTCTCTTTTGGGGATAGGACAAAGCATCCCCACTATTGACCAGCGAGAAACTTCACTGGCTTTGCCAAACACAGGCCAAAGCTATGCTGGGTGGTTGGTGGTGCTTCTGGATCACTCAAACAAATGCACAGGGGCAGAGGGCTAAGTTCCAATGCTAAAACTAAGCTTTGAAGCATATGTCACCTTTGTGAAACAGGAGCCTTGGAAGGGGATGATCATGTAGGTGGCTTCCATCCTGCCTCAAGGAGGGCTTTGGGAGTCAAGGGGAAGAAGCTGGGAAGGGGAAAAGTATGGAGGCAGGAGGCACAGTGTCACCAGAGACATTGAATCAATGTGTGATTCTCCCCAGAGCTTAGATCGCTGATCCTGGAGGAGGGGTTGCAGTATCTGTGGGTTATTTAGAAGTATATGGGTCTGGTATAATAAACTGATATAATCAGTTGACTGTCTTGTGAAACCAGATTAAGATCTAAAGCCAGATGACAAACTGGGAAGGATATTTGCAATGTTAATGATAGGACTACTAAGCCCAATATATACAAACCCTTTACCAAACAAAAGGAGAAAGAAAAACAACCCACACAGACAAATGGACAAATAAATTGAATAAGCAATTTACAAAAAGAAGAAATAAAGTGGCAGAGCATATAAAAAGATGTTCAACCTTGCTAATGATGAAAAAATATGAGTTAAAAATTGAGACATCATGGTGTGCCTGTTAGTGAAAAAAAGTAACAGTAATAGTCAAGGTTTTGAGAAATATTTCATTCAAAAAGTATGGATTAGTACAACCTACTTGTAAGGCTTTTTGACAACAGGTATCAAAACATAAAATACCATATCCTTTGACCCAGAAATCCTGCTTTAAAAAAAATCAGCAAAAGAAGGAACTGAGTGGGGAAAGTTGTATGAGAATGCATTAGAATATTCATTAATTTCTGATTAATAGAAAACTGGAAAAACTCCTAAATGTCCGTTATTAAGGGATCAGTTGACTGAAGTGTGGCTCATACTACAAAGGAAAATAGGCAATCATTAAAAAAATGATAGTGTATCTTCAATTTGAAAGAAAAGATATTCATGACATGTTTTTAAGTGAACAAAACAAACAAAATCACCTCGATATGTAACCACTCCTCCAGCTGGATCTTGCCCCAATGTGGGCACATGCACTGACTCACAGACCATCCTGGGATGCTGTGGTCCAGGTGAGCAGCCAGTTGGTGGCATTTTTTGGAAGAGTCATGTCTCTAAAGTGTGTTCTCAGAGTCCCAGGGACAGAGGGGAGGCGGGGTGGTGTCAGACTTCCGCATACCTACCGAAGTTGAAGTTCTGAGGGAGGTGAGTGCGGGGGCGGGGAGACTCTGGCCCTTGACCTAGTTCATCCATGTGGGATCGAGTACCAGGTGTGTATCCTGTATTCCACTCCTGTGATTTTTGGAAATAACAACTGTTCTGTTTCTTTTTTAACTGAATTTATTTTTTCGAGGGGGAAGGGCAGAGGCAGAGGGAGAGAGAAACGTAAGCAGACTCTATGCTGAGTGTGGAGCCCAAGTTGGGGCTTGATTTCACGACCTCAAGCTCATGACCCTGAGATCATGACCCAGAGATTACAACCTGAGCCAAAGCCAAGAGACCAACCCTTAACCAACTGCACCACCCAGGCGCCCCTGGAAATGCAAGGAGGGACCTTATGGTCAGTTGCTGGAAAGTCTCTTATGTTATATATGCCTGTGTTATAGGTGCGGGGCTCAGGGCACAGCCCCTGGAGCTAGCCTACCCAGGATGTGATGCCGGCTGCACCTGTTATTGATTGCCGTGATTTCACCCACCTGTGCCTCAGCTTCTCCACCTGTAAAACACAGTGCCTGGCTCATCCTAAGCGCTATGTTTTCTATCATTATTTTTTTGCTGTTTTCTAGTATCTTTTTCTTAACCGACCATAAAACACCATCCATTTTGCACACTGTATTTTTAAAGGAAGGAACTGAATTATTTCTCCTTAAAGTGATAACTGATAAGGTGGAATCCCTAACATTTTTCTGTTTTTAAACCCTGTCCATGAACAAGATTGAAATTTATATGGTCTTTGAGCACTTTCTTTTCTGGGGGTGAGAGGTTTATCTCACATTCTTGTTCAGTTTTCACTCACCTTCCTACCTGTGTCTCAGTAGCATCGGAAGCAGCTGGTCATTGCCTCTCCTATAAAAAATCTTTCTTCATTTGCTGTCTGGGTCACAGGCTCTCGGCCCTCCCGCCCACTGCCTGGCAGTGCCTTTGTTGGTTCCTCATCTTTTGACGTCCAGACACCGGGGTGCTTCTCTCCTTTAGCTACTCACTGCCTTGGGGAATCTCACCCAGTTTCATGGCTTTAATACTTTCTGTGGGCAGGATGACCCTCTTTCCTGGTCTGCCTAGCATAGTTCTGGTGTTGGCCTTGTCACTTGGCATAAATAGCAGTGCCTTTCAATCTCAAGGAGTCCCAGTGTGAAAGCTAAGTTTTATGTTTACCCTGTCTACAGGCTGATGGCCCCTCAGGTTTTTCTCTCGCCTCCTGACCTCTGCCTCTGTGCTCTAGCCTTATATATGCGCTGTCTAGCGTATCGCCACTCGATTAGCTAATTGGCATCACAGAAGACAAGTTCAGAATCTACCTTTTAATTTCTCTTCCAAATCCACACTTTCTGCATTCTTAGAAACGATGACTTCATTCTTCTGGTTGCTCGGCCAAAACCCTTGACTTCTCTATTTCTGTCAAACCCCATGTCTGATCCGCCAGCAGATCCAGTGGGTCGCATCTCTGGTGAGTGTTCAGAACCCACGTAATACTCCTCTCCATCACTTGGGCAACCATTCTAGTCCAGCCACTGGCGCATCTTTCTCTAGAGTATCGAGAAGCCCTTTGCTCCCCATTTCCACTCGTGTCATCTGTACATATTCTCCACACAGCAGCAGAGAGATCCTTTTAAAACATGCCAGGTGGTGGCAGTCTTCTGCTCAAAATTCTCCCATTTGGCTTTGCATGATGTACTTGGTAAAATCCCCAGTCCTTGCATGATTCAGACCCCTGAGATCTGACCTCTCTGCCATCATTTACTCTTCTTGCTCACTCATCTGCACTTCAGCTACACTATCCATTCTACTGTTTCTCAAACTGGCAGTCATGCCTTAGGACCTTTGCACCTGCTGTTCTTGTTGCCGAAATTCTCATCTCTAATTTATCCAATGGCTCACTCACTTACTGTCCTCAGGTCTCCGTTCAAATCTTTTCTCAAATCTTTTCTTATTGAAAAGGTCTTCACTAACTATCCTGTAAGACAAACTTCCCTCATTACTCTTTCCTCAGGCTTTCTTATTCATAAAACTTATCGGTACCTGATGTATTAGGATAACTTTTTTTTTTCCCCCAAATACTTTTATTTTATTTTTTCAGTGTTACAAGATTCATTGTTTATGTACCACACCCAGTGCTCCATGCAACAAGTGCCCTCCTCAATACCCACCACCAGGCTCGCCCATCCCCCCACCCTCTCCCCTCCAAAACTCTCAGAGGATAACTTTTTTTTTTTAAATTGTCTTCTTCCCCTGACTAGGATGTAATTTCGTAAGGCTGGGACTTCAACTGCTTTATCTGCAGTGCCTAAAAGAGTGCCTGGAATGTAATAGGCACTCATTAAAATTTATTGAATGGATTCAGAAAGTACATACCAAGCACATAATATATTTAAAAAAAAATATTTAGGCATACAAAAGTTTTTTTCAGCAGTGCAGTATTTTAAAATTTTCATTGAGAAGTTGTATCATACTGTTGTTTAGTTCATTCCTTAATGTTTTATATTTTTTTGACATAATAATAAATGAAAATTTCTTAACGTCATCTTCTAGTCTGATGCTAGTACACAGAAGTGCAACTGGTTATATGTATTGATCTTAGATCCTCTGGAGTTGCTAAACTCATTTATTTCCTCTAGTAGTTTTTTTTTGTTGATTCTTTAAATTTTGGTAATTAAACAATCACGTCATCTGTGAAAAGTGGGAATTTTACTTCTCTCTTGCTGGTCTTTATGACTTTTCTTTATTGCCCTGGCTAGGATTTCTAGTATTATGTTAACTGGAAGTGTTAAAAATGGACATCCTTATTACAGATGTTGGGGAGAATGGTTTCATCACCATGTGTTTGATACCAATCTCGGGGAAGAGTGTTTCCTCATTAAGTATGATGCTAGCTTTAGGGTGGGGTTTGTTTGTTTTTGTTTTTGTTTGTAACTGTCCTTTATCAGATTGAAGAAATTTCCTTCCATTCCCCATCTGCTGATCATTTTTGTTTTAATCCTGAATGGGTTTTGAATTTTGACAAATGCTTTTCCTCTATTTTTGGAGATAAATCACGTAGTTTTTCTCTTTTATTCTGTTGATATGGTGAATTTCTTTGATTTTTGAATGCCAGATCAATCTTGCACTCCTAGTATAAACCCACTTGTTCATGATGAATTATCTTTTTTATACATGGATGGATTCTACTTGCTACTATTTTGTTAAGCATTTTTGCATTCGTGTTCATGGAGAAGTTTTTGTGTAATTTTTTTTGCGGGCTTTGGCACATCAGAGTATGCTGAACTCATGAAACGAGCTGGGAAGTGTTCCTTTCTCTGTTTTCTTTTCTTTTTTTTTTTTTTTTAAAGATTTTATTTATTTATTTATTTATTTGACAGAGAGGAGAGAGATCACAAGTAGGCAGAGAGGCAAGCGGAGAGAGAGGGGGAAGCAGGCTCCCCGCTGAGCAGAGAGCCCGATGCGGGGCTTGATCCCAGGACCCTGAGATCATGACCTGAGCCGAAGGCAGAGGCTTTAACCCACTGAGCCACCCAGGTTCCCCCCTTTCTCTGTTTCTGAAAGAGTTTACATATGATTAATATTATTTCCTGTTTAAATATTTGACAGAAATCATTAGTGAAATCATCTGAACTTGGAGTTTTTCATTCTGAGAATGGTTTTGATAACAAATTCCATATCTTCAACAGATATAGGGCTACTCAAAATTTCTATTTCACCTTGTGCTTATTTTGACAAGTTGTGTTTTTCAAGGAATTTGTCTATTTTATCTGAAGTTGTCAAATTTATTCATATACTGTGGTGCATAATATTTTATTGTCCTTTTGATGTCTAGGGGACCTGTAGCAATTTTCCTCCTGCATTTCTGAGACTGGTAATGTGTTTTTTCTCTCTTTTCTCCCTATTCTTCCTCCGAAAAGTGCATCACTTCTATTAGTCTTCTCAAAGATAAAGTTTTTGGCATTGCTTTTCTATTTTCTGTTTGATTGCCATTCTTTTTATTATTTGCCTCCTTCTGTTATTTTGGGTTCCATGTGCTCTTCTTTTTTTTAGCTTAAGGTGAAATGTTGTATCACTGTTTCTTCACCTTGTTTCCTTTCTAATATAAGCATGTGAAGCTATAAAACGTCCTCTAAGTGCTCTTGCACTGCATCTCAAAAATCTTGAGACATTGTGTACTCATTTTCATTCAGTTCAAAATGTTTTCTAATTTCCCTTGTGAGGTCTCTGAAGCTGATTTAAAAGGGGATTATTTAATTGCCAAATATTTGGGGCTCTTCTATCTTCCGTATTATTACTGTTTTCTAGTTTAATTTTGTTGTGGTCAAAGAACATACTCTGTAATATTTTAATATTTTGCATTTATGTAGACCTGGTATGGCCCAACTAATGGTGGGTACTGAGCACGCATTTGCAGAGAGCATACAGGCTACGGCCGCTGAATGCCGTGTTCCATATACGGCCGTCTGGTTCGGGTGTCTGAGAATGTCGGTCACACCTGCTACACCTGTCCCGGCTAATTGTTCTGTCAGTCACTAGAACAGGGGGAATAAGATCTCCAGCTCCGGTTACTGATTTGTCTGTTTTTCCCTTTACTTTTTTCAAATTTGGTTTATATTTTTTGAAGTTATCTACTGTAGGCCCATTTAGGCTCTGTGTGAAACAACTTTTTTTCGTTGAAGAATGTCCCTCCATCTCTCTGCTAATACTCATTGTCTTGAAGTCAGTTTTATCTGATGTGGCTAGCCATTTCTGCTTGTTAGTGGTAAGGGTGCATGGTTTCTTTTTTCTTCCCTCTCACTTTCTACTTACTTTTTTCTCCACGTTCCAAGTGTATATCTTGTAGATAATATATAATTGAGACTTGCTTTTTTAGATTCATTCTGACTTACTTGACCTTTTAATTGTAGTGCTTAGTATATTGGTATTTAATGTAATTATTGATATAGGTGGATTCAAAATTATGCCATTTTGCCATTTGTTTTGTCTTTGTCGTATCTGTTTCTTTTTCTCTTTTCTTTTCTTTTTTTTTTTTAAAGATTTTATTTATTTGACAGAGAGAAACATAGCTAGAGAGGGAACACTAGCAGAGGGAATGGGAGAGGGAGAAGCAGGCCTCCCACAGAGCAGGGAGCCCGATGCGGGGCTCGATCCCAGGACCCTGGGATCATGATCTGAGCCGAAGGCAGACGCTTAACGACTGAGCCACCCAGGTGCCCCTCTTTTTTCTTTTTTTAGAGAGGGAACAGGGGAGGGACAGAGGGAGAGGGAGAGAGGAAATCTTAAGCAGGCTTCATGCCCAGCACAGGGCCCAGTGTGGAACTCAATCCCATGACCCCGAGCCGAAATCAAGAGTCAGACACTTAACTGAGCCACCCAGGCACCCCTCTAATACCTGTTGTAAGTTCCACTTTTCTTCTTTCTTTCCTTCTTTTGGGTTAATTGAATAGTTTTTGTTATTTCATTTTGATTTCTCAATTGAATTTTAGCTGTATATTTTGCATTATTATTTTAGTAGTTGCTCTAGGAAATACAATATGTATCTTGAGCTTATTACTTTATAGTCAGAGTTAATAATATACTACTTTATATAAAAGATAGGCCCCTTGCTACAGTACACTTCTATTTACCCAGCTCCCTTCCCAGGCAGAATATAAGTAACACCTGCCTGTTAAGGGCAGCAGACGGGATGCTCTTGCTTCCTGATATAACGAGGTGTGAGTGGACTCCTGGTCTTGGGTGGTGATTGGGGAAATTCATTTGGCAATCCAACAAGCTATGCTATGGTAAGCGCCTTAGCTTATGAAATACACAAAGTCTGCCAGGCCACAAATCAGTGGGGTCACTGGAAAGAGAGGGAAATTATATGTTAGGTATATGTGAAACATCTGTAGGAAATCGAGGCTGAGAAGTTTTGCTGTGGAGCGAATAAGAAGTCTAGATATTCTTTCAAGAATGGTTTTGTCATATATCATTGGTGTGAATTATTAGCTATTTGTTGTTTAGTAATGCTTAAAATTTTTTTTGGTAACATACTGCTTATAACAATGAGTTAAAAATCTAAAATGTTGGGACTCCTAGGTAGCTCAGTCGGTTAAGTGGCTGCCAGGGTCCTGGGATCGAGTTCTGCATCAGGCTCCTTGCTAAGCAGGAAGCCTGCTTCTCTCTCAGCCTCTGCCTGCCACTCTGCCTGCTTGTGCTCTCTCTCTCTGACAAATAAATAAAATCTTTAAAAAAATCTAAAATGCATGCTTAATAGAAAATTAAGTACTAATTTTTCTTTTCTTTTTTTTTTTTGGTCTTTCAAGAGAGTTAATGATTAATGTGTAGCTTGGAAAAAGTGTTTGCTGATACCATGGGTGTAGTAATACCATTGGCCACGTGGAAACCTGAAGACACAAACATGTTTGTTGAAGAGGCATCAGCCTCTCAAAAGCTTTGTAGTTAAGTTTGTGCCCAAACATAATTAGGATTAATAGCTATAAAAGGTGTGTTTATATATCATTTTATGACTCATTTAGACCAAATGCCTGTTCTACTAAGTTAATTTCACTCATTTTTAATTCCAAATAAATTTTCCTGGCCATGGACGGAAAGTGAAATGATAGCAGTGGATGTGTTGGCTCTATTAGCAGAAGGATTGTGTGAAGCCAGCATTATATCAGTGTCATAAGATGCTTCAAATAAAATAGCTGTTAAATTAATTTTGACACCGGTTCGGTTTTTCACCCAATTCATGGAATCCAAGTAAGCTTTTGGAAATTAATTCTGTCAAAGATGAAATAGCTGAAATGAATGCAATTATAAATTGTTGAGAAGTTGAACATCGAAGTTTTTTTTTTTTTTTTTTTTTGCAGTGATAATAAAAGTACAAATTTTGGTGGAACACAGTGTTGTAGAACAAATAATAGTCTTACTAAATTAAGATGTTTATAGACTAGGAATGTACTTGGAGTTGGGTGCACATACAATTAATAACTTGTTCTATCAATTTAATTAGAAGCTAGAGTTGTACAAAAACAAAATAATTTTATATTTATTAAGAAAAACTGAACAACAAAAGTTTTATGTCAAAACCGATTCTGAGTACAAAATACCACTTTAGGATAGAAGTATATACTTTCTCCTCTTGCTGTCTCTCATTAATCAGATTTTTAAAATCTTTGAACTTTTAAAGAACTACTTTGTCCATCAGCTTCAGAACCCTAAAATATTGTTGAGAATTTGTATAAACAAATTATGTAAGTTTTGGTCCATTTGTTCAAAACCAGCTGGAAATATTTAATCAAAATTAGATGAATGGCTCACCTTACCACATCAGCTTTTGAATCTTTTAGTGGATTGCAATGATTGAAAACAAAATCTTCAAGCTTTATCTCTATCAAAGCAAGGAAGAACTTGAAAAAGTGAAATAATGAGAGCTTATATGGTGTGAAATACTCAGTATTCAAATTCTTTTGGAGTGTCTGGGATATCTGGTTTATGGGAAGAGTCTTGTGATAGTATTCATATGATAATGAAGTGAATTTGTATTCCAACCTGCAAATGCGGTGAAATGAAGTAGGCCTGTGCTTTTGCAGCATCTAAAACTGGTGAACCGTTCAAAAGAACCATAAATAGAGACAACTTATTTGACATGTTTTGTCAAGGAAAGCTACTCTGAGGCAAAAGGAAAGCATCTGTGAAAATATTTGAAGTGAAATATTTACTCATTTCAGTATAAAAAATAATTGAAATTGACAATATTCTCCATTTAGCCAAATTTTCTCCCAGTTTACCAGACATCTCAGGACCAGGAGGCAGAATGTTTTCTAAATTGAAAAATTGCAGTCTACAAAGAAGGGTCAAGTGAGAGTCAGCAATTTCAGATTTATTAATCGTAACTTGCAACTCTGAAGAAAACTGTAGGCAATTTAATGGAAAAATCTAAAATGATAAGATCATATTGAAAAAATTATATTCCTCAGAAAAATTCAGTGATACAATATTAAGCAGTGATATGTCTAAGAAACTGATTAAAATAGGTGAATATGCACCAAGAATAAACTATTTTGCTTCTACTATTTTTTCAATATTTAGATTATCAACGTAAAGATTTTTTAATTGATGTATGTCATATATTATGGTCTTAGAAGGAATTTCACTTTTGAAATTTGGTTTTAAAGAGAACAGTTTTATGGTCCATCAATAAAATAAAATCAGGATTGTTAGTCAATATATAAACATTTTAAAAAATTATATAATTTTTAGTACTTTTAGTTCCTCTTCTCACTCTCGAAAGTGTCCCAATTTAGACGGTGCATGATATGGTGACCCTTGCTGTTGTTTTTGTCGTTAGCAAAGTTCACAGATACTCCAGTTTTCCACCTTTCAGACCAGTGGTAGTTTGGTACTTTCCTGTTCTTTTTGTAATTAGTCATGATAGTGTGGCTCACTTTGGCCAAGGAAATGTGAGCAGAAGTGATATGTGACGTTTTTAAGGGCCAGTCCATGACTTAACCTCTCTCTCCTGCTTCAGTGATCATGGAAGCCTGTGTCAAATAGGAGCTTCTGTCAGGTACAAGCTTGGATGATGATGGCCTGGAGCACAGCTCTCAGCGTGTGAGAAACACACACGGCCACACACACACACAACACACACACACACACACACACACACACACACACACACACGGATCTTCATGGTGTTAAGCCACTGAGATATCGGGATTATTTGTTTTTGTAGCAAAACTTAACTGACCTTGATCAATAAGGCTATAATTAATAAATGAATAACTTGATATATTAATTAATTAATTAAGACCACAGTTTGTTCCAAAAAATCTTGGGGACAGTTTATAAACAGCAGGATAAAATAAAAAGACAGGTGATTGGGTCCCATGGTAAATAGAGGAATGAAAAGAAACTAAAGTCTGAGGTTAGGTTAGTCCTCCCAATGCATTCCTACATATTTCCTAGTGGTGGGCCGGCATTTACTCTATAATACAATCTTAGCTGCCAAGGTGGATAGAGAAATCTGACCAACAGGGTTTGTAAGATAACAACAGAGTATAAGATGTTATGTATATAAGATATTACATTTATATACCAGTGCCTACAAGATGCTTAGGGAACACTTGAGACAAAAATGGGACACTGTGTCAAATACTGGACAGATTTCCTTCCATAGATAAATCAGAGTGTTTCACATGGCTCTTTCTTATCTCAGCTCCGAATGTAGGCAGATGATGTAATGGCAAAGTGTGTATCAGGAAAACTTAATGGGAGTTGATATGAAAGGTGACGGTCAAGCAGAGCAGCCTAGATCCATAGCTCTTGACCACCTGGCCTAATTCAGCATGAGCTTTATAGAATCTACAGCATGAGTGCATATCTTTCAGTCAGTCCTTTCGGAAATATTTTTCTTGTCTTGAAGGTTCTTTTAATAAAAGTTGCATAGGAGGAATGTTGGTGATATTTTCTATCAGGTTCCTAATGTGGAATCAGACCCAGCTTCCGCTTCTCTACAATGACAAGCAAGATGTATGAATAAACAAACACCCTCAGAACAGAATGAGTTAAATGCAGAAAGACCTATACAAATAGTGTGTCCTTGGAGTCCCTGGAAGGGTTGGCAGCTCTCCTCAGTGATGACTGAGTCATGCCCCATTACATGATTAGCACCCCTGGTCTGCACCTTGGCTGCTGCCTAAGGTGCCTGGCTGGTTGTCATCAGTGTCTCTGAATAGCTTTGTATTCCAGGATCATTGGAATGGCCCAAAGGAGCAACGTGCTGTGTTGAGTCAGGTCACAATATCAACTAGTTGGCTGTGCCCACGCAGCCATGGTGTTCTGAGTGAGCTCAGAGGTAGGAACCTTGGCCAGGGCTGGATGAAGCCTATGAACCAATGGCCCAAAGACTGGAATGTTTGCAAGAGTCTATTTTTGTTTCAGATAAAACTGGAAACGGAGGGATTTGGGGGAGCCAACCTCCTGGAGATTAATGGTGAAGGAGTGAGCTGCAGCTCATCAGGGAAGTATGTGGGGCTCTGAGCATCCTGATAGATTTCCCTGCAAAGCGAAGGCTGGGTGATGGAGAATAGGATAGAAGAGTCCAGTCCAGTGCAAGGCAGGGTGGGCAGAGGCCAGGCCTCCTTGCACAGAGACAATCAGTGTCTCTATCCATCTGTCTCTCTGTGTCTGCCCGTCCATCCCGGGGTTCACCAAGCACCCAGCTGGTGTTTGGTTCTGTTCTCGGCTATGGGGCTGGCACAAGAAAAAGTGTATAGACCTTGTTCTCAGGTGCAGAGAAAATCCACAACAGAACAGGATCGAAGAAAGTACCTGGCTCATTTCAGAAGTGATTTAGAGTTCAGAGTCCTGGGATTTCCACTCTTGTTAACCCACCAGTGAGGAAAAGGCATGTTTTCCCTTCCAAACCCTTTTTCTACTTGGTCAGTCTACGAGCTGTTGATGGAGAAACTGTGTGCCTGGCCCCAGGCTCAGTTTGTGCTGTTGGGGTATGTGGGGTGGGAAGTGAGAGGGAGCATCTCATCAGCCAAAGTTCCAGTTCTCTGAGGAGAATTAGAGCCCTGATCCTGGAGGCAGAAATCCAGGCACCATTTAGTTGCCAGAGGACTGCCTTGTCTTCCACCGTGACATGGATCCAGACATACAAGGGCGTCCAAGAGCCAACCGGCTAGTAAGAGGCAGATGTGACTGCAGACTTGCGTTCCTTCCTCTGCATCAGGGATGGGCGGTGCTTGCTCCTTCCATCCTCAGAGTCCAGGAATCTGGATGTGGGGACGATGTCCCTTCCCTCTCAGGCTCTTCCGTAACCAACTCGCTTTCCTTCTCTCCTTCCTGGCCTCGTGATTCCTTGGTCCCACACGCCACACCTGTTAAGTAATCCTGAAGCCTGGAGGTTTCTAGGGCTCCTGGCAAAGAGGTCTGGACTTTGCCGGGGGAAATCTGGCCTCCCCCTACTGTGAATGCCAGGCCTGTCCTCACCCTGAAATGGAGCGGGCCGGGCTCTGGATGTCCCTGGCTGATGGCCACATCACTGAGTATTTCAGCTCAGGCTGCCCTCCCGGAGTCTGTCTGGGAGTTGGGACGTGGGGAGACTCAGCTTGCCGTGGGCCCTCCTGGCATGATTCACACTATCTGGGGAAGCCAGTCAGTGACTTGGCAGTCCTGGGAGCTGTGGGAGCCCCTCGGTGAATGCCTTACTGCTTGGGCCCCGTCTGACTGCAAGGGTGTGGTTGGGAGGCAGATCGGTAGAGCTTGCAGGGTTTCCAGGCCTGCCGTGCAGGAAGAAGTCAGCTTTTACCCTTAGAACCTGCACTAGAGAAGCAAGAGGACCCAGACTTAGAGGGGCTTTGAGTCAGGACACCTGAAGTGCCTTCCCTTGTTGGTGACTCACTGAGAGGTAATCAGCAGAATGACCCACAAAAGGTTTTTCAAGGCTCTACTCATTGTATCGGCTTGGTATTAAGTGAGATTGGTGCTCTATAATCTTTAATAGATTTTATACATGCCTCATCTCCTCATGAAGAAACACAGCAGACCTGCCTTAAAACTCTGCTTTGTATGTCCAAAGGCCTATTGAAAAGGTGCTTTGAGAGAAACAAGACCCAGTCAAGAGAGGAGCTCAGATCGATCACTAGGCCGTCGGCTCCCAGCCCCTGCAACGGTCATTCACTCTTTCATTCCATAAACACTCACTGAGTGAAATTTGCTAGCTTTGGGCTGGGCAGTAGGCTATGAAGATGAATCAGAAGTGATTCTGCCTTTGAGGTGCTCAGAGGCTAGTAGGTGATATGTGATATGTTTATAAAATGGTCACAAAGATATGAAACGATTCTCACACCCACTAAAAACAAGAGTAAATGCAAATTATACCGAGATACTATTTTTCACTAGCATTTGGCAGCGATCAAAGCACTGTATTCCAAATTATGTTTCTGAGACCTGCCCACATGTCTCATAGCTGGTGAGTGGGGGAGCTGGGGCTTGAACCTGAGGCCTGTGACTCCAAATCCCCTTTGTGGTTTGGCTCTCATGAGAGATGCCTTGCACAGTTGATTGGGTGTAGCCTGATCAGACTCATACCTTGTTTTGGATCTTTCTGGAGGAGGCCAAGAGGAATGGCAGCATCACATGGAAGAGAAGATGAAGCCCTCTAGCCTGTAGGCAGTGCCGGTCATCTTCTGTCTTCCAGAGGAGCCAGGGCCATTTGTGGTCAGTTCCAGACCCTTGACTTGTGGTCAGAGGCTTGACTGGATCAGTACCTGCCAAGAGGGTCAGGTGGCACTATTTTCAGGTTGTGAATTCATGGGCTTAAGAGAGGAAGGTCTGGTAATCAGTACTTCAGGCTCCAGTATCCTGCCTCTGATTCTTGAGTCTTGAGCCTGGGGAGGAGCAAGGTCAGGTGTGGAAGAGAGAGGGAGGCAGAGAGAACCCAGGGTAGGAGATGCTTTGGTTCTTGGTCTGCAGGCATGACCCAAGTTCAGCATGGGCACCTGAGGACAAGTGAAAAATAATGGGGGGAGTATGAGTGAGAGAGGGTAGGAAGGAGAAGGAAGAGGGGAGGGAGGGAGAGAGAGAAAGGAGAAGGAGGAGGAGGGGGAAGGGAGAGGGAGGAAAGAGATTTACATATTCTTGTGTATAAAGCAAAGGGACCACCTTTGAGACTGCTCTTCCTCCGGGTTAGAGCACAGATGGAGGAAATGTTCTTCCTTTTTCCTCTGGTACCGAATGGGGCATGTAATCATTTCACCGTGTGTACAGGATTTCTAGTTACATAATGACTAAAAGCAGATAAAGATCCAGCCAAGAGAACAGCAAACCGTGGACATGATGCTCATAAAAGTCCTTAGCCAGTCTCAGGGCTTGGCTGCCAACCTGTTTTGGGGCGATAGGGGTGGACAGAGCCAGGCATGAGGAGCCCTCCAAGAGCCCTGAGGAGGAGGAGGTGGCGGTGGGGGGAACAGCAAGGAAGGCCAGCCCTTGACTGCCAAGAACAGCAGGTTGCAATGCTTAATGTCCACATTCATGCCAGTGTGCTTAGGAACTGTTGTTATTTTTATGAGAAAAATGCAGAAAGGCTAATCTGTCTATTTATGTCTGTCTGGGACCATGTAATTACTGAAGGGATGTTCTCGTGCCAGGATCCAGTCGTGGCTCTTCCTCTCCCATGATGTCTTCAGGAGGCTGGGCCTGATGCCCCAGCTCAGCTCTACTGAGGAGTCTGCCAAAGGTTTTGGGCACCAATGAGATGGTTGGACAGACAGAGGGAAGGGGACCTGGGAAAACCAAGATAATTGGGTCAAATACTTTTATCCATTTTAGAATTTGAGCAAGTGGTTATTTTAGGATATGTTCATGGAGTCCACGCCTGATGTGAAATGGAGATCTTTTCTATGGGTGTTTACTGTTCAAGTCAGAGTCTATCATCCATCCATCTCCCTGTTCAGCCATCTGTCCGTCCGTCCGTCCATCCATCCATCCATCCATCCATCCTTCCACCCACCCATCCCTCTGTCTTTTGAATAAGCAGGTCATGCCAGACATTTTGCTGGCCTCTGGAGATACAGAGATAAATAAGACGTGGTATTTGCACTCAAAAGACTTGAGTTGTGGGGGAAGAGAGAAATACCAGCCATTAAGCACAATGAAGGTCACAGGTACTGTAGTAGACTCTGTGTGGGTCCTGTGGGTCAAGGAAGGGGCTGGGCAGTGGGAAGAGCTTCAGAGAGCAAGTGACCCTTGAGCTAGGGCGTAGAAGCTGAGGGGATGTTTGCCATGGAGGGCTAGAAAGCATGTGCAGCCTCTCCAGGACTCCAGAGGACGCTCTGGGATAGTCTGCCTTCTCCATGTATATCTTGGATTCTAACCAAAACCCATGCTTTGCCAGGGTTGGGGTGGGCGATTCTCAGCCTGGTATTAGGTGCTTCAGGTGACCTGACCTCAAGCTACTGTTTTCATTTCTCTCCTGCTGCTCCCCTACACCCTGTTGGATTGGGCCATGCCATGCCGTTCCCTAAGTGGGCCCAGCAGGTTCCTAACTCCTTGCCTGTGACCAGGTTGGTCCGCCTGCTTGGATTGTCCTCCTGTACCCATCGGGTTTTTCTTGAGGCTGTTGTCCTCTTGGGGGCTCAGTGACTGGTGAATTTATGAATGCACGAGCCGGGGACTCTCTGCAGCAGGATGGGTATGGAGCTGTGTGTGGCAAGGCTGGGGCATTTGGGGGCAGGTGTCGGCTGAGAGGAGGGTGGCATTTTAGAATGGTACACAGCAGGCCAAGGGCCTGTTGATCAGAAGAAGAAGGCAGTAGGCATGTCACCCACCTCCTTATATTCTTGTCCCGAGGTCCCTTTACCCAGCTGAGGGAATCATCACTATAGGATGGTAGGTCTGAAAATGTCATATAACTTTCTGCCTTCTCTATTCTAAGGTTTTCTAAATCTGTAGTTCTGATATTTCCGCAAGTTTTGGAGGGATTGCTTTTTCACATCACCATTTCCTGAGCACCGGAAGTAGGTACTGATGTTTTTCCGGGGCCTTCTGAGTGGACTGAGCTAATTCCTTGGTCGCATGGGACTGTGCTCCAGGAGGGGGCAGGCATTGGCTCTGGAGGGTGGTTTGCTCTCCAGCTGGGGCCCGCCGGGTGGCAACAATCAGCCAAAGGCCTGGCCTCCTCTGGCTCAGCACAGGCTACTCCTCCAGCTGGCAGGGGCTGGGTGTTGTCCAGAGCTGCAGGTGCGTGTTGCCTGAAGCCACCATGGATGTTCTTGGTGCTGCCCTGGTACTTGGCAGAGGGGCAGGATAGAGCCCCAGGGGCAGGGGATACAGGGTAAGTTTTCTCTCAGCACCTGGAATAAACCGGATGAGGCCCTCACCACCTGGGACGTCTGTTCTCCTACCTGGGAAGTGATGAGGTTGGGCTAAGCATCTTTCCAACTCTGTTCCTTGGCTATAGGCCTCTGTGAAGTGGACGGTCCACATAGCAGAACCAGGGCCAGCTGTCCTTAGGGAGGACAGTAAGGAATGGAGAAGTTAGAAGGGCTTGACTGTTCCCACTCTGCCGGGTGTCTTGTAGCTGGTTGGCCCACAGATTCAGAGCCTCAGGAAATGAGGGAGGACACCATGTGCCTCCCTGTGGCAGGTGTTTATTTGCTTATGTTCCCTGCGTGTCCAGTTGTGTGCCAGCTGTGCCCAGTGGGGCCATGTTTCTGTCCTGAGAAGGGGCAGGCCAGTCATTGTCCCCAGGTGGTGTGGGACTGTGGCAGGTTGGACTGTGGGCATTGATGGGGTTCAGCACCGGGAGGGACCCCCATGTGTTGAACAGGCTGAGAAAGTCTTCTTACAGGAGTTGAGACCGGGGCAGGGCCTAGGATTTTCTGTGGTTGGCATTGGCAGGAAAGGGCTGGGGATTGCCTTGCACATTTGTTCCTTTGTGCATCTGGGATTGCTGGAGATCCATCTGGAAATTCTCTCTGATGGGTTTTTTTGGAGGTTTGCCAGGGGAGATCCTGCAGGTAGTGTATCAGCCAGCCTAGTGCCAGCATCCGGGGCCTGAGGACTCAGGCCTCCCTCCCCAGGGCCTGGGTGGGCAGCTGAGCTCCTGCTAGAGGGGAGGAGGCTGAGACTGGGGTTGTGGGTGAGTGAAGGTCATGCTGCATCCAAGGCAGAGTGGGTGCTGGAATTTAGAGTCTGGATACGCTCCTTGGTGCTCCTCAGCATAAAGGGTCCATCCTGGAACACCCCTTTCTGTTTTCGAGACTTCTCTCCAATCCCTCCCCACTGCCACTCTGCAAACTGTGCTGGTCCCTGTGGCCCATGTTCTCTCACATCTCAGGCCTGGTACCCCTTCTACCTCTTGGAATGCCCTTGCCTCTCTTCTCTACCAGGGGACTCCCTTCATCCTCTGCTCTGGTATCTGCCCCCATCCGAGCAGGCCCACCTCTGTGCTCCGACACTGTAGCCCGTACCTCTGCACCAGGGCTCACCTTACTGCAGGTGTGAGGAGGGTCTCTAGGCTGCGAACTCCCTGTGAGTAGGCCTTGGCTCTTACTCATCTCGCTATCTCTAGGGCGCACAGGGGGCCTAAAGAAAGTGCTGGATAAGCAATTGTGACTGTCTTGGCTACATGCTCTGTGTCCCTGCTTTCCTCTTCCTCTGGCCATGCCCTTCCCTGGAGGACAAGGATTCAAAGTGACATTCCCAACCAGAGCTTTTTCTGGGCTCCCCCACCGTGTCACTGGTACCAGGGACCCTGGAATCCTTGGCCCAGATGGCCCTGGGATCTGCTCAGGGGCCTTGCTGGGGTCTGTCCTGAGTCCCCATGTGGGTACCTCTTGCCAGAGGCACTCAGGAGGTCCCTTACGGTGTGGGGTGGAGACAGAGCTAGGGACAGGAGGTGGGAGTGGGCCACAGGCTTTCAGCTGTACTCTTGCCACAGGCCCTGCCCATGTTAGAGGTGGCTTGATGAATGACTTCATCCCGAATGGAACCGTGGGTGTTTGGACCTGCAGGGTGCTGAGGCCAAGGGTGGGGGCAAAGGGGTGAAAGATGGTGGGTCTGGGGCCGACCAGCCTTGTCCTGCTGATCTGTTGAGTCTTTGGATTTAACCATTCTCATATTAATAGATGATATTTCCTGAGCTTCAGCAATGGGCTAGACCCCATGTTAAGAGTTTTTGTAGCATTTATATATTGTGATCTTCACAGTGACCCTTTTGGGTTCCAGTTGAGAGAGGAAGGGACTGAGGCTCAGAGTTATGCAGCAAGGGCTCCGACCCCTGTCTGTCTGACTTTGATTCTGTCTGAGCTTTCGACCACTCTGCACATCACCTCTCTCAGAGGGAGGCCTGTGCTGGGTGTACTCCGCATCCCCGGGACTCCAAGCCCAGCTTCTTCCTTGGGCAGGAAAGTGGCAGCTTCAGTGGGGCCTGGATTTGGGGCGGATGCTCGGTTCCCTGGGGGCGGGTGGATGTCTGAGCCACCTGACAGGTGGAGGGTTGGAGGAAGCTGGAGGCAGGGGCAGGAGGCTGGGCTTGGGGTGGATCTGTGACCTGGGCCTGTGGGGGCTGAGAGCTTTTCATTTGCTGCCTGGAAAGTCAGCACTAGAACAAAGGGTTCTTCCTTCGCCTTACACTTGAGTTAAAGCCTCAGTATCAAGTTTTGGATTCTCTCTTCATTGGGGTATCTAGAAGCCCAGCATTTCTGTTGTACTAAGGAAGACTGCATGGTAATAATAGTGTAATATTATCTTAGGATGACTGTTACTTTTACAAAGGCCACTAGACCTGGATTAGCCTCACTTCCAGGTTATACAGATGCTGTTCTGGCGTGCTGCCCGGATACACCAGTCATGTCCACGCTCCGTGTGCTTCGAGAGCTCACTCATGTTAGGGGTCAGGTACTTAGTGAGGTCAGTAGGATTGGGAGGCAGTCGGGGAAATGGCAGGCATGTGGCCTGTAGACTGGGGCTTCGGTGGGTTAACGTGTCACTCACTATCTCACTGCCGATGCTGCTGGACACTCAGTCTCTCAGGGCCTCGGTTTTCTCTTCTGTCAAATGGGAATTCTTTCTAGAGGGGCGGTTGCAGGCACATGGTTGGTGTGTAGTGATAACTTACTGTGAATGCCATTCTCACTTTCTGGAATAGTTACTCGGACTGCTAAAGGAAATTGTTCTTAGAAGTCAAGCCTCCTGCTCCCATGTGGGATCTGGGTTTTCTTTCCCAGTGGCAGGTGTGTGTGGGGAACAGAACAGGATGCTTTCTGCCCACTACCTATGTCTGCCTCTTAACTTGTGAAGGAGCTGGGGTCTGTGCGAGCTTTGCTGGGTCCTTACAAAGCGCTGGCTGGAGGTCCTGCTGGGAAGCCTACATTGTGTCTGTGAGAAGGAGGGTGGGAAGTAGCACAAACTTCCCTAATAACTCTTCTGATCTTGGGGATTGTTATTCGTTATGTATCTTTTTTTCCTTCAGAGAGGGAAAGAACACAGGGCGAGCCAGAGCGCTGTCATGGGCAGGCAGAGATTTATTGCCCACTTTGTTTTTGGGTTTCCTCCTGTCCTCATCCAGCCTCTGCGAGGAGCATGGGACTGCCCAGCTGCCCGCAGTGGGTGGGTTTGGAAAGGAGAGAGGCAGCCCTTTTGACTTCAGGGCAGGCATAGCTTGAGCGTTTTGGACTGTCTTTTCCCCAGAGCTCTGCTTGAATATCCACGAGCTCAGCTGGCCTGGCACTTGGAACCAGCCATTGTGTCCGTGGTGAGTCACTTGCACCAAACTCCCCTGGAAATTCTGGATAAAGTGGGTTCCAGGGACATTTTCAACTTTATTTCCAGTGGTAAAACATTTGGTGTTTGTCTCATGGTTCCCTCAAATCCCTGGCTCCCCTGGGGACAGCTGCCTTCTGCTGGTGGGGCATGGGGCGGGCGGCACTCCTCATTTCTTCCCCAGGCTCCCGAGTACCCACCCACAGGCCAGGAGTCCCCAGAGGGCTGGCGGGGTCCCAGCACCCAGGAGGTGCTCTGCAGACTAATGGAACTTGAACAGAGAAGAGGCCAGGCCCAGCCAAGTGTGCACCAGGGGCTGTTCCCATTCTTGATTGGACCCTGTAGGAAGGCCACAGTAGACATGGCCTCAGGCAGAGGTGGGGCAAGCAAGGGAGGTGGCGAGAGGGGTACTGTGGGTGGGAGAGAGGACAGAGAATGCGGGAGGCCCGGGATGGACCAGCGCCTGTCACCTGTTCCTGGGGCACATGCCACCTCTGCACAGCCTCACTGGGGGGTGGGGGGGGGGGAGGCGGGGAGCGCGGCTAGCTGCGGCCAGCATGGGGTTTCCTGACTGGCCTCTTGCTGGCAACCTGCTCAGCCGCTCTCCTCTCTCACCCTCTGGACCACAGCAGCCCGAGGGCCCCTCAAGGTGTCTGGCCTGTGCGGCCCTTTCCATCTTGAGCCAGTCTTGGGTGCCTTTGCCTCAACTTCCCCATCAGCGGGAGCACACTTGAGTGCAGGACCTGGTCTGACTGCACTACTCCCTCCCTCGTTCCCCCAAGATTCTTCTCTTTTTCAGACCCCTTTTTGCTACATAAGGTCTGGGGAGGGAGGCGTGTATGAGCATGAGGACAAAGTTGGATGGACCAGCTCCTCAGTGAAGGGATGGGGAGGCAGGCATTGAGGGTCTTCCTTCTACTCAGCACATGTCTGACCCCAGGAAGCAGCCACCAGTGGCTTGGGCTCTGTTCTCTGAGGCTCTGAGCAAGCACGGTCCATCGTTCTGCCCAAGTAGCTGTCAGTCTGTGCTCCACTTCCTAGGGGAGGGCCCAGGGTCATCACTTCATTGCTGTGGGTCTGGGAGGGGCACAGCTTCTGTTTCTTGGCTTCTTAAAAGCTGTGAACCTCTTTGGTGGGCCCCTGGAAGCAGCCTGGGCCTGCCGAGTGGGCGTCGCCCTTTGGCTAGTCCCAGCGAGGGCTTCCATCCTACCGCTCACAGGACCTCCCCTGGTGCAGGCTTTGGCGGTGGGGGGGTCTGGCCCCCAGACACCAGCTTCCACTGCATTGCATTAATTCTCTCACTTCTGCTTCCTCTCTGCAACAGCCCCATGAATTGAGGACCCCTTGGCTCAGGGCGTGGATGGTCTGATCTAAGATCACAGAGACAATAAGTAGGGGAAGTGAGATCAGACCTCTACTCCCTGGACTCCCAGTCTGGGGCACTTTCTTTCCTCCCTCCACATTGACCTCACCTACTCCACCGGCCCAGTTGCTTGTCCCTGTGGGGCCAGTGAGAGTGGAGGTCCCGGAAGATGACTGCTTGCTGCCAGGCCCAGGGTGGGATGGGGGTGAGGGGGACTTCCCTGACCACACGTTTGTGTGAAGACAGACCTCGTCTGGATCCCTCCTTGGCTTCCCTTCTCACTGAACTTCCTTTCTCATCCTTGTCTCTCAGATTTTGGTTTCAGGTTTGCCCCTCCTGGGTTACTTCATCGGGTTCCCAGGTCTGGAAAGATAAATACAGTTAATGGGTTGTTTCAAAGTGCTGAGGGCCATGTGTGGCTGAAGCCAGATGCCTTCCTCCCAGCTCAAACTCCCCTTCGCCCCCCAGCCTGTGCTTAACTGCTCTAAACCAATGTGGCTTTGGGGCAGCATCTTCTGTGACCTTTTGGGCTTGGCGAGAGCCCCAGGGAGGGCACACCGCAGGGGCTGGTGGCTGAGAGCTTACACTCTCCCTGGCGTCCCTCTGTCTTAGGTCAGTGTGTCCTCCCTAAGCCCCTTCTCAGAAAGCTCCTGTTAATATGTTCCATTTCTTGTATCAAGCAACTGTCTTGCAAACACTGTTGTTGGTAATTCATAGGGGCGGCTGTTATTTTTGGAAGCTAGAGCCTACAATGACCAGCCTGACACCAGCGGCCTTTATTTTTTTTTTATTTTATTTCTTTCAGCTTTCGTCATGTTATTGTAGAAATTACAGAAAAATATTTGGCTGGTTGTATTCAACAATATATATGGCTGATTCATTGTCATTGTGTTCATCCTAGAAAAATAAACCTTTTGGCATCTTGCAGATTTTCCTGGGGTTCCCGTGTGTATTGAAATCTGTGAAATGTATTTCTGTGTGGCATCGCGCCTGGGAAGATACAGGCAAGAGTAATTGGAGCGGGTTGGTGTTAAATGTTGTCATGTCTCGGTCATGGCTGAGTGTTGGGGTTTGTTGAAGCTCTGTGCAATCCCCGGGGACTGGGACACTGGGACAGCTGACACCTGGAGGCAGGTGTCGGGGCTGGCATGGGGACATGGGGGAAGCTGGACTTCCGTGCAGCTGGACTTACTGGGACAGGAGGAGCGGGGTCTGGCTTACTGTACCAGCGGAGACGCAAGGAGTGTCGGTGGTAACAAGATGCCCTGGAGGTGATTTTCCTGGTCCAGAGCATGCTCTGTGTGATTTTGCTGAAGTCTGAAGGCAGTCTCACATTTCTTCATGGGAGCCTGTGAGAGAAGCAGACCAGGTGTGACTGTGTCCACTTTCTGGATGGGCAAATGGGGGTCCGGCCGGGCAGAATGTTTTGCCTAAAGCCACAACTTCAGCGAAGCTGAGACTTGACTGGAGGCCTCAGGATTCGAGAGCAGCCTTACTTCTTCCTCACATGGCCACACTTTCCCTCTGGCCATTACCACTTCTCTGTATTACCGACTGTTTCTGGGTGTTTGCCCCCCTTTTCTCTGCTCTTGGAGGCACCAGCAGACAGCTGTGTCCTGGGTCAGCTAACTTTTCCTGTAGGTACCACTCTCCTTTCAGCCTCTGCTCTGCCTCCCGACGCACTGTCGTCTTCCTTAGGTGACAGGTGTGCATCATCCCCAGGGCCTGAGCCTATCCCCAGCTGCCCCTGGACTCCATGGGAGCTCGGCCCCTGGAAGCCTGCACCCCAGCTTTTCCTTAGTGTAGCCGGAAACATAACTCTTATTTCCTGGCTCCAGGGTCTGTCCCTTTGAAGGCAAAATTGCTGTTTTCCTCGTCGAGAATCATCTGAACCAAAGCTGTATTTCGGTTTCTTGACTTGGCTTGAACATAAAACCACAGGTGGGGAAAATACAACCTTCCCAACTCAGGGCCCATTCCTTTGGGAAAATGGGGAGGGAAAAACTAGTCTTTTCATGGCCACTGTCCTCCTGCCATGAAGGAAGGTATTGCCAGGTCTGAAAGCTGAACCAGACTTTCCTTGGAGCCATTTGTGGCTCACAAAATTGCAAGAGTTTCCTTAAATTGTTTGTAATGTTCCTTGGAATTTACAGTCTGTGATGTTCCCCGGGGCACAGTTCTCTCACAGGATCCCCACATGTGATCCCCACGTTGTCCAGGGAGTGGGGCCAGCAAGAGGCAAGGATGGGCACACGGATACTCTCCCCAGTTATTTGTGGGATGGTGTAGAGGTCAGCACGGTGTGTTCTCAAGGCTCGGGAAGTATTGAGCTCAGCTTCCAATTCAGTTGGCCATTCGAAGTGGTTTTTTTTTTTTTCTTTTTTTGTGACAGTAGGAAGAACTTGTTCACTGAATTAGAAGGAAGCTTCACGGTGGGGGTAATGAATGCTTTAGAAACATCTATTTGCTTTTTTTTTTAATAATTTAAAAAATTACATTATATTAGCCACCATACAGTATATCATTAGTTTTTAATGTGTTCCATAATTCATTGTTTGCATCTATTTGCTTTTATCCATCTCTGTCACTTGTCTGTGAAATCATTCACTCTATCTCCCCTTCTTTCCTTCCTTCCCTCCTTCTGTCCATCTGTCCATCCATCCATTTGTCTGTCCATATCTCCATTTTTTTTTTTTAAAGATTTTATTTATTTATTTGACAGAGATCACAAGTAGGCAGAGAGGCAGGCAGAGAGAGAGGGGGAAGCAGGCTCCCTGCTGAGCAGAGAGCCTGATGCGGGGCTCGATCCCAGGAACCCGAGATCATGACCTGAGCCGAAGGCAGAGGCTTTAACCCACTGAGCCACCCAGGTGCCCCCATATCTCCATTTTTTTATTGTGTTATGTTAGTCACCATAAAATACATCATTAGTTTTTGATGTAGTGTTCCATGATTCATTGTTTATGTACAACACCCAGTGCTCCATGCAATATGTACCCCCCTTAATACCCACCACCAGGCTCACCCATCCCCCCACCCCCTCCCTTCTAAAACCCTCAGTTTGTTTCTCGGAGTCCACAGTCTCTCATGGTTTGTCTCTCCCTCCGATTTCCCCCAATTGACTTTTCCTTTCCACATGTCCATTTTTAAGGGCTATTTCTGACCAGCTGGCACAGACATACACCAGTTCATGGACCGTGTATACTCAACAAAGTTTTTTCAACAACTTCAAAAAATGTGACCTGCATTTTCTTACTTTTTAGGCCTCATTTTCTGGAGTATATGTTTGAACCTAGAAATCAGCTGACCATGAAGTCCGTTGTGGTAAGGAGTCCATTTTGTCTTTTAGCAGAGCTTTGCACATGAGTGTTTGCTGTCACACTCATTTATGACGTGGTTTATGGGTGCCGTCGGACTTCCTTTTGAACTGTAAGCATGGTTGCAAGGCCCTGGCCTCACACTCCAGTCTGATGACTATCAGTTCCCCATACACATTCCGAGCTGAGGTCATGGTGCTGTGCTTACGGTTCCCGGAGCGCAGTCTACCCTCCCGTGCCTCCGTACCTTTATGCTTGCTGTTCCTGCTGCCTGAGCGCCCTCACTTATCTTACCACGTGGTGAGCTCCTTTCCACCCTTTGGAAACCATTCTGGATGCCTCCTCCTCTGTGAAACTTTCCCTGATACCTCTAGACAGCGTTAGAGTCACCCTTTGTGTTCTTAGAGCTCCTAACACACTGCGCTCTGTTTCCTGTGGGCTCCTTGAGGCCAGGAAGTGGGTCTTAGTCATCTTGATCTCTCCCACCAAGAATAAATCTGTACAGACTAAAAGCAAGTCTATTCTATTGGAGAAGCTCATGGATTTTAACCAAAATCTTATGCTTCAATCCCAAACCATGCTACATGCACTGTATGTCGCCTTGGGTCATGATGTTACGTGGCGTGTGTCCTGAGTGTGAATGTGTATACCTGTGGATCCCAGGAAGCCTCTGAGGCCAGGGTGTCTCTCCTTAGTTCTCAGAGCATGTACTACCAGGGGCCTGAGGCTAACAGGAACGTGGGTGCATCCAGATTGCAGGTCATACTGTAAACGAACAGCAGGTGCAGTAAAAGCAGCATGTAGAGGTTAGACTCTGAGGACCACATGCCACGGAAGTAGCCCTCACCGAACCTGTATGTCCGCCTGAGTTAGCACCTCCGCCTGAAATGACTCGGAGTCCGTTGGGGTCCTGGCAGGAGAGAGATGAAGGTAACTGAGAAGAGTTTAAAAGGGACTATTTACAAAGTCTGAGAAGGACAAGATTCTGGAAAGGGATGATGAGCACCCTGAGGTGAGGGGGAGGGAGAGCTCTGGCTAGAGTTGTAGCTCCCCACAGGAGCTGGGGACGCCGGGAGAAGAGGCCAAAGCTTGGTAGCATGGTGGTGGGCTTAGCAATAAGTACCCTGATCTTCCTCACCACTCATCCTCTGCTCTAGGGTAGCACCTTCCCCTGGCCAAGCCCACCTGGGAGCCGGAGGGCAAGGGGGCCCATTTATGCAGCCCAGGCCAGCTTCCAGGGCACAGGGCAGGGTGGTGGCTGGGTCTGCTGCTCCCTGGGCAGTGCCCAGCTGGCCACCCGCACACTGGGAGGCTCATCTGTGAATGAGCTGGCATAGTCCTAAGGACCGTCTGTGTCCCTCCAGGGGCCTTTATGTGTAAGAGTTTGCTTTTATCCCCAGGTGGGTCCATGTAGGGATCTGAGGAATGGAGTCTTGTGCAGGCTGGCGGAGGTCAGTAATTTCCCAGAAGGACGTGATGGTTGACCAGATGGGCAGTGCCTCTTTCATCTTCTGCCTTTCCCCAGTGAGTGTGGTCAGGGGGCTTTGGCCTTGGTAGTGAGGAAGGTCAGGAATGGTGGGAGCAGACAGCCTAGCCAAGGAGATGGAGGAGGAGGTCAGGGGATGCTGCTTAAGGAGACACCTTGGCATGCCGCGTGACCTGTAGGTGTGTGTGTGTCGGAGAATGGGCTGCTCTCTACGTGGACATATTGGGCTGCAAGTAGAGATGCTGTGTGGTTTAGTCAAGGGATGTAAGCTTTGGGCACTGGGCTTGGATCCTCATTCCAGTGCATAACTTTGGGCAAGTTGCTTAACTTCTTTGAACCTCAGTTCTCACAACTGTAAAATGGGATCATAAATCTAACTTTCAAGCTTCTCGTAAAGGTTAGAGACACGCACACATTTCCTACATACGGTAGAGAATGGCAGCTGTTGTCTGTAAAGTGCTTGTTTGAGCAGGTCTGGACACCTGACCTTGTGCTTACTTTGGTCCATGGCCTCTCTGACACATTTTCACTTGGGATCTTCCCCAGGTGAATGACCTTGGGAGAAACTGAAGTAGCTCAAGATTTACGAAAATGTTCAGGCCCTAAAATGGACTTGTTTTTCGCTTTCCCACAAGTCATTCTTACTAGGAAAAGTCGCGGAAAATTCGATGCTCAGTTTACAGTCCCAAGAACATGAAAAAGTTCCCCTGCCAGCTGAAAAAAAAAAAAAAAAAAAAGATGGATGTTATTTCTGGGAGAAGGAATTTCGTACAGTGGCTCAGGCAGGAGACGGTGAGTCAGATGTGCTAAGAGCCGGGCCAGCCTGGCCCCGCAGGTCCCCCTGTGAGTCAGTGGTGCCTGTGAGGCTGAGGCTGGGCGGGCATTGGGCCTGGCAGGCCATGGAGCCAGGTGTGGTCCCCCACTTGTGGAGCTGCAGCTCTGCTTGTCCCATCACCCCCTCAGGGACGTTGAGAATGTTTTCTGCCATCAGTGTCTCCAGACATGGTAACGTAGGCAGTCGCTGATGTGGTCATGGCCCTCCCCTCCCATTCCTGGACTGGCCTTTTGCTGCAAAGATTATCTGCTTCTAGATGAAACCCTCAACATCCCTCCCCAGCTCTTGCAGCTGACCCAGAATTTCTTCTCCCACTGTTTACCTCTGGGGATCTGTTGGGGTGGTGCAAAGCCTGGGGTAGAAGAGAATGTTCTATTTTGGAGGCTTTGAATGGTGAACAGTGAAGGTATCTAGAGCTGGAGTCCTTCCAGTCGTCCCAGGGCACCATGCTGCAGAAAATTGGGATGCAGGAAACGAGGCATTTGAGTCACGAGAGGGAGAAAGCCTCCATAGGTGAAAAGAGGTCAGCCTTGACAAAAAGTGTGCCAAGGAGGTGGGCAGAACCCGAAGCGTGGGGCTTATTTGGGAGATCTGGTTTCAGTTCAGGCTCTGCCCCATACTCAAATAAATGTTGATCTTTCTAATCCAGTTATTCCTTATTTGCAAAATGGGGAGACAGTTCCTATCTCACAGGAGTTTGTGAGGATTAAAATTAAGATAGTTCATGTAAAAGCACATCATGATCTACAAATTAAAAAAAATCATTGTAGATTATTACTACTAGTAGATAAGAAAAGGGAGGATCAGAGAGGTTAAGCGACTTGCCTGGGGTCATACAACTAGTATAGAATCAGGACCCAAACGCAGATTTCTTCTGTCCATTGTTCTCTGTTATCTTAGTTTTTTCCATTTTTAGGGGAAGACACAGAATGTTATAATTAGTTGGTTTTAGGCTCAGGGTTCCTTGTGGGTTAGCCAGGGATCTTGGCTTCTGGCTTGCAGCCGCAGGACAGTGGGCAGGTGTGATCTGTCTGTCTCGGGCAGAGGGTGCTGTGGCTGTTGAAGGAGCGGCGCCCCCAGGGGTGGATTTCAGCGGTGAGTGCCCACTTCCACCTTATTGCTCCTCTCCTGACTCTGTGGCAGAGTCTTCCTGTCTTCTTCCTGTCCCCAGAACACACTGCTCCCTTCCGTCAGAGCATTTGCCATGATGTACTGGGTTCCTTCGTTTCTGTCTGCTTCCCTCATCAGCCTGGGAGCTCCAGGGGCGCTGGGACAGGTCTTCCTCATCTTGTCCTCCCAGCTCTGTGGGTGGACACCTGAGCTAGAGTCTGGTCTGTCCGAAGTGCAGGAGCAGCTGGCCAAGCCGTGTGGAGGGTCCCTCAGTTGTCAAAGGAGCCAGTTGCCCACCCTGGGTCTGGTCAGGACAGGAGGGTAGCTTATGGGATGGATGTCCCAGGTTGGAGGTAGCAACCTTGCTGGGTGCATCTATGATTGTGTATATTTCATGCATTTTCTGGGAGGACGTAAGTGCGGGAGTGCCTTCAGTCATGGCAGTTAGGGTTAGCTGTGCGGGCCAGGAGAGGCCCTGTCAACAGCTTCCTGCTCTGCCGGGAGAATGCGTCCTTAGAGCTGAGCGCCTGGGTCATATGTGATCACAGCGCTCAGGCTGGCAGAGCGGGGCTACCTAGGAATCTGGCCGATCCTTTCTGCAGGACCTTCAGAGGAAGAGAGGGGGCTGAGTGGGTGGTCTCCACCCTGTCCCCGCCCCCACTTGAAACAGAACCCTCTGGTTTGTAATGGGAGTGGAGACTCCATGCGACCGACTGGAGACAGAGATCCATGACACCACGGGTCAGGAAGACATGAGACCCGTGTAAGACCACTCGTGGTGAGTTCACAGAGAGCCAGGGCTAGAATTCTGGTTCCTGTTTGTCCAGCTTAAGTAATTCACCTCTTAATTTCTCCTGCCCCTTCATCCTCGAGATGCCCTCCTGGCTAAATGTAGGTTGGATGGATGATGTCCGGGGGAACAGATGCGTGGAGGGGTCTGCAGGTGACATGGGCTGGGAGTCAAGCGGGCCTGGGTGCATAGACACGGAGCAGTTCCCTGAAGCCACAAGTGTTGATCCCATTTTCTACCCACATACTGTGTTAGTTCAGTTCCGTGCACAACGTGGGGTGGGTGGGGCCTCGGAGCCAGGGAAGTGAGGTGGTGGGACTCGTGTTTTAGAAACATCACCCCGCTGGAATAGGCAGTTGGGGCAGTGAGGAGGAAGAGGCTTTTGGGGGAACGTGGGTGAGGAGGCTGCTGCCCGCTTGCTCTACACGCTGTCTGGGTGCAGCTGGCCGGCCCCTAGGTAGCTGGCCATCATGGAGCACCTTCCTTGGCCTGCCTTCCAGAGGTAGGGGCACAGCCAAGGCCAGCAGGCTGTTACCACTCTACCTGAAGTCTCTCGTAGCTTTTCCGATGCTTCCTTCTCTTCTTCCTGGATCCAAGGCCCTTTGAAACCCAGTCCCTGCCAGCTTTCCAAGATGCTTTCCTTTGCTTTGGTGCACACACACTGTTCCTGCACGGCATCTGTGATGGAAGAACAGGAATCAGAGGGACGCATCTCCCTGCATCGTGCCTTGGCTGATGCTGAGCTCCTCTTGGATGGCTGGGCCCGGGCTTCTCTGTTAGTCCTCCAGCCTTCGGGGAGGCTAGAAACCCATCTGGGGTGCCACAGATCATTGTTACAGGTGGGGTCAGGATGCCACTTCTTTCAAGGGTGTTCTGACCATGTCTGTGGTTCCTGTGATTCCCCAAGGCTGGAATGTAGCATGGAATCAGTTGGTGAGTGTTGGGTGAATGAATGATGGGTCACTTAACCTGTTCACAGTCGCTGCCTTCAGCAGGGTTACTCCGCTGGAATAGGTGAGTCTTCCCTCTTCTGGCTTTCTGTATAGTGAGTTTCCTGTATTTGGTGGGTCTCCTATTTCCTAGAATAGATGGGGGCCCTCATTAATGAAGTTTAATTAGTTAATCATCCTGTTCATCCCATAGATACTTATTGACATGCCTTCCATGTGCCCATCACGCTTTTTAAGTACATACAGTGGAGATAGCTGGGAACAAAACCACATCCCTGCCCTCATGGAACTTGTATTCCAGCAGAGTTCAGACCCATTTACTTGCTCCATGGGTCTAGAAATGTCTGCGGCTGATTTGTCCTCCTGTAATGTGTTAGTTTAGAAAATACCTAAAGCTCTGTTACACTCATAACCTTTTAACTATCAGGTTACTGCTCCATTTTAGGGAGAACATTTACCCAACTACCAGATCATCAAAACTCTGCAGGGAGACTTTTCTTATTCAGAAATTCCCCCATAACATCTGCGACTCATAGTGCTTGTTTCATGTAAAGCAGGGATTCCTGCTGCACATTGCAAGCTGCTTGTATTTGGCACAATTGCTGTACATGTTGGAGATGAAACCTCAATACCACAAGGGCATAGCGGTGGGGGGGACGTCATTAGCATATTCATGACTCCCATGTCTTCTGTGTATAGGTCTGTTGCAAAGCTAATGATTTTTCAGCTTTCAGTGAAACCTTCTAACTTATCAAGGGTTCCTGCTGTAAAGTTAGAATGTGTGAAGTCCAAACCTATCCTTAGATTCTTAGATACTAACATCTTCAGAAGAGGTAGGCATTCTTAAAATTGGCCAAAGATTGCTGAGGCACCAGAAATCCAAATTCATGAATTTGCTCATTGTTCTTCCCTACTTTTCACAACTGCTAGTGTTTTGGTCCTTAACCACGGAGTACAGAGGTGCGGCTATGAAATCGGGATTCAGCTTTTCATGTGTGGCTTGGGTAAACTTCCTTCTGATGTAAAGCCATTATAGTTTTAATTTAATTGTTCCCCCCAGGCGGCTAAGAGAGCGGAAGGCATCCAAATTTCACCTCAGTTTAGTTGGCTTCGCCTGCTGGAGGTGTGAACTGTTTTGGGCCGTGGTAGCAGTGAAGGGTCCAAATATCTCCATGCTTTCTACTTCTTGATTTGAGCTGTGAAATATTTCATGAGGCTTTATACGTAACATTGAGATCCTTTTTAAAAAGAACAAAAACATCCCCTCTTCCGCTCTCATTTAACTAGTTTGGTTTTGCCTGTGAATTACACATGCCCACCCAGGCACTGGGTCGCTTGCTCAGAGTGGGGTCTCTGCTCCCACCCTCTGGCTGTTGGCATGAAGCATCTCTGGCCTTCTTGCTCTTTTGTTGAGTGGGGCTCCAACATTTTGCAGCTGATGTGTTTGGAGTAAAAATATTTACAGGCCCAGAGGAACATTAGCAACATTACAAATGCTTTTTATTAAGACCAAAAATGAAGCTGAATTATAACTGTGTGAATAGAAGGCGGCGAAGGACTTTTATCCCTGTGGCCTCGAGGACTCAGATCTTTCTATCTTACTTTCTATACGGCTGAAAGCAGAAGCTTAGTTCCTCATTAGGGAACTTGCTGATGTGAATCCACTTTGATGTTTATTGAGGATTAGAGGCATAAGGTAGATACAGAAGAAATTCTTTGAGAGTTTTGAGTAGAAGATGATAATCACTGATCAGGAGATGAAGATGACTTGCAGGAGGAAGCTTCTGATGGGTCTGGGGGATGAGTGAGGGCCCTGTAATCAGCAGAGGGGGATGGTTTGATGAGGGAGAAAAGCCCCATGTGGCTATAGCACCAAGTATGTGATGGCCAGCAAGCCAGACACAGGCTGAAAAAAGTAGGTTGGACTGAGGTTATAGAAAAATTTACAAATGAATGCATACATTTGTAATGGTAAGGGAAAGTCTTTAGAAATTTCCATGAGAATCCACATTGAGAGGGGACAATTTGTTGACTAGATGCTGTTGCCATGCGACTTAGCCGTCTGTTGGGGCCTGGGGTACAAATACACAGGGCGCCTGTCAGACTCAGCATCAGGGGGTCCCCACCGAGACATGAAGGTCGGGCCTGCCTGGTCGGTTGGGTCCACTTGCACTGAGAGGTTTCTACCATAACAATCTGAATGGAATTCTTCAATGTGTGTCTTTGGGCAACGTCCCGGTAGGATAAGATAGCCAAACTGAGCCAGTGCTGTGGTTGGAATGTATTCAGAGCCACTTAAAAACGACATGGACATCTTTGTAGTTTCTTTTTTCTTTCTTTTTTTTTAGTATAATATTTATTTATTAGACAGAGCACAAGCAGGGGGAGCAGTGGGCAGAGGAAGAAGGAGAAGCAGGCTCCCCACCAAGCAAGGAGCCGGATGTGGGGCTTGATCCCAAGACCTGAGCTGAAGGCAGCCGCGTAGCCACTTAGCTGACTGAGCCACCCAGGTGCCCCCATCTTTGTAGTTTCTATGATGTGCAGGGACAGTGTGTCACACAGGGGTGGCTGCAAACCCTCCTGGCTCAGGATGTCTCAAGGCTGAATCTCAGCCTTTGCTTGCCTGTTCTTTCAGAGATTTGCCACATCTTGGGGTGTAAGTCTGCCCACACAACTGGCTGGGGTCATTTGTAGACTCCACCCCCTTTTGTCTGGGTCTCCCCTAGAGTCCTGCTCTTCCATTGTATTTGGGTGAATGCAGGAAGGAGCAGAAAGGCTTACAGGACAGACAGACGGATGTCCTGGCCATCTGGAGACCACTGAGGACCTCTCTGCCTCAGCTGCCACAGGAACCCCTAGAGCACACGTAGTGGCCCTGGAGAGATGCCACCCTCTCTGCCGACGATGGATAAAGCTGGTCCTGCTCCCGGTTCCAACACCTCGGTGGGCTGCTTGCTGTGGAACTAAGTCAGTGGGCTGCCAGCCTCACTGTTCTCAGGCCATAAAAACTCTGCAGTCACGTCATCTGCCTTCCCACATCAACAGCAGTCATCCCAAAGAGCACTAATCCCGAAGTGTAAGGTTTATCTTAGGGGTTCCAGGTTCTTTGCGGGGTAGCTGGAGCCCTGGACGCTGTGGGTATGATGTCCAAACTGGTGCTGAGTTTGACCTGTGTTCTGTTTAGTTTGGTTAAACTTGCAGATGCATTGTGATTAAATCAGAAACAGATCACGGCACTATTTGTATGGGAAAAGTGCCTGTGTGGGATTTTTATGTTCTAACCTACTTGTAAGTGGTAATGTGGGAAGAGGTAGCCATTCCCTCTATGATTATATATATATATATATATATATATATATATATATATATATATGTATAATTAACTATGACATAGTAGAAAGGTCTCTAGAGGAGGAGTCCAACGTCCAGGATTCTCATCCCACGGTCACTCATGTGCTAAGTGACCTTGAATGGGTCTCTCTTCATCATGTTTCAGTGCTCTGTAGAACGAGGCAGTGAGGTCTCCTCCAACAACACTTGGCATTTGCTCCTGCGATGAACTCAGAAGCAGCAGGAGGGCATCTTTAGTGCGCTCCCCCTCCCAGCAGCTCTGATTGTGGGTGGGGGTCAGACAAGGCTGGTGTCAGACCCTCCAGCCAGATCGCTTGTTGGAAAATGCCTCCTCACTGCTGGTTCTGGAAAACACAGTCTGACAATCACATGTGTGAAGCAACCCAAGCCATTTTTTTTCTTTTTTTTTGGAGGGGGGAAGTGAGACGATTCCAACTTTCTGTTTTGTAAATGAAGGAGAGCAGAGAGAACTATTTAACAAGCACAGTCGATAATTAAAAATTATACTTTAGGTCTCTACTAGCCTCTTAAGGTAGAATGACAGGGAATAGAAAGGAAAAGGAAGAAAATTAAGAAGAGAGTGGCCTTGTGAGAGAGGAGGAGGGACATGGGTAGACCCAGTTCAATCAATAGGTATTTGCTGAGGATATAGAAAATGAATGTTCATAAAGCCACATTACAACTGGGAATGTGATCACATTGTGGGCCACTACAGGCTTCCTTTGAGGACATCATCAATCCAAGAAGTATAGTTTTCTCTTGGGCCAGGGGCCATCCCCTGTTGGCATACAATTCCCGATGGACCGGGGCCACTTTGGTTCTGCCTGAGGTCTGTCAGACCTCCAGCCAGGTCGTGGGGGAGCTCTGACTAATGCTTGTCACCTCTGGACAAGTCATTCTGGCTTAGGAAGCTGGATGAACACTGACACTGCTGTGGGTGCTTCCTGTGAAAAGGTTTGGAAGGGGTGACATTAAAAAAAATTCCTGCTCTACTTTGCCTGTCGGTCAAGTTCACATCACTAGCGATAAGCCACGTTGATGGAAAGTGCCCTGATGTCACATGATGAAGGGGGTGCTTCATGTTTTGTTTTTCTCTCAGACCCACCAACCCAGTCTAATCAGGCATAAGACATCAGACAAACCCAATTTGAAAGCCACTCCACACAATACCTGACCAGGTCTCCTGAAGACAGTCAAGGTCATGAAAAACAAGGAGAGTCTGAGACACCATCACAGACCAGAGCAGCCTAAGGAGACCTGAGGCCCAAGTGCACTGCAGTGTCCTGGAACAAATCCTGGAATAGAGGAAAAGACATTGGAAAAACTAGTGAAATCAGAAGGAAAGTTGGAGTTTAGTTAATAGTAACCAACCAATATTGGTTTTAGTTTTGACACATGTACTATGGAAACCTAAGAAGTTAATCATCTGGGAAGCTGGTGAGCTCTCTGTCCCACCTTTGTGACCTCTCTGCAAATTTAAGGTTCTTTCCAAATAAAGTTTATTAAAAAATACAGAACACCTGCTTTGGGCTCTGTGGCATCCGTGTCTCTGCTTCTGTGGCTTCTTAAAGCCCTTTCCATCCCCTCATATGAGACTACGAGGATTCTGCTTTCTTTAGAAGGCCCTAAGCTGGATTCCATTATTTAGAGCGCTGGGCTAGTCTGCTCTTATTTTTATTTTTATTTTATTTTTTATTTTTAATTTTAACTGGAGGTCATAATAACCCTCAGAGTATATAGGCCAGAGGACTGGAAGCTTTGGTGAGTTAAATTGAGTAGAAGTTGGAGGGTTGTTTGGAAGCCCGTAACTATTTGAACAGTCCTGTGAAAGTATGGGATATGGGAAGGCCCCTGGCCCTGTGTCCTTTTTTTTCTTTTTCAAATTTTTATTTAAGTTCTAGTTAGTTAACATACTTTGTAATATTGGTTTCCGGAGTAGAATTTGGTAATTTATCACTTACATAAAACACCCAGTGCTCCTCACAACAAGTGCCCTCCTTAATCCCCATCACCTATCTAGCCCATTCCCCACCCACCTCCCTCCATCAACCCTCAGTTTGTTCTCTGTCATTAAGAGTCTCTTATGGTTTGTTTTCCTCTCTCTCTCTCTCTCTTTCTTCTCCCCTTCCCGAGGGCCAGTCTGCTCTTAGAAACACTCTGCTTATTTTTTTAGAAAACTGACATGAAGTGTCTCGTTAGAAAACTCTCCTGTATAAATCTCATGATTAAATGTTTGACCAGATGGGTTTGAGTGGGCTGAGTGTCAGTGAAATCAGGAACAGAAATTGGAATTTGTGCTTGGAATTCTTGGTTGTTGGAATCGAGTGCCCACATGAATCCTTTCACCCTTTCCTGAAGGTGAGAAGAACAAAGATCAGAGAGAGACAGACTTCCGAAGACAATTGACAGTTCTTTATGGAGCACACACTGCATGCCCAGCCCTCCAGTAGGTGGCTGAAGAGGGCCTCATCTCACAGGACAGGGACAGGTGATTGTAGCCCATGGCAAGGTCACTGAGGATGGTCTCCATGGGGTCTGGAGTCGCCAGGTCACTAGGCCCTGTTCCCGTGGGGCTGTTATGGGCTCAGGGGGCACACGATGGGTCCGCTTTTCCACACAGCTCTCATCCCACTTGCAGATAACTGAGCCCAGGGATGAACCTGGGTCCTGGGTGGGCTTAAGTGTGAAGAAACAACCCTTGGAGCTCGTTGTGAGGCTGGTGAGGGCAGGTGAGAGCTCTCAGAGGCCCAGATCCATTTACCCAGGAAAGCAGCCTTGAGTGAGCAGGCCAGGGACGGATGCACATGGTCAGCCAGGCCTGCTCTTGGGAGTTCAGGCAGGAAGCACACACGGCAGAGAGGGGAGTGTGGAGAAGCTGGCATCAGTACAGCGGGGCTCAGTGGGGAGACAGTCATTGTCATGTCCTAGTTACTCATGCTGGCTCTTACTGGGCTGAACATTATTGGGTTTACTCCCATGCAAACAGCTCAGCCCAGGCCACTCAGGTCTTTACAGCAGAGTGGCACCGTGTTCTCCAGATACTAGTGTCACGGAGCTGGGAGAGCTGGGGTACCTTTGTGAGACTGGGTTCCTTTTGCACACTGAGTTGGTGCTGTGGCTCCCTGGTGGGTCAGATTCCTCTTCTGCCATCACCTCCGGGTAGACAGGAAAAGCTGGCCACACGGGTAATCCCTGACGTTCCTGGGAAGGCCATGACCGCAGAGAAGGGAGATGAAGGGGTTTGTGTCTGGAACAAGGACAGGGCATCCAGGCCCTCCAGTCACATTCAATAGCCCCTCATTGCCTAGCTGGGGAGCTAGACGCTCTAACAGCAGAAATGACCACTTCGAGGTCCTCTAGTAAATCAGTTAGAAAAATCCAGTAGGATGAGGAATGTTTGTCCATGAACGAATGATCTCTGCCTCTCTGCTCTAGTGTCTCCTCACTTCTGCCATATTTCTCCCCAAGCCGTCTGTCAGACCTGGGGCTGCCCCGTTAGCAGAAGCAGCTGGTGGCCCTCGCATTCTGTCTTGCTCAAGCACGTGGTAGAGTCAGTGTTTCTGGGGGCTCTGCTGCAGGATTTGTCCAGGTCTGCCTTGATATTTTGCCTGCCAGGTGCTTCCCTCGCTGAGTTATGGGGAGCCAGAGGGACCTGCTTTTCTGGGGGCACTGGCGTCGTAGGGGAACTGGTCCGAAGTAACACAGGGTTTTGAGAGGCCTAATTCTGCCCCTTGATCTCCCCACATGCTTCCTGAGGTTTTCTTGCTCTGGGAAGCTTGTTTGCCCAGATGTAACCCACTCCCTTTCCTGACTTCCAGATCCCATGTCGACCCTAAACTGTACTCGGCACATGGCTGGTCATAATTTACCTCTCACCTGTCCTACCTTTTCCATCTGTTGTGCTTCTGGACCGGCCACTTCACTGGACCCTGAGGTTCAGACTGAAGCTCCACCTTAGATACTCAGGCACTGCCTCAGGCCAGTGGGCTTGTGTTTACTCGCTCATGCATACACACACTTGCTCACTCAAGTGCTCACTGAACTCACACACTCTTATACACACCACACACTCTTACACACACCACGCACTCATGCATGCACTACACACTCACTTATGTTCTCGCTCACTCACACACTCACACATACCCGCTCACACATTCAAGTACTCACTTGCACACACTCATACTAACACACCCTCACACTCATGCACGGGCTACTCTCTTAAGCACCCACTCACCCACACACTCGTACACACTCCCTCATGTGCTCCCTCACAGTCTTGAGAGCTGGGCAATGAGCAGGTCTGGGGGAAAGGGGAAACAATGATCAACTTGCTATTCTGCTTGCCCTCCAGGGCCTTCCAGTCAGGGCTGATTCTGTCCACGTCTAAGTTTCAGTTGTAGCAGGATCTGGTCTTAGGCATGAGCTCTGGTCCGGTCAGGAAGCAGGCAAGACTGCCTCTGCATTTTGGGCTCAGAACCTTCAGGATGATCCAGACACTCCTATCACTGGGAGCAAACCAGCCCCCGTAGGATAAGGGATAGGTCATAATAGGAGTCCAGGGCAAGCCAGATGTGCCCCATAGGGCAAGAATGACCTTCTCTTCTTCTTGGAGACCAGGGACCTGGGAAGAAGACATTAATTTAGCACTAAGGCCTGATTGTTTTGCTTGTTGACAAAGATGACTGTGACACAGCCCATAGGAGGCACTCACAGCCCAGGGAGTGCCAGCTCATCCCAATCAAGAGAGGAAGTGCTTCTCCGGGACTGCCATTTCTATCTTTCCTACCTACCAACCTCTTATCCATGCTTCAAGGCCCACTCGGTCATGCCCTTCTCTGTGAAGCTTTTTCTCACACCATAGGTGGAATTAATCTCTTCCTTTTCTGTACTTCCATGGCACTTTTGAAAATAATCTCTTTGTCATAATTCTTTGTCTTGTATTATAACGGCTTGCTTGCTGGTACATCCTCCCACCATGCTCCTTGAGGTCGAGGCTGTCTTTTTCAGCTCAGAGTCCCGAAGGCCTAGCTCAGGCCTGGCACAGAGGAGGTACTCAGTGAAGGATGTGGCCTACAACAAAATCTACTGTTACGGTCAGGAATCTGTTAGCTTTCCTTTCACCTACAATCCCTGGGGCTGCATCGTAGCTGGTAGCTACCTTGGTCACCTCCACTCACTGCCTAGAGCCTCCTACTTGCTCTCACCACAGTGCACACTTCTGAGTTGCTAATGGCCCCTGCTCTGCCTTCCCCCCGCCCCACCCCGTTCCCCCCAGGGCCATTACTGGATGCCCTTAGGGTGGGAGGGCCATGTGTCCAGCTCCAGTGGCCTAGCGATGCCATTCCTGAGTAGCGATGTGTTTACCCAGCCTCTGTAACCCACATGCACTGTTCCCAATTGCCCTCTGCGTGAACCTGGCACAGTATTTTAGTGTGTCCTATAGAATAATATTGAGAGAACGAACAAATCAGTGGCAGAACCTTCTGAGATTTGCCTAATTGCAACTCAAATTGTTCCCATATTGGAAATTACATGGCTAAGATGCCTTTTGGGGAACTGAATATTAGGAGCCCAGGAAGGTCAGCCAACAACGAGTCGCTGGGGTTTTTTTTTCCCTGCATGAACTCTTACCGAGACATTTTCCTGCAATGAGACATGTATAGGTTGACTCAAAACAGATTTCACAATCGCTTTATCCAATTTTGGACGACTTAATTCGGCAATTCACGTAACCCTCTTTAATCAGCCTCATGTCCAGGGGCCGTCGTGGTCTCAGCACTTTGGCGTAGACGTCACTGGGGGCAGTACCCCTAAGCACAGAGGCCGTGGTCAGTCCCCTCTGTGGCTCGCCGAACTTGGACCATGTTTGGGCCTCTTAGGGACTGGGTCATGGCGAGGGCCCCAGCAAAGCAGGAGACCTGTGAGTCTTGTTTCTGGGCATGCAAAAACAAAAACAAAAACAAAACAAAACAAAAACAAAAAATCCAGAACAACCCTACCCAGGGTTATGTCCAGGGACAGTGGAAGTAAGCATGATTTGTGTATTAAGATTGTTCCAGTTTTGACACTGTCATGAAGAGTGTAAAGGTCTTGGGATTTTTGACTCTGACATTACATAAAAATACATTTTTTTTTTTTTACATAAAAATACATTTTTTATGTATTTGTGCCTGGCTCAGCGTCCTAAGGGGAAAAGTCATTTCCTTTCCTTCCCTTTCTTGACGGCCCTGGGGAACCTATCCCTGGAATTAGCTGCGGAAGTATGTCCAGTTGGTGGCATCTGCATTGTCGCCTGTGGGGGATGCCAGGTCTCCACCGGGGAGAGGTCTCCGTGTCTAGCACTAGCACTCTGCAGACCCTTCATTGCTGATTCACACCCGTCCTCTGAGGAGCCTGGGGAAGCATTTTCTAAATGGGGCAGCCGAGGCCTGAAGCACTCGGGTGATTTGTTCAAGTCGTCCAGAGAGTTTGTGACAGACAGAGCCTGGGTAGTAAAACCAGTCTCCTCCTCCTGATCTTATCCTGGGTTGTTTCATTGTGTTTTTCGTTAGGCAGTCGGCCTCTCATTTGCTTTGATGAAATACTGTTGAGCATTTGAGGCTGTGCTTAATCTGAAACGTGAAGCGTGGATGCGGGCGAGTGGCGTCATCCAGGCATCGTCCGCAAGCCGCCACTGAGCCCAGACAGCTCGTTCGCGGGTGTTCCCCCGGTTATCCGGAATGTGGCGGTTCATGTGTCCTCTGCCCAAAGCCGTGCAGGCCCGAGTTTCTCTGGGCAGCCCGAGTTACAGACCAAGTGTGTGCAGGGCCTTGGCGGGGAGAAGGAAGGGCCCATGTGGCCAGGACCTACTCCACGTACTCTGCGTGTATCAGTTCCTGGAGAGAGCAGCAGAGTCAGTGCTGAGGGTCTTTGGAGAAAAGGGAAATGGTGCTGCTCAGATTGAGGGAGTGTGTGTGTGTGCACGCGCGCGTGTGTGGTATGTATTTGTGTACACTCTGCAATGCGAGAGTTTGTAGTGTGTGGAGTTTGTGGTGTGTGTGTGCACGTGTGCATGTTTCGTATGTTTGTGTATACTGTGTGCATTGCGAGAGTTTGTGTGTGGTACTGTGTGTAGTGTGTATAGTTTGTGGTGTGTGTAAAAGGCATATTGTGTGTGTGTTGTGTGTGTGAGTTATGCATGGGGTGTGTGTATGTGTGTTGTGTTGTGCGTACATGGTATGCGTGTTGCACGTATAGTGTGTGTGTGGTGTGTATGGTGTGTGTGTGGGCACTTACCTGTAGTGTGTGCATGTGTGTGCCTGGAGGCAGTGGTCAGGAGAGGCCACTGGACAGACCGCGTCCTGCCGTGATAGTGGCTGCTGCAGATGGGGAGGGGGGCCATGCCGCGGGGTGCAGGTGGGAAGGAAGGAAGACGTGTGAGGGGAGAGGGCAGGCTGAGAAGGCGGCGGACAGGGCCACTCTTAGGTTGGCACTAAGGGGGCTCGGTGGGAGAGCAGGGCAGAGAGGCGAGCTGCTGCTATCCAGAGGCGGCCTTCTCCAGGCCCTCGGCTCCCCATTTTAGCCCTTGGGGGGAGGCCTTCAACCTGGGGAATAATGGAATGAAAGAAAACGACACCTCCCGACATCCAGGGGTGCTGTGCGGCTCAGGTGCTGTGAGCTGGGCAGGTGCCCTCTATGCCTGGCCGGGCCGCTGGCCCTGCCCCAGTGTCCAGCCAAGTGCCACTAACTCCCGAACTCATCTCTGTTTTCTGAAGTCAAAACCAACACAATTGCCTCGTTAGTATCTGCTCTTGGAAGTCCCAGGCGGAGAGTTCATGTTCTCTTTTGAACCTGCCCCCCCTCATTAGCCTCTATAAATGGTCCTTCCAACTGCCTGGATCCTGCAGCTGGAAACCAAGGTACCGTTCTTAACTATGCGTCACTGATTCTGGTGATTCTATCTTGAAATCTTATTCAAATGTCCCCATCTCTGTACTATGGCCTCTAACCTAGCCTAGGTGCCACCAGCTCTCTCTTAAACTTCTCTGCAATTTACCATCTCTGATGTCATTCCTCAGCTCTATCCAACCAACTGTCCCCAGGCAACCAGACTGCTCCTTTTTTTTTTTTTTTTAAAGATTTTATTTGTTTGTGTTAGAGAGAGAGAGAGAGCACACAAAGCAGGGAGGGGCAGAGGGAGAGGGATAAGCAGGCTCCCCGCTGGGCAGGGAGCCTGATGCAGGACTCAATCCCAGGACACCGGGATCGTGACCTGAGCTGAAAGCAGATGCTTAACCGACTGAGCCACCCAGGCACCCCAACCAGACTGATCTTTATCAAACTAAAGCAGACCACGGGGCTTGGCTGGTACCTGTGTACAGCCCCCGGTTGTCTCCCCTTTGCACCAAGACACAATGTTTGATACTTTTTGTGGCCTCCAAGGCCTCCTGCGGTCCTACTTCCCTCCTCTTCACCTTCTTCCCTGCTCTCTCCCCTCTACCCACTATGCCTCGCTCTGGGCCTCGGTGCTCCACTGGCTTCCAGGCCTTCGTCCAGACCACTCTTTATCCCATGCCAACCCTACTGTTCTTCCTATGTCAGGGTAAGAAGCATTTCTGCAGGGAGTGCTTCTGTGACCCACAGTCTTGTCTCACAGAAGCCAGTTCTTTTCCTCGGAAGTCGTCAGTGCTCCTGCTTTGTAATCCTTTGGCTTGTTTGACACCTGTCCACCCCACTAGCCTGTAAACTTCATGAGGGCAGGGACTGTGTCTGTCTCGTCCACCACCATGTGCTCAGTGTGTGGCCTAGTGCCTGACATGGGAGGGTGTTTGCGGAATGCTGGATGATTGGACGAGCGAGCAGCGCTCTGCTGTTATCTTATGATCGTGTTCTCCTGCCTTCAGCTCCTAGGATTTGGTGGGTGGGGCAAGGAAGAGCCAAAACGTGAGGATGGTGGCTCAGGAAACAGTGCTCACGGTGGGGGCTGCTCTGCCATGGGGACTGGAGTTCTAGCTCACACAGGCCTGTGAAGGCCCCTTTGGTGCCCTGTGATGGAGCCAGTGACCAGGGGCTGTCACCGAAATCCTTCTTCCCTGGCAGCCCACCCACTGAGTTCTCTGAATGACTCCCAGTGTCTCCCAGGGAGAGGCTGAAGGTTCATTTGCAGTAGCTTATGGAGAAGTTGGTTGGCCTGGGCTCACTGGTTTTCAAAAGGCAATTCCCATCTTTAGGTCAGAAAAATAAGGCCATGGCAGGCTGACTTGGGACTTCAAAAGGAGCAGCCCATCACCCGTGCTTTTTCTTTCTCTTATAACTTGAGATTTTACCACTTTCCCAACCTGTGCTACAAACAAGTCCTGTTAAGAGCAATATGAATTTACTGCCTCCTTCCCCTATCATTTTATAGGGTCTTGACTCCCTTGTAGAGGTCCCAGCAAATATTTTTGTATTCCCCAGGGCGTCTAGTGTGTGCTCATAAGCATGTCTGGCTGCTACTTTGTGCCTCTACTTCTAGAAACTGCTGCCCCCTCTCTGAGTGTCCTTCTCACTGTGGGCCCTGGCATGCTGCCCGAGCTTGACTTCTGACCACAACCATCCTCTGGGGTCACCACGACGTACTGATGGTCACTCCTGCTGCCCTCTCCCCTCAGGAACTATGGCCTTGGGCCACAGTACTGCTATGTAGGAACCATCTCAGTGCGAAAAGTGAGCGCTAGTCTTTTTGGCTACCACCTCGTATTAAAGAATTTAAAAACTGTAGACCTGAATCCATAGGACTAGACAGGGGAGGAGCAAACCATTCAGAAACCTTCTTTGCTTAGGTATAGAAATCTTATATTCAGGTCTACATTGTAGAGTCTTGCCTTAGGATGAATTCTCTCTGTGAAGGCGGTTTGGTTCTTTATGCAGTTAGATTTTTGGGAATTTTGCCCCCTACATCTCTGGATCTCGAGCAGGCTTGAACTGGGACCCCTGCTAGTCACCCCTGTGGTATGGGAAGAACTGAGCTCAGGATTCCTGGGGCATTAAAGGTAGTATCTGTGCTACAGGCTGAGAAATTGGCCCTGCCTACCTGCTGTCTGGGGGAACACACCAGTAGATGAGGCAAACATTGGTTTCTTTGTAAATCTCTTTGTGCTTGGCTTATGCTGCTGGAACTGACCTAAGGAATGGGATTCTATGATACTTATTTTTTTTCCCTTTGCAAATATACGCTTTGCATTTTTGCATGTTCTGTTGTCTTCTGACTTACCGCCAGAATCTCTCACCTGGACACACAACATGCAGGAAAATAAAATATTCCGAAGTTCAGGTCAGAATGTCCCCTGGGAAGCTGCAGGATTCCAAGGAGACGTCATGGATTTTTGTCTTAAGTAGATTACAACCTGAGAGCCCTCCAAGTTGTCTCTGGAACTTGAGTTATAAACATCTCTGAACAAGACACATACAGCTCGGCATCTGTAGGGGAGCCCAAGATTGGAGTAATGATTGGCAGAAATCTTTGGGTCTGGTGGGAGTTTTGGGATCTGGCTCCCTCTAGTCAAACAGGGAGTCTGGATTCTATAGTCGACTCAAAGGGCAGATGGTTTGGCACTGACAAGGTGCATGGTCATGCCTGAGGATGAATCACCTGCTGCGGCTGGCACAGTGTCCCCAAGTCCCTTCCACTGGCTGGAGGCACCTTGGGTGGCGTGCTTTTGTTGGCAAAGCTGATGCACATGGAATGTTTCCTTCAGAGTTACAGGCTGTTATCTTGCTAGGAGAGAGCCAAGAGTTTCCTTTGGGTTTCCAGCCCATGAGGGAGAGTTCTGCAAGGCATCACTCCCTTGCTATTGAAATCATACTCGGCTGTGGCTAATAATTCGATTGAACATTCGTGGGACTTCCTTCTCTGTGCCACATACCAAGTAAGGTGATGGGGAAACAGAGGCTGGTTCAGATAGGATTCCTGCCCTCAGAGTCATCTTGGTCAGAACACAGAGCATTGGTACAGAAAAGTCCTGCTGGCAGCATGGTAGACAGTGTCTATCCACTTTTTTGGGAGACGGACCTCTGAGATTCCAATGGAAGTAGTGAATCACTGGTAAAAATATTCAGATACACGCCTTCCCTACCAGCATAGGGAATCTCTTAAGTCAGAACCTCAGTTTGAAAAGTTCATCCAAGAGGATAGGTTGAGAGGGTAGCTAGAGGCAGAGCTGTCTGTAGGCCTTTGTATTATTCCAGGCAAGGTAGAAGCTGATCTGTGAAGATAGCGGCATTGGGATGGAGAGAATGAAAGTAGAGTTCACAAGATCTGAGGATGCTGTATGAAGAGGAAGTGAAGGAGGAAGACCCTGAGGCTTATAATCTGGATGATTGGATGGAAAGTGGTGCCATCAACATGGAAGACACCCAGATTCCCCTCCTCCACTGAGTGACTGGGAGAGGGGACATAGTAATAGACAGTCCTGTGGGATGGGGCAGGGATAGGAGCAGGGGACCTTGGGGGTCATGGAAGGGGTGGCAGATGAAGGACACCTTTGTCTCCAGCCTAGTTGTACTGGCCTGGGTAGGGATGGCTATGGCTCCACTGGATGACCTGTGATTGTCATGCTCAGCTTTCGGGGCATGTGTGGGCTGTCCTTGGGCATAGCCAAGGCTTCAGCTGATTTGATGTCAGGAAAGAGACTTGTCAACCACATCATGCGTGGTCACTTTTCACCTGGAGTAGAGTGTTAAGTTCTGTTCATGGAACTGTAGGTTGTGGGGCATGTACAACCAGCTGCTGAACTTTTCTAACTTAACCATGCTTAGGCCACCCAAGATCTGATGATTGATATGCTTAGGCCACCCAAGATCTGATGACTGATGCTGTCTGGGAGTAGGGTCAGGCATGGGCATATTTATAAAAAGTTCACAAGTTAATTTTGATGCATGCTTTAAGAACCACCGATTTAGACCGTCTTCTCTTTTTATAACCGAAGAAATGGGGGTTTAGGAGGGATACAATCTTGGCCCAGATTAGCAGGTGGCAGGGCTTGGCCCAGCATTCCTGAATCCTGAACCAATATTGTCCTTATCCCCAAGTGCTTCTTCCAGGCTTAGGCCATGGTTCCAGGCTCTCTCAGTCAGACGTAAAACACCAGAAATTTTTGAAGACAAAATCTTCTAACCTGCTTTCAGTTCTTTCCTGGAAGGAAGATATGTGTCTTCCATCCCAGGTGGTTGTGAAGGGAAATAGTACATAGACGTTCTCCCTGAGATCCATACCAGGAAGTAGATCCTGAGTTGGCTCTTTTTATGGCCTCTAGTGGACAGTTGGGTCCCATCATGGCTCTTGGCCATATAGTCTTCCCTGACAACATCATTGGAGCTGATCCTGTTCTGTTTTGGACCTAGGCAGCCTGGGTTCCCAGAGGGCCCAGCCTCCAGAGGAACCCTTTCTTTCCCACTCATGAATTAGTTTGGCCACAAAATTGGGACTGCCAGTGCCCTGGTAGGCTCCTCTGGGGTTGGGAGGAGAGGGCTGCTAGAGATAGGAATGTTGGCTTTTGGGTAAGGCTGCTTGGTACAGGTGATATTTAGAGGGCCTGTGAACATAGCCTCATACTCATCCCTCTCCTGGGGTTTTCTAAGCCGATCCAGTGCACCATGTCTGGGGCTACCCACCTGGCTCCCGAGGGCAGCCTGATGCACAAACCCTTTTATCAGGGCTCTGAAATGCTCAGTGTGGGACACTCAGTGACATCTACAGATGGGGTTTGCCCCTTCCTTAGCTTTCCACCCCGCTAAGGGGTGGGAGGAGTTCATTATGTAATTGTGTAAATGGCATGATTAGAAACACCCTGCTGAGGCATCTCTTCATAGGGCAAGGGGTGTCTCGGTTTGTGGGGAGCAAAACTACTCTGGAGGAATGGGATTCTGGATAGTGGGAGTGGGTGTTTCAGGCATTGTGAACCCCGGAAGAGTTTCTTGCAGGGGCGTGAGTAAATTTGCACCAGAGCAGAGCCACACCTGTAGAATTTCCTGTTCTGTGTGGATTTAGACAGCAAGTGGTAAGTATCCGGTTACAGAATGCTGGAACGGTCGAAAGGCAGGCTGGGCAGGTAAGGCAGAAAGAGTTGTGCTTCTGAAACTGAACTCAAAGAAATGACAAATGGACTGAGGATTTAGTCCAATAATTCTATCAATCCTGACAGTGAAGTGACCAGACTGGTTTAGCGCAGCCAGACGGATGCGTCCGCACGAGACAGCATGGAGTGGGGCGCGCACCTGCTTGGATGCTGGAGGGATACAAGTGGCCACAGATGGCGGACGAACAGCAGAATGAAAGCAGAGGATCAGGTTGGGGCAGACCCAGAGATGGCACCTCTGCCCTGCCTGGTCTTGGCTCTTACTTGTGCCCTGGGAGTGGGGGTGGGGGTGGAATGATGATTAATGTCAGAACCACCTGGGCATTGTAGCATGTTCTTGCTGACTTAACCCTTAATTAGAGGTCCAAGACATGTAGCCATTTATAATCTTTTTGACATAAGAGTTTGAATGGGACCGAGAGCAAGCCTTGAGTGGACCATGAGCCACATGAGCCATGTAGTCAGACACAGAGCTGGCTGCCCAAATGCACAGTTTCATGCAGTGTATGCTCTGTTCTCAAAGCACTGTGACTCTGAGGAGAAGTGTGAAAACGTGTGTGTGTGTGTGTGTGTGTGTGAGAGAGAGAGAGAGAGAGAGAGAGATACGTAGAGACAGGGAGATATACAGGGAGACAAAGATCACTCACTTTGCTTCCTAACTGAATGGTCCCTGCTAGAACTGTGCAGTGCAAAACCTGTACAGCTGAACATATCAGCTCTGACTTAGCCCAAAAACAGAATTTTGAAAAAACTCAAAGACTAGACTATGGAACTTAGTATTGACTCAGATCTGTGATATGGAAGAGTCTATCATATACTTCATCTGGACAAGTGGAAAAGGTATTTGAGAGGCTCTTGCAAATAATTCTCCAACTAGTGTGCAAACCTGTCGCTCATCAAGTGAGAGAGAAAACTGCGGTGAAAAGTCAAAAAGGCTGTTAACCAGGGTGTGAAGAGAAGGCATAGAAAGTATGAGCTCTCCTCAGTAACGAAGCAGGAGAAAGCCAGGCGCTTGTTCAAACATGTCTGCATTTGTGCATTTGTGGATTGCTGAATATTTTGGGGAATGCATTGTAATATTATAAAGTTCTACTCTCTGTGATATGTATAGACATATGGGCGTGTGAACAAGTTCACTGGTTTCATACTGTATATAATGGATTCTCATTTTATGTGCATTTATATTACACGCTGACTTTAGAAATTAATTCCAATTTAAGATTTAGGTCTTCTTTCATATCCTTTAGCAATGTGTTATGGTTTATTGTATACAAGTCTTCACCTTCTTCATTAAATTTATTACTAGGTATTTTATTCTTTTGGATGTTACTAGTAAATGGAATTGTTTTCTTAACTTTCTTTCGGATGGTTCATCGCCGGTGTACTGAAACACAACTGATTTTTGTGTGTTGATCTTGTACCCTGCAACTTTGCTGAATTTGTTTATCAGCTCCAGGAGCTTTTTTTTTGGGTGAAATCTTTGGTATTTTCTATATCTAAGATCATGTCATTTGTGATTAAAGATAGTTTTAATTTTTCCATTCCAGTTTGGATACCTTTTATTTGTTTTTCTTGCCTAATTGCTCTAGATAGAACTTCTAGTAGTACAAGAACACAATTCATCAAGTCTCATAGGATACAATGAAAGCAGTGCTCAGAGGGAAATTTATAGCAGCCTACATTAAAAAAAAATCTCAGATGAATAACCTAACTTTATACCTCAAGGAACTAGAAAAAGAAGAGCAAACTAAAACCAGATCTATTAGAAGGAAGAACATAATGATGATTAGAGCAGATATAAAATAGAATCAATGAAAGCAAAAGTTGATTCTTTGAAAATGCCAATAAGATTGACAGACCTAATTAGCTAGATTGATGAAAAAAAAAGAGAAGATGCAAATAAAATCAGAAATGGGAGTGAGGACATTTCTATCAACTTTAACAACAACAAAAAAAGGATTATTAGAGAATACAATGAGCCATTGTATATCAACTAGTTAGATAATCTAAAAGAAATGGATAAATTTCTCGAAAATCAAATTATAAGTTTCTAGAAACTGACTCTAAGTTAGAAAATTTGAATAGACCTATAGTAAGTAGAGATTGAATCAATAATCAAAAAATATCCAACAAAGAAAATTCCAGGACCCGATGGCTTCACTAGTGAATTCTACCAAACATTTAAAGTGGAATTAACACCAATCCTTCTCAAACTTTTCCAAAAATAGAAGAGGGGGGAACACTTCGTAAATCACTCTATCAAGCTATGGTGACTCTGATACCAATGCTAGCTAAGGACATCACAAGAAAAGAAAATTGCAGACTAATATCCCTTATGAATATAGATGCAAAAATTCTTCACAGAATACTAGTAAGCAGAACACAATAGCATATTAAAAGGATTATACACCATAACCAAGTAGGGTATATCCCAGGAATGCAAGAGTGGTTCAGCTTAAGAAGATCAATCAGTGTGATACACCACATTAATAGAACAAAGAAACAAACACATAGACATCTCAACTGATGCAGAAAAAGCATATGATAAAGGGTTTTTCAGTGATGAAAAACACTCGGAAAACTAAAAATAGAAAGGAACTTCCTCAATATGATCAAGGGCATTTATGCAAAACCCACTACTAACATCATACTCAATGGCAGAAGACTGAAAGCTTTCCCTCTTAGATCAATAACAAGACAAGGATTTTTGTCTACTTTTACCACTGCTCGTCAACATCTTAGCAGAACCTGTTGGCCATTTGCATGTATCCTTTGGAAAAATGTCTGTTTGCTTTGCTCATTCTTTAATTGGGTTTGGTTTTTTGCTTTGAGTTGTAAGCGTTCCTTATATATTTTGGATATTGACCCCCTATAAGGTAAATGATTTGCAAACATTTGCTCTCATTCCATAGGTTGCCTTTACATTATTTTTTTTATTGTTTCCTTTACTGTGCGGAAATTTTCTAGTTTGATGTGGTCCCACTTGTTTATTTTTGCTTTTACTGTCTGTGCTTTTGGTGTCAGAGCCAAAAAAAAATCATTGCCAAGGCCAGTGGCAAGGAGATCATCTCCTGTGTTTTCTTCTAGGAGTTTTATAGCTGCAGGTCTTAAGTCTTTAACCCATTTTGAGTTGATTTTTGTGTATGGTGTAAAGTAAGGGTTTTTAATACCATTTTAAAGTTGCCTTTGTCTTGATTCAGTGTTTGCTTGATTGCTAGAAAGCTTTGACTATTTTCCAGAGTTCTGACAAAGTTGCTTCTAACAGTTTTTCAATGTTTCTTGTCATTTGGAGCCAGTTACTGTCATTTTTCTGATATCACTCACCACTTTCTTTATGAGGCTGTTCTGAACCCTACCAGAGAAAATTTCAACCTTCTTCTGGTCCCCTAGTCGTCTCTCCTTACATTTTTCAAAGGGCTCCCAATTTGCCTTATAAATAGATTAAGTTTCTTATTATCCATAGTAAAATGTTAATTACTTTACATATAGATCTCATTTTTTTTTTTTAAGAGCCTTCCACTGAACCCTGTTCATAGAAGACATCTGAAAATGTTGCCTCCTTATTCCTAGACCTTGGTCTTCCCTGGATACCTGGGAGTGTCTACTTTGCCCAGCATTGGCCGGACACAGTTTTCTTGCAGGGATATAGGGCTTGGGGAAGGAATCCTTTGGTCTTACATCATAGGAGGAGGCAGAACAAAGGCAGCAGGGGAGGCCTGTGATGCTTTCCTGTCCCTTTCGCTGTCCTCCTCTGTTTCTTTTTCTAGAGTCTTCCTTTGCAGAGAATGTTTGACTCAGGATGGGGGTGGGCCTGAGGTCCTCCACTTCCAGAGATATCCCGGCAGCCCTTATGCTGGCTTGGTGTCTGTGCCAGTAAGTTTGTTTAATGAACAAAAAGCATAATGACTTTAATTAGGTTTTAGTGTAAATAATGAACACAATTACGGAGCAGGCTCTTTTATCACCCTCGTGGAATTTATGATTGTTTGAAAAGTCAACACCCACTTCTAGCCACTCCCGTCCGTACTTCTTGGTCAATCTAGAATCCCCATTAATCAGTGGCGTTGGCTTCCGATGCCAGAGTGGAAAGTATGAGCTGGTTTTTCCCAACTTGTAGTGACAACTCACCCTTCCTTACCTCCATGTCCATCTGGGGCTCTGGTCTCAGCCTGGATGCCTGCCCCTAAGGGGCTGCGTTTTGAGAAAACACTGGGCAGGGGTGACCATAGGGCCATTGATTTTGGAAGTCGGGGCTCATGTCACAGAAAGAAGGATGGAGAGTTCTGGCCCCTGCCGAGAGTTCACTTCTACCATGTACTGAGCATCTATGATAGTCCAGGTACTGTGCTGAGCACAGATGCCCCAAAGCCTAAGGGAACTCACAACAAGCCAGGCCAGAACCATCCCAGCAAGGCCAAGGGCAAGCCAGGAGCCAACACTTGAATAAGGTCTGGCATGGGCCAGGAGCCTAAGACCTTCCACCTGTCTCAACAGAATCCACAACCATTTGGCAGTGGGTACAAGGTGGGCCTTGTGGGGTAAGCCATTTCAACTCGAGTGCCAGGGAAAGAGCTGAAGTAAGTTGCCCTTCAGGTTACCAAGTCTTCTCCATACTCCAGAGGCTGAGAAGGCAGTTTCTGTGGTTTGTATGGTTCTCTCACCTCCTAGTGTGGCTCTCATTTCCCTCTTGTCAGCATCTTACGTGCCAGTCTAGCATCTCTGACTTCAAAGCAGTCCACTCGTCCTCTGTCTCTTCCCAGGGACTGACTCCCACACAGCTCAGAGATACTGAGACCAGACTCAGCGCCCTCTTTGTCTGACCAACCATATAGAGAGAAGCTCTCCAGTTGCGATGGAAGCTTCCTGAGGGCGGGGGCCTAGATCTTTGCCTGGGCCTTTCAGGCACTGAGCAGTGATGACCAAGTTCCTCTTTCCCATGCATAGCCTTCACTGTCCCCAAGAGAGAGCCACCTGCTTCCCTGAGCCCCTCGTGGCGGTGCCCAGAGCAACTGGAGCCACCTAGCTTTTCTGGCCCCAGACTCTGCCAGGAGGCTGAGGAGGGCCTCTTTCCACCCATGCCGTCAAGGACCTGGTTTCCAGCTCCTAATGTGTGCTCTTTTCTTGGGAGGAAAGGACAAGTTCTGATGAGCTCCTGGTCTCCTCTTTCCAGCTGTCTCTACACCAGCCACGTGTGTGGGGCTGGCGCGGCTCGGGCTCCCTGGCATGCCCATCCTCACCAGCGCTGGGCATTGGAGGGGCTGGTGCGTGCCCGATGGAGGGGCAGGGAGCACTGCGGTGTGCTCCGAGGGTGGCAGAAGCCGATGCTGCCCAGGGCCCAACCGTGGTGCTGCGAACTGGCGGTCATCATGATCTCCCAGTTATTTATTGTCATAACATTAATCACGCTGAACTCACTTGGCATTAATGAGGATGTAATGTGTACTTGGACGGGAATTTTTATTGTAGTGCAGCATTAACTAACTGGCCTATTATTTAAAGTGTTACCAGACCTGGTATGTACAAATGGTTTACTTTGCAGTCTCCAAGTGTTGAAACTTTGTATGGTTTGTGTCAAGAAACTATGAATATGGAGCACAGAGGAGGCAGGGGCTAAAACAACGTGGGGCTGTCCCCTGGCAGGCAGGGAGACAGCACACCCTCGAGAAAGGGCGCCCACTGGACAGCCTGGGCAGCCCACCCCCACCCGGGCCTGTGCTGATCTCATTCCTGTGTCTGGGCCAGATGCTGGACATGAAAAACTTAGGGTGGTTTTTAGGGGCTTTCTGATGAAGAGAAACAGAATCATAAGATTTAGAAGTGGTAAAAAAGCTATGGCCCATGCTGAAGATCCTATGTCCCCAAGGCTCTTTTCTTCATTACCGGTCGGTGGCAGCTGCAGCCTGGGTCCCCATCCGCAGGCATTCCCCCTTCTCTGCCGTTGCCTCGCCCTGGCCCACACTGCCACCCTCACTGAGCTTTGTCCTCCGAGGAGCTCTGTGCTCCCGGGCCTTTGCATACACTGTGCCCTCATTTGGTTAATTCCTGTTCATCTTCTGAGACTCAATTCAGGTAACATATCCTTTCCAAAGTTCCCTCCACTTTAGAGGTGTGATTAGATGCCCTTTCTCTCTGAACCCCTGTGATGGGCCATACGTTCTAGCTTATGGGGGAAATCACTAAGATAAATAGGACATAATCCTTGCCAGTTTAGTGTCGAAGTCAAGTGAGACACATGCACGTGCATGCACACACACACACACACACACACACACACACACACACACTCCCTCCTTCCCTCCCTTGGTTAGCCAACAGGATTTGCTTGCTAGAACTGCCTTAGCGATACAGTTGTGCAGTGCCTCCAGCTAGAGAGAGTGATCGGATGATCACTGGGCCATTAGGGTAACATTTACTCAGAAGAGGAAGCAGTCAGTCTGTGTTGGGCTTTGAAGAATTGATGGGACATAGTGGCACCTGTGGGGACGTGGGTGCAGGGCACACCAGGATCAGGAAGATGCTTGATGTGACACCTACCCTGTCCCAGCATATCTACTTGATAGTTTACAGAGTACCTCCATTGTGTCTCCTGTGATTGCTGCAGCAACACTACTAACTATGCAAGGAGGACACTCTTGTCTCCATCTTACAAATGAAAACACAACACAAAGAGCAGAGGCTCAGATGGACTGGTCGATTGGCTATGGCTCCCACTGCCCCCCAGAACGGAGACCACAGCTTGAACCAGAGCTGAGACCATATCCCATCAAACAGGGATCACTGGTGGCTGTTGAGAGTCAAAATTGATTTTCAAATGCAAGTGTTATTGTATGCTGGCAACTTTTTCTCTGCGTTGACCCTGGTTAGTGTCCTGAATGAAAGGAATATTGCATTTGGGTTCAGTAGCTCCCTCAGAAGATGAGAGAGCAAAAGGAGTCTAGAGCATTAGCCTAAGCTGTCTCCTTTGCCCCAGATGCAGATGGCAAAACCCAGGGAGGGTCTGAGGAGCATCCTCTCGGCGATATGCAGTGAATCACCAAGTGTGCTTGAGAAGGACGTGCAGTTAATGTGTCCTTTGCACGGTAGGGTACCTAGCAGCCATCCCAACATCTGCCAGCATCCAGGGGGCCGGAACAGTCACAAGAGTAGGTCTAGGGATTGAGTGCATATAAAGTGTATGGTCTAAGAGAGAACGAGGACTTTTTAGACTTTATATGTAATACGGTTTCCCACTTGCTGCATTTTCCAAGTCAAGTTAGTCCATAGACTAACCACGTATGAATAACTAAGGCTAATTAGAGGTAACGGCCGTGACATCCAAGAGCAGTCGCGCTGGAAGAGAAGGGCAGGCAGTGAGCGTGTAGAGCTGCAATGGCAAATGTGCCCGGTGCTCACAGGACCCCTCCGCCAAATGTAGATCCATGTGCATGTGTCATGGACATGCCCGTGGCTCTGCTTCTGGATTATAACCCAGGCTTCTACGTTCTCATCACTGTAACACCTAGTCTTTGTGTTTTTCCTTTTGATGTTGACTGTGGATCTACTGTTCTCTTCATTACTTCTCATTGCCCTTCTGGAGCAAAGGACAGGCTGTGGTTCTAACTCCTCGCCGCAGCCGCGAGGTGTTCCCAAGAGCCAGCTGAGCCCCACTTTTGCGGACTTGGGGGAGGTGGGGATGTGACCCCGTCCTTAAGCAGATGGCTCTTGGATTGGCAGGGCATAGGATGCAGTGCCAGTAAGGTCTGTCCTAAAGGCAAAAAGACTGTTGATAGTGGCCTGGAATAGAGAGAAAGGGTCCGGCCTCATAGAGATGCTTTCAGGAGCTAGACAGAAGGTCAAAGTTTCATCAAGATTGGGGGTGCAGACAGGACTCCAGTCCTTGTGGCGTCTTCTGAGGAAACCAGCGTTAAGGTCCTAGGCCTGTCCGGTAAATCATACTAATGCTTGTAACACATCTCCAAGTCTCAGTGGTTTAATACAGTAGAAGACTTCCTTCTCATCACACAAAGTCCAACATGATGTTCCTTGTGTCTCTCCAAGTGGCATCAGATATGTTCATTTCAGGATATTAGCATCTCCATCCCGTGGTTTTGCCTTCCCCTACGGCTATATTGCTCTGCTGGATTTTCTGTATCTGGCTGACAGATGGGGGAAAAGAGGGAAGATTACACTTGGAAGGTTTCAATGGCTAGCCCTAGAAGTAGAGCAGAGCACCTCTGCCCACATTCAGCAGGCCAAGACTCCAACACATGGCCATGCCTGACTGCAAGGGAGGCTGGGGAGCGGGGTCTCTGTGCACAAGAAGAAAAGGAAATGGGTCTTTGTAGGTCAGTCTCTGCCATGCCTGGCACAGACTGTACATAGTCATAATGACCACGTAGTGAGTCCCTACTATGTGCTAAGCACTATGCTAGTCTCTAAATACACACTCTTTATGTCTTGGTGGATACTGGAAGTCAAAGGCTCTCTCAGACCCGTTGGATATGAGGCACAGGACAGAATGACCTTACCTTTTGATGGGACAGAGGGGCCTCATGCACAACCCGGTCTATTTCTTATCAATTCAGGGCTGGGGCGTGCTAAGCCTGAGGCTGGTGAATTTTAGGACCATGGGTGACTATGGACTGATAGGAGCTTGATGGGGGGGTGGGGAGTCAGTGGATCTGGCATTGCTGGCCTTGAAACCTTGCTGCCCAGCCAGCTTCTTACCAAGGCCCTCCCTCTAGGTTTGCTGGTCCAACTGGGAGGGGGTGGGCTTGGGATTTCACCATAAAGAGCCACTGGCTGGACTCCAGGCACCAGGTCATTGCTGCGTGACAGGCTCTGGAATCTTTTTATTCACTGTCTTTTCTCCCTCTGCTTCTCGGTTCCTTTTTTTCTGTTTCTCCTGACATCCTTTTATTTTCCTTCTAATTGACAGCGTGGACAAGGTCTGCTGGTACGCTAAACGAGTTTATCCCAGCTGACACTCTGTTTATAATTTACAAGTTACATTCCAGCTTTAGCAAGGTCCATCCATTTCTCAGCCGTGGCCAGTGTGTTCTCTCTGCGTGCTTGGCCTTGGATTGTACAGAGCGAGGGAAGCAAAGGTTGGGGCCTCAAAGGCCAGGATATTGATGAAACCTGGGGTCTCCATGTGACAGACGTGTGAATGTCCTAGGAGGATGTTTACCCATCACCTACAAGCAGCAGTGTCCTTAGATGTGTTTGGTCATTCCCAGGCCTGGGGGCTCGGGGCCTGCGGGATTAGGGAGCTGAGTGAGTTCCCCAGACAGCCACGCACGGCCCCCTGATAATGCACAGCTCCTTCTCCTGTCCTTAATCTTGCCTTGTTGAAGTTGTCTCCAAATTATGACAGGCTGGGGCCAGAGTGCGCATGACCATGTTCTCTCCTGAGCTCCGTGCAATCTTGTGTAAGTCTCTTTTCCCCCTTTGATCCCGGTTTCATTGACTGCCTGGTAAGAAGATTGGGAAAGATGTAATTTCAAGTTCCTTTCAACTCTGAAATCCATGAATCTCAATTTTCATCAGCTTTAATAAGCATCGTGGCTCTCCTCTCACCCTGGGAGGTGGTGTGGTGAAGGGGAAAGAATATGCTTTCAGAGGCTCGGCTTTCTCATCTTTAAAATGGGGACAAGATCCATTATCTTGTGGGGACTTGTGAAGATCAAATGAGAATATACGTGAGTATTGAACACCGGACCTGGCTCAGGGGTGCTGAGAAAGGGTATGTCGTCTGTGCCATTTATCCCCGAATTAAGTATGGTCCATGCTTTCTGGGAAAGCCCAGCTAACCCTCTGCAACAACAGGGTAACCATAAGGAGGAGATGTTTGATCAGGGATGTGGTACAGTGGCCCAAACTCTGGGACTCGGAGCCACGCTAAACCAGGGGCCCCGGGAGGAGGAGAGCCGTTATCTCGAGCCAGCACCTGGCTTTGCCCTTTGGCGCACAGAAGAAAACCCAAGTAGGCCACAGAGAGGGCAGGCTCTCCTTGTAGAAATACATGCAAATGTGTTTGTCATTAGGCCTTCCACGCCAATAATCCATATCTTCTCCTTTTTCCTTTGTTGCCGTTTTTCTCTGGTGGCCAGAAGCCAGATAAAACACACTATCTCATAAGCTTCATCAGCCAATCCTGCCTCCCCAGGCCAGAGTGGGGGCTGGGGCAGTGGCCTCCATTGCCGGCTCTGAACCCCCTCCCATGGGGTTCTGGCTGTGCAGGTACTTTGTGGAGTCAGGTTGGGGATCTGGGCTGGTCCCCGAGACCTGGCCAGCAGTGCCCTCCAGTTGTCCCTTTACCCAGCATATGGCCTCAGGGCCCTCCAACGTGCCAGTGGTCAGACTTGTGCAAGGAGAGCAAAAAGGGTCGAAGGAGCCCTCAGGTACCGGGAGTGCAGGCAGCCCATTGGTCTTCTGAGCGCAGATAAATTGGAGCCATTCCACCCAGCTTGGTGCTGGTGGTCCCTGCGGGGTGGCCCTGTCTTCCTTCTATGTCTTTCCTGTAGTTCCCCTATCTATGATATTTCATGCCTGTCCCAAGGTCCTGACACTTGTCCACCACTGGGTCTTTGCACACACCATTCCCTAGTCCCAGAATGTAGATTCACCTGTCCTTCACAAGCACCAGCCCGGGGCCAGGCCTTTGCTAGTGACTTCCTTGAAAAAAGTGTCACTCCTTCTTTCTTCCTTCTCTGCTTACTCAGGCCCCACCCTTCCATTTGAGGCTTAGCTTCAGTTGTGTCTGACTGTTCTTCTCCTGACTCTTCTTGTCCAGGGGATCTTCAGGTGTCCTCTGAATACCTGCCCCCAGGCATCTCACCTGCTCCATTGCCTCCTTGAAAAGCTACATGATATCATTTGTCATCACTTTGTGCACAAGTAACTGGTTTATTGAGGAATCTCTACTCACTCAACTTTATCCCTATCGTGGATTTTACTTTATTTTTTTTCCCCACTTTTTTTCAGTGAAACTGTCTGGAATCTCCTTTTCATACCAGGTAGTGACTCTCTGAACAATACCTAATCCAAATGCCATAACTTTTCAGTTACAGTTGGTTATTAGAACAATCTGATTTTGTGATTTAAGATTTGTTCCTAATAATTAATAAACCTGAGTCAGTCTCAGCCTCAAACTTGATTTACAGCTTTCTCTTTCCATCTAGCAATGTCTAGCTTCTCTGTCTGGCTCCAGTGACTTTGAAAGAGAATGTGTGTGTGTGCGTGCCTGTGCATGCATGGTGACGTTTAGTGCCTCAGATATCTTGGGATGGGACAAAGAGATCCTAGTGAGAGCAAGCATCTTCCTTACCTGGGTGAGGTATGGCCTCCTTCTAGGTTGTCTTTGACTGCTCTCCTGGCTCATGAACTATGAATTCCACGAGGAAGGGTGTAGCTCCAATGTGCTCTGTGACAAGGGCTCATTTCTATGAGACTCCTCTGGGTACTGGGGGTCCCTCTGGTATTTGGCCCTCCTTTTGGCCCATTCCAAGTTGGTAGTGTTTATCTTACATCCCACTGATTGTGGGTCTTTCTGCCTCCTACACTTGGTGGTTTTCAAACTCTGCTCTTTGCAGCTAACCCCAGGGCAGCAGGCATCTGCTGAACCTCTTGGAACCTGAGAAGTCAGGCAGATACTTCTGCCCCCTCCTCTCATTTCTTCCTGGCATCTTACCACCACACTGGTTCTCTCCAATTTTCTTTCTCCGTGCTTAGGTAACAAAAGGCTGAGTCAATAAATCTACTAACATCAAACAAGTAAATGACGTGCAAGTTCCCTGTTTTCACAAATCCTTCTCTATTATGTTCCTCGGGTGGCCCTAACAAAGCACCACAAACTAGGTGTCTCAGAACAACAGAAATTAATTGTCTCATGGTTCTAGAGGCCAGAAGTCCATCGCTCCAGTCCCCACATGCTGTTCTCTCTGTGTTCAAATTTCTCTCTTTTGAAAGGAAACCAGTCATATTGAATTAGGACCAACCCTACTCCACTATGACTTCATCTCAACTAACTGTATCTACAACGCCCCTATTTCCAAATAGGGTCACATTCTGAGGTATTGGGTACCTCAACATATACATTTTGGGAGGACACAATTCAACCCATAACAATTTCCAGTCTTTACAAGTGATTCTTAGAGTCTACCTCTTCCCTTGCTTTGGGGGGAAGGCGTGAACGCTGTACCTTCAATACGCGGGCCACCCCTATCCGCTGCTCCAGTTCTCTTTGATGCTGACTGAGGCTGGTAGTTTGTGGTGGCAGAGCTGGTTCTGGTCCTGTGAGGGAAATGGTGCAGGGAGATGGTGGCCCTCTGGATTTGGAACATGGGCTACTCAGCATCTCTTGTGAGGCCCATCACTTTGGGCCTCAGCCACGACTCTGAGACAATAGGCAAGGTCCCACACCCTGTCCTGTTGGTGCATATTTTGTCTCCTTAACAAAATGGTGACTCCTTCAGGGCAAAAATAGTACCTAACGGGACACAGAGAGAAAGAGAGACCTAATGTCTGCCCTGTAGTGGCCACAGTCCCGTGGGGACAAAGAGACCTGTGAAAAATGACCACCGTTGAGTGCACACTGAGGCACACTGTGGGGTCTGAAGAAATGGTGCCTCCACAGTTGAGGTGGAAAATGCCCAGTTCCATCCCCAGTTCTAGCCATAAGGACACGGGCTCGTCTGTTGGCATTTACAAAGATGAGCAACCGTTGTCCTTTCAGTGAGGGACTAGAGGAAAAGGACCCAGGGTCTGAGGAAGCAGACAAGCTTTCCCCAGTGTAACTGGTGGTATAGAAGGGGCTCTGGGCTGATCATGGCGTTGGGGAACACTCAGAATGGGAAAGTGCACACAGAGCCGTGGGCTCCCCACCAGTGCTGCTCAGAGGGCGAGCCCCGTGCAGCCTCATTCACCTCATCTGTCCCCATGGTGGGGAGTGTGTTTGAACAGGAAGAGTGAGGAGTAGGGGATCAGAGGACTTGGGTCCCGGTGGGGGTGGTCTTCATCCACGGAGCTCCTCTATGCAAGGCTATCTGGAAAGGGCACGTATTATCTTGAATTTTGTCCCTGAGCAGCAGTTTGGGCAACGAGGACACCCCAGAACTCCCCAAGCTCAGTGCACGCGGGTGGCACGAAGCTGAGTTACTGAAACGTCATGCAGCGGCTGTGGTCACACCCCCTTTAGAGCTCGGTGCGGCAGCCGGAAGTCTGGGTGGTCCCGTACTCTGGCTCATGTCCCCTCGGCATAGAAAAGAGGCCCGCATCTGTTCAGGCATTACATAGCTCTTTAACTCTTTGATGTTAAGTTTTTTTTTTTTTTTTTAATCTTTATTCAAAAATTGGAGTGTAGGTGTGGGATATCCTGACTTCTCCCTGTAACTTAGTGCTGCCTGTCATTCACTTCGACATCCCCACTTCTGCTCTTGGAAATAATCTTGAGAGATTCTTGGAATGATCGAATGATGTTAATGATGTTAAGGTGTATTGTGCCTGAGCAGCCCTGTTGAAGCCTCAGATCCTACAAATCCTACAGCTGGCTTCACTGGCCAGCAGCCGCCTCGCCGGGCGCGTTTTGGAGCACACGTGTGCCCAGGAGGCACAGGCTGTCCACGAGTCCTGCCCAGCAGGAGGTTTCAGAACCGGTTGTCGGCAACACCCCACAATGGGTCGCTTCCAGACCAGAGAGACTATGAGTAGAAGGGAATACATTACACAGATGTAGGAATCATTATTAACCTCATTTGGCAAATGAGTTTAAACAAGTTGCTATGGACCAGATTGTGTCCCGTGCCTCCAAATTCGTATGTCGCAGCCCTAACCCTCCATGTGATGGCTTTTGGAGATGGGGCCTTTGGGAAGCAAGTTAGGTCACAGCTGCAGGGCCCGAGTCCGATGGGATCCGTGCCCCTGTTGGAAGAGACGCCGGGAGCTTGAGTTCTGTGTGCGCACACGCCCGGGCAAGGCCATGCGAGCACATTGCAGGCCAGGGAGAGCCTCTCGCCGGACCTCACCGGGCTGGCACCCTGAGCCCAGACTCCCAGCCTCCAGAACTGTGAGAACATAGCTTTCTGTTGTTTCTGACTCATCCAGTTCATGGTATTTTGTCATGGCAGCCTAAACTGACTAAGCCAGACATTAAGTATTCTCCAAGGTTACAAGGCTAGAAAGAGGCCAAGTGTGAAATAAAAACCTGCTTCTATCTAAGACCAGAGCATTTGCCTTACATGGTGTTTGTCGTGTGCGTTCATGTCACTTGCCTTCTCAGACGTTTATTGAGAATTTACTATGTGAAGGCATTACGCTCTCCTCTGCACCCTCCCCTCTCTCTCTGCCGTTCTTGTCCTTCCCCTTCATCCTGCTTTCCTGCCAACACCATTACAATAGCTCTTCTGTTACAAAGTCAGTTCCCTGGAGACCCCTTACCAGCACAAGAAAAGGTGTTGCATTATTAGGAGCATCTAATGTTGATTGCAGAGCCCCCAGTGAGGGGGTTCAGGAGGAAGAAGGCATGTGTCTTTTTTCTAATGCAGCTTACACATCCAAGAGGGGATGAGGGCTTTGGGGCATATGAATAAATTCTATCCCCCAGCCACCTCAGGGCAGTATTAAAATGATCGTGTCCCTAATATTAGTTCACCTTTATTGAATGTCTTTATTGAGTGTAGACAATGCATGCCATTTGTTTATTTTGATTCTCATGAAAATGTGTGGGGCAGATATGGTCATCTCCAAAGCTGTAGATTTCCCACCATCACCCTTGGGTCACTCTCTGCACCCAGGGAGCCTCTGTTGTATTTTCCAAATCCTGCAGAGACCCCAGCCTAGAGGCAGTAAGCTGGTTCAATGGGATTGATGGTTTGGTCGAATTTGTTCCAGCTTAACTAGAGCCAGTCAAAACTTAAAAGGAGCTGGTCAGTTTGGAAGGATTAAAGAATTATATGGGATTTTAAAAAGTTCTGAGACCAGAAGCCCCTGAATGACACTGTCTGAAAAACAGGAGCCAATGACCAGTTTCTGTTCACTTTTCAAACTGAGAAGAAGACAGACTTTTTACTGGCTTTTAATTTGATCCCTGTATGGCTTCCCGCACCAATCTGGGTTACCCCTGCTTTTGACAGGCAGGCCTTCTGAGCTGAGAGGTAATTCTGAGAGGTGCCGAGGGATTGGGCACACACCTGGGGATACAGCATCAGCCTCTTTCTTGAGAGATAGTTCTGGCTTTGCCCTGGTCCCCTAACATGTCCTATAGACTCTGTATGTGTGTGTGTGAGAGAGAGAGTGAGGTTGTGAATCACCGTATACATCTACCCATGCAGATGTCCTTTCAGTCTGGAGGAAAATCACCTTGCTCTGATGGTGAAAATGATACGTGATTACAAAAGAGATGATCTCAGGGCTGTTTCTCCCAGCAGAAATTCTCTCCCGAGCCTTTTCGGCATCTGTCTGACCCACCAAGCCTCATGTGTGACCCCGGGGGCCTGCTTGTTTTGCCTCGTTCGGCCCTCTCTGGGTCTCCAGGAACTCCTCAGGATCCACGGTCTCCGTCGGCTCTGGAGTGGGGCCAATCTCATGCCTCCTTTTCTGCTGTCTTCATTAATCCTGGGCATGCGTCCCGGCATTCCTGAGAAATTGATAGAGACAGAACATCAGTTGTAGTTTAGCTCTACACCGGGGAAACTCACGGTGACAGGCCGGGGGAATTTTGTTGCCAGAGAAGTCAATGGGCCCTTTCCTGGAGCAGCCCAGTGTTGAGACACTCTGGGCCTTCGTGAAGTCATAGAGTGGGACACAGGACAAGAGCAACAAGCCGCTAATCTGCTAATTGCAGCCTGGCTAAGTGATATTACCTTTGTGCTTGGCTTTCTTGGACTTGATGAACGGCTATGTATGTGGGAGAGAACAAACCAAGGCATCTTCTCTCAGGCTGGGAGAAAGCTGTGGTGTGTGATTTAGAACTTGCTGGACCCGGATGGGGGTCAGACTGGCAGATGTAGTCTGACCCAGAGCTTCCCTCTGAGGGGTGCCACAGGATTGGGGCCGGAGAGGGTAACACGGACAGCGTTGGAACTGAGTTGGCTCACATTGTGGCTTCCAGATTCCTGTACCGGTTTCCCACAATAGCTGAGAAAAATAGGGAGCTGCTTCTTCCTGTTTAGGTCTCCGTGGGTCCCTTTCTGTCGGGTGATATCCGAGGGGCCGATGCGGGGAGCAGGACCCACCGGAGGGGGCAGACCCAGGATGGGAACACATGTACCTTCACACAAAGAGCAGGGGAGGGAGACGGGTGCCTCTCTCCCCAAGTCATCTGCTCCTCCTCTGTGTTCTCCACCTCTGCAGACCATAGCACCTGCCACTTCGTTGTGCATCCAGAGACCTTAAAGTTGTCCGTGACCCTTTCCCCTTTTCCTTGCCTACATCATGAGATGGCACATCTTTCACCTGCATGTGTCTTGACATTGTGCCCATCTTATCTTTCCCGCTGGAACCTCCCTTGTCCGGGACCACGGTCCTCTATCCTGAATGGGCCACAGCAGGAAGCACCCACTGGTCCCACTTCTAGTCTTGCTTCCTAATCACCTTCAGCTGAGTCATTTTTCTCACGTGCAGATCTGGCTGTGTCACTTCCCTGCTTAAAGCCTTCAGTGGTTCCTCACTGCCTTTGGAGTCAAGGTCAGTCTTCTTCACCTGACTGGTAAGGTGTGGGCTGGCCCAGTGTCTTCTTCAGCTTCCTCTCTCGTATTGCGCCGCCCAGCCTGCATTGTCCCTTCCAGCCACTGTGAGCCTCCTGTGGGCCCCTGAACGTGCCAGGCTCTTTCTTCTTCCAGGCCTTTGTGTGCACTTCCCTGCCTCAGCGCCCTTTCTTTCTTCTCTTGGCTAAAAAGCCGAGACTCCTTTCTCTCGTCTCAGCTTAGAAGTTGCTTCCTCTGGGATATCTTTTCTGACAATCCAGGCCTGTTCCCTTCTTTGTCAATCCAGGCCTGTCCTTTACTTTGCTCCCAAAGCAGCCAATATGTTCTCACACTGCAGTACTGATCATAGTACATAGGAAATGCCTATTTATGCAGCAGAAGACATTTTTTTTTCATGTATGGTACAGAATTTCTCTTGAGGAAGGAATTGGATTTGTTTAGGGAAATGACAAGCTGCTTGGTTTAGAAGGTGGGGCTCTGGGCCTCGGTTTAGCAGGAGACAAGGAAACCAAAGAGATTACTGAACTGTTGTATACAAGAAGTAGATGAAAATACATGTGTCAGCGGGAACAGCTTGGGGGAAATCAGGTGGGGAGAGGATGGTTGATTGGCATGGTGAACTGGCCAAAGCATTTTCTTTTCTTTTCTTTTTTCTTTTTGAAGATTTATTAATTTATTTATTTGACAGAGAGAGAGAGAGAGAGAGAGAGAGAGAGAAAGAGAGCGTGCGCACATGCGAAAGAGCACAAGCAGGGGGAATGGTAGGCAGAGGGAAAGGGAGAAGCAGGCTCCCCGCTGAGCAGAGAGCCTATGTTGATGCCAGTGCCAAGACCCTGGGATCATGACCTGAGCCGAAGGCAGATGCTTAACTGATTGAACCACAGAGGTGCCCCTGGACAAAGAATTTTCAAGACCAGAATAACTCATGTTCAATCAGAGTTGTAGGCACTTTTGAGATATAAACATCCTTTACTCTCCCTCTGGCCCTAAACCTCCAGTAAAATTTAGCCTACACACTAAGGACTTGTGTGGCATGTGGTGTAAAGCCTGAAAGGGCTGTGGGTTCATGTCTGGGTCTCTTCATTGTGGAAATAAACAACCATCACTGAGGAAAGAATAAGAATTCAGAGGAGAAAAGATGTCACAGGTGGATGAACTAATATAAGGATGTTAGCTTTCCTAACATATATAGGCATGTACAGGAACATCAGAGAAACCACTGGGCTTTCCAAAATGTGTATCAGGGATTTGGGCCAACTTTACTCAGATTTATAAGGGAGGAGACCCCTGCCAACACCCGAGTTCCAAGTCCATGTCTACTTCCTGCCTGGGATAAACCTGTGAAGGAGACAGCTGTCCATGACTCTGTTCTCTCATTGAACTCAAAACATGGCTGCAGAATGAAGAAAGGAAGGGAAAATGATGAAACATAAGAAGCAGAAGGTCTGACTTGCAAGAGCTTTTAGAAATATCCTAAACAAACCAAGGTCTCCAATCAGAAGGTCCAGGCAGAAGGTGGGATGGGTCAAGGAGCCTCACAGGCCCCCTGCGGGCCCAGCTCCCTCTCTGTGTAGGAAAGGCAGTCTGATCCTTGTCCAAGCACATCCCCTCTGCAAACGGAGCTGGAGGTAGTGGGCACAGGCACGCTGGCGCAGGGAGGAGGGCCCAGGGGCCAGGTAGCAAAGCCCAGTGGACGAATTGGGCCTGTCAGGTGTGTCTGTGGGAGGCGTGTTTCCAGGCTTCCAGGTCAGGACTGGGAGGCTGGAGACCTGCATTGACTCATTTCTCTGCGTGGTCCCTGCTCTTGAGGTTTTCGCTGGCCCTCTGGGAAGCAGGACATGGATGTGTGAAACGAGGAGCTGCACAGGGTAGCGTGTCCTAACGAGTGGGGCTTCTGGAGCTTGGCTAAGCGGGTGGTTCTTTTTGATCCCCGGGAAGCCCCTTCAGATCTGCTTGGCTGTGGCACCGGCCAGAGCCACGCGGTGGAGCCGGGATCTGATGACGACGTACCTTGGGGGGCTTCCCCGTTCCCTGATGAGTTAGTTTTGTTTTTACCTCTGCTGTTTGTGTTTTGTTTTTATTTGTATTTTGCCCATTTTTATACCTTCTTTTAAAAAATAGGATTGTCTCCCCAAATATTAGATTTTGTGATTACTTAGATATTAGAGAGAGATAAATCCGCTTTTGTTTTTCCGCATGTGGAATTTGTGGGCTTTTGCCTTCACCTTCTCCGCAGATGCCTCGTGGTGGTCTTTTTACTCACCTTTTACCATGCGATGGAGGTGATTATCCCCTCCCCCTTTTAAAAACGGTTCTGCCGGTGGAATAATCTGAATGAACTGAAAGGTTTCTGCCAAGTGTAATCGCCCCGAGGACAACTTCATAGTTGATAGACTTTAATCAGATCCCTCGTCTCTGTTTCCTGGAAATCTTCCTTCAAAACTAATCTTAACCCTGATCCCTGGGGGTTTTACCCCCTCCTAAAGCCAGTGGGGGAGTAGTTCTTTGGAACGCGGGACAGGGGACAGCTATAGTGAAGAGTGTTTCTCTTTTCCTCTCCAAGAAAGGTCACAGGAAAACCTTTGCTAAGAATAAGCTTTTTGGAAGGATACTCAGCACACTTCAGCCTGGGCCCTTCAGTGAGGGCTGCCCCCTCAGGGGAGCTGGGCTCTTGGGTGGTAGCAGGAGCAGCAAACTCAGCCTTGGGGGGCCTGATGCCACTCTCCCCCACCCCCATCAAGGGACGCCCACCTTCTTTTTTAGTAATAGATGTGGCACCGGAGAAGACGTCCCTCATCCTCCTTTGCTCCCCCTTTCTCCTTCCTTCCAGCCTATTTCTCCTGTTCAGCAGGGCAGTGTTGGCATTACTCCAGCAAATCCAACCTGCTTCTAGATCCTTCCACATTGCATACGGTCCCTAGCTGCCTTGTCTTTGTTAACGCTGTTCCCTTGGCCTGGAATGTCCTTTTCTCCCGTTTCCCCTGAGTAACTGCCCCTCTCCCTTTAAGACCAGCTCAGTGGTCAGCTTTTGGGGAAGTCTTGCTTGGCCCCCAGGTTGAGTCAGATGCTGCCTTTGATGTCCCATCTTGCCCTCTACTTGCCTCTGTCCCAGCTCTGTGTTCTGCTGAAGTGGCATTTCCAGTTGCTTGTCTTCTTTACTAGGCTATGTACCCTTGAGTCTAGGGGTGGTATCTGATTCACTCAGCAAAATACCCAGCAGAGTAGGTACTCAGTAAATATATTTTGTGAGAGGATTTGGGGCAGCTGTATGGAATGGGGCACAATCTCAGTATTATGCCCGAATTCCCTGCTGGCAGACCTTCTTCATGTCACCTGGAGGTATTGACCTGGAGCTCAGCTGCCCCAGGCCCTCAGACCAAGCCCGGGGCTCAGAGTCCCCATGTTTCCATCTGCGCCTGGTTGGGAAGCTCTGCTCCCCATGACCCACTCTTCCCCTAGAAGCAGACTCTGCTTGAACTTGGCTCATCTCCCTACTTTCCCCCAAATGTGTCCTCTATTTTTCATCTCCCTCCGCTTTGCTCATGCCGTCCTCCCTGCCTGGAATACCGATTTCTGCCCCTGTCTTCTGTGTAGTCTCTTTATCCATCATTTCCAAAATCTGATTCCAGTCCCTATTTCTAGGAGTCCTGCATTTCCATAGCCCCCCTGCCCATAAGTCTCTTCCTCCTCTAAATTCCAGTGGTCTTGACTCTGACCTTCCATACTGTCCCTTAGCATTCACAGTTTGTCATTGACCAATGTCCTTTTTGGGATCCTGTCTCCCTAGGGTAGTGGTAAGTAAATAGCTAGCCCAAGACCCACTTGTGTTTCCCTTACTCCTCAGGTCCCTGGTTAGTGTTCAGAGATGTTTAGAATCATTCCCTCCTTGGAATGGTAGCCATGGGAGGCTGCTCAGGGAGAGTCGGGTCCAGAGCTGCATAGAGGACAGGGCTGAGGGCTCCCGGAAGTAGAGTAGGTGGGTGCCCTGGTATGGGGTAATTTCAGGAACCTTCCGTGCAATACTATCTCCACGTGGAATGCCAACATTAGTGAATGATTCTCTCAGAGCATCTTTCAGACAAAAGAGGAGCAGCCAGGAATAACAGTTCATGCTGTTGCTTTGGGGCTTGTCCATGGCGAGGAGAGGCTCGACTCTGCCGGTGGGTTAAACAGGATAGGAGATGGAAGGCGAGAAGGCATGGAGAGACCCCTCTCCTGACTTCTCCACTTTTGCAAGAGCTGGTCCAGCTGCAGTTGGCTGGCAGAGAAAACTCAGAGAGGCCCAGGCCTCCCTCCGCCTCTGCCGATAAAAGTGGGACCACCCTTTCCAATCTGGAGAGGCCACTGCAAATGAAGTGCTTATTTGAAAAGTCCCCTGGAGCCATTCTTATGGGATCAAGATGCAGAAAATAGTTTAATGAGGACGCCAGCCTGCAGGTGCACCTGTGCTAATTCTGTAGACAAAGGCACTAACCTGACCGCTCAGAGAGGAAGAAGCTGTTAAGCCTCTTTTGGGAAACATCAGTCCAGCAGGGCAGACAGGAGCACCTCCCTGAAGCAAGAAGCAGATGGTAGAGGCGTCCGTGGGACCTGCCCCATCGGCCCGGCCAGTCGGCCTGCCCCCGGGACAGATGCCACAGCATCTCTGGGAGCCAGTGGCTTCTCCTCAGCAAGCCAGGGCCGCAGGGGGCCCCCACTGGGGGTGGGTGGTGCAGAGACACCATAGCGTGCAAAGTGGGAAGAACAGGCTGGAAACTCCCACGCAGAGAACTCAGACAGTGGACCGAGAGTCAGGCACCACAGTTTTCAGAACTTGACTGTGACCTGCAGTAAGAATTATTTTTAAAACCGTATTCCATTGCCTCCCATGTGTGTGTGTATGTACGTAGTCTCATGAAACACTGCTTGCCCCTCCTGTGTGCGGTGCACTCCGACCATTCTCTTCTTTCACTTAAAATGCTTATTGGGACCCCCTGCCTTTACTTCATGAGCTCACCCATGAGTTGCTTCCCACAGTTGAAACCTGTGGGTCAGGAGCATGGAGACATTGGGATGGAGCAGGCAAGGCTGTGGTGCCTGGGAGCCATGGTTCGACCTTGTCCTCTGTCTGCTCCACGGGCAGGCGGTCGGACCCCTTCGTACGTTCGTTGTAAAAGTTAAATGAGAGAATCTGTTCAGGTGCTTAGCACAAGCTTGACATAGGTATTTGAAACCGTTAGATACGATGATGGCTGGTGGTGGTGGTGATGGTGACTTTGATCCTCTTAGGTTGCAAATGCGCCCTGCGGTTCCCCAAGGCTCTAGCCTCCTTCCTCACAGCTTCAGCCTCCTTCCTCACAGCGTCACTGCTGGAGGGAGGCCGTCAGCCACATTTATAACTATTTAAAAGCGGAAGCTCCTCAAAGCAGTGAGAGGCAAGTGGGGGAGGGGCAGATGAGGAATCAGAGCTTTGCAAGCAGGTCGCTGTCAAGGTTGAGACCCAGGTGGGGACCATTTGTGATATATCGTCAGCATGGACAGATTGTCTGGCATTTCCCACGATAGATATATGGATGGAGACAAGAGACAGCAACAGAGAGAAGTGGAAAGGATTTGAGAAATGGTAGAGAAAAGGTCACAGACTTGGAAGAACCACCTGGAAAATAGTGGCAGACCCAGCTCTGAGCAGGTGGGCGCCACCAGATCGCTCCTGTCGCGACAGACTCTTCCTTCGTGTTCACTCTTGGCCTTCCTGGGCAGTGGGGACCTCCGCATCCCCCTCCCCGCCCTGCAGCTCGCCCTCAGCTCTGCTGCCCTGTAGTTCTCTGGGAGGGGTAAGAGAGCAGGGGAGCCTCGTGCTGCAGAGGGCCTGGCTCCGGGCTGCCGGGGGCAGAAGTGGGCTGGCCAGCACCTGGAAAGGGACCTCTCAGGCCTGCAAGGGAGAGGCTGGTCACCTGGCGCAGGGCTGAGCCTCCGCGCCCACTTTGGACAAAGCCAGGAGAAGCCTTCTGCGGAGCCCTTTGGCTTGCACGCTTAGTCCCGTGTTGTGGATTGGCACACTGTAAGGACAGCTGGTCCCTTCGTCCTTTCTCTTTACTGTTTCACATGGCAGAGATGCTTCTGGCTTCCCTCCCCCCTCTAGAGTGAGCCCGGGATGTTGGTGTGGAGCACCGGCTGAGCCGAGGAGAAGGGGGCAGGGCCAGGAGCAGTCTGGGCCTCTGAGTGCACTAGGCCTTCTCCGGGTGGCTGGTTCAGGTGGTCTGCGCCACACAGCCACAGATCTCTAAGGTTGGACCTGGCCCATCGAACTGTGGGGAGCCAGTCCAGAGGGGCACTGAGCTCAGTACTGGTGCAAATGTAGCTGGCGATCTGGTGAAGGAGAGCGGTGCGTAGGTGGCTGTCCTCGGTTCTCCTGCTCCCTGGGGTTGGATGCCCTTGCTTTCCTCCATAATGCCCCGTCCCTCGGGGACATCCCAGTGACAGCTCCCTCAGGCCTGAGAGACCTGGCTGAGGCCGGGCCAGTCCCCCCCATACAGCTGGCCAGACAGTGATTCTTGCTGCCCTTCTGCAGCCAGATGGCCTGGTGGGGTCTTGTCAGCGCCACGAATAACATTTTTAGTGAGAGAATTTTTCTCTTGTTAGGTTTCAGCCTCTCCCTGCACTCTCCCTCACTTTCTCCCTGAAAACAGCCTCGGGGAACAGCCGCTATATTTGAGTTGTCCCCTCGTGGCTCAAGCACAGCCCGCAGAGCAGGACTATACTAAATGAAATAGGTCCTGCTCCTTCTTCTCTCTGCACGCTCCTGCCTTTTCTTACTTGAAGGAGCAAAGGCACAGTTTCTCCTCCGTAGAGCATCTTCTCTTATCTCGCCCATACCATGCCCAGCGGGGGGAGCAGGAACAGCTTTGTCCTTTGGGGCTCCGGGCAGAGGACTGAGGGCCACCAGAGCCCCTGGCAGAGCCTGTTGTGTTTTGAGGAAGGACCCTGGGGAAGGGGGCTTCTCTTGCTTCCCTGGGGACTCAGGGAAACTTGCTGGAAGAGGCCGACCTGGCGAGAGAGCATGCTTGAGGTGGGGGATTCTCCGTGGCAGGAGGGAGTGGAATGTGTTCGGGCCATGCCTGGTCTAGCAGGGGCAGGTCGGAGTGCCCCCGAAGGAGAAGTTGAGCTATGGCTAAATCTCCACTGAGTCCCGACCTCTGGGAGCTCAGGGGGCCCCAGGATAGGCTCTTCCTGCCCCACTCAAGATGGGTGGCTGGCTAGGACGTGGGGTGTGGGGTGGGCGGACTAGGCACAGGAAGGGCACGAGCCATGTCTTTTCCATCAGCTGTGGGTGTGTGTGGGGGTTGGGGTGGGGGCCCTGTCCACTGGGGGGCACTGCAGCACCGCGGTGGGCCGCGTCCGCCGTCCCTCTGCCCGATGACCGCGCGGTCTCTGCCCAATGACGGCGCGGTCGCTCTAGAGGGAGACAGAGATCTGCCAGGCTCTGCCTGCCCTTTGGTTGTCGCCTGTGGGGCTGGAGCAGCCGGCAGTGTGCCCCCGCTTTCTCTCTCTCTCTCTCACACAGGCACACACACAGGCATACCCCACACGCTCATTCACACGGAAACACGGACCCACATGTTCACCATCACTCACATTCATACTGCACAACTATATAGTTATAGATGCATGTTCATAACCACACACATGGCTGTGCTCCGAAGTCACATACACTTTCGATCATTGTCATGCGGACTCATACCCATTTCACACACACCCCACTCGATGACTCACACACACACACACACACACACACACACACGCACACACACACACTCTCCCCCATTGCCAGTTTCAGCCATGTGCCTCACACATGCAGGCGGCTGGAGCAGCTGTTTGTGTGGTGGGGCTGATGTAATGTCAAGAAATTTCGTGTTATATTTAAAATGACACCTGTAAAAATAATCTTCAATTTGTAATTTAAATACTGTAATACTCAATTACGTGGACTGACAGGAAGTGTCCCAGTGGCTTTGGAGAACAACATTCTTGTGCCCACTCCAGCGCACTGGGGACGAGGTGGGGACGAGGTGGGGACCAGCCCAGGCCTCCTTCCTGAGAGGCCCAGCAGGTCACCGAGTCGGGTGCCCAGTGCCTTCCATCGCCTGAGTGAGCACCCACTGCTGCCTGTGCCCGCTGTCCACACGTCCCTCTGTCCCCCCTCCCAGGCTGCTTCCCGCAAGAGTGACTCCTATGGGTTTACTCCGGTGACGAAAGATGGTGTCCACCCCACAGAAAAGAGGGAGGCCCTTCCAATGGCATGTCCCTGGTCCTGACACAATTCCACCATCCTGTGACCCTTTCCTTTGCCCCACTGCCTCAGACCTGAGTGCAGTCTGTGCTTTGTAACCCCAAAGCCCAGGGCCCCTGAACCCTAGAGCCCTCAGCACTGCTGCCTGAAGTCCCCCAGCTGCATCCTCCCGGGCCCGGGGCCCCGTGGGCATGGGGCACACAGTGCAGACAGCACAGTTTACCAGACTGCGCTTCGCCCCCGGCCCCCAGGCCTGCAGCTCACAGCTCGCCATGCGGTCCCTTGGCACGCAGCCCCACAGCCTGCAGCCGGGAGCCCCAGCCCCTCAGCCTCCCCCAGCTAACCCACAGCTCACAGCCTGGGCCGTGGAGCCGCAGAGCCTCGCGCCTCTGGACGCCCGCCCTTGGCTGCCCCGCGTGCCGCACACCGAGTTCCTCACTTTTCTCCAAGACCTGCTGCGTCTTCCCTTTTTCTCTCTCTCTGTGAGCGACTGCTGCCCCTGGCTCTCCTCTGCTCCCCTAGACAACCTTGCCAGAAAACAGGCCGTTGTTCTTGACTTCTCCAGCTCCTTCGTCCTCCCCCACTCCCAGGTCCATTGGTCACCAAGCCCTGGCCCTTCTCCCTTACGTGATTCTTCAGTCTGATTCTGTCCAGTTTTCTGCTTTATTTAGTCCCAGGCTGGGGTAGTTTGCTTCTTTTCACAGGCCTCCTTGTATCCATTCCATTTGCATTTCCATGGCAACTGTTCTAGAGCAGTGCTGCCTAATAGAATGTTCTGGCATAATGGAAATGTTCTAGATTTGCACTGACCAGTACAGTAGCCACCAGCCGCCGATGGCTTTTGGGTACTTGAAATGTGTGTAGTGCTGCCGAGGCACTGCATTTTGAATCCTGTTTAATTTTTATTAATTTAACTAGTTGCATGGGCCAGTGGCCACCACACTGGACGGCGCCTTTCTGCGGCCCGCATCTGACTGTGCCATGCTTCTGTCTCCGTGCTCTGAGGGGAAAATTTCAATTCCAGAGTACCACCTGTGTGACCTTGCCCACGAGTTCAGGCTACCATCGCACAGCTCGCCCTTTGCTTTCTGTGCTCCAGCCTACTGGACCCCCTCACGGTTGCTGAACCGGAGTGTGGCTCTTTAGCTCACTGTTTGGACTCACAATGTTTCTTCTGCCTGGACAAACCTCCTGTTTGTCCTCAGGACTCAGTGCCGCAGGCCTAGCCTGCCCGGGGCACCTGTCCCATTCCCCCAGGCTGACCCAGCCCCACTTTGTGTCCCCACAGCTTCTGCTGTGGCCCGTAGTGTAGTCCCCTGCGTCCCTCACACTCCCCTCCCAGAGGAGTCCATCGTGAGTGAGGTGACCTCTATGAGCTAAGAACCGTTTTCTGCCTATGACTGTGCCTGGGCCCCTGTCCTAGTGGGCCACACACTGTTGGGGATCAGCTAGTGTTGGCCGAATCATTAGAAGGAAAGACTGGTTGCCCAGTTCCGAGCTGTGGCTTCCTTAGCGATGCATGTCCTGGGAAGCAATGGGGAAGTGCAGACATTCTGGATTCTTGAGGTTTCCTCTCCTGATGACCTCACTTTGCCAAGAAGGGTAGGGTCATGCCATTTGATCTGTAGCCCACTGTTTCCTCTTCTGTTTTTTCCCTCCCTTTTCCCACCCACCATCTTACCCAGGAGACGGAGCTGCACTGGCTTGGGCCCTTGGTGCCATTCTGGGCTGCAGTTTCAGAGGCTGGCTTCTGGGGCTACTTGTGTCTCAGCACACCACCCGTCCTTCCTGCTTCCCCAGCCCACCTGCTCTCCCCACCAATACCACTTCCACCAGGCTTACCAAGTAGCCCCGGTGTTAGGGACTATTTGGCGCTTCCTGCTGGCCCACCCAGTAGTAGGTGGCTTGACTTCAGCTGCCCGTGGCTGGCTGTGCCCTCACTGACACCTCCTGCAGACCAGAAGATGGAAAAGAAAGAGGACATGTTCCTGGGGGTTGGCAGAGAATGGTGGGGTGGGGGGAGGAGGGGACATGGGCTGCTGAGCAAGAGTCCTCAGGCTGCAGACTCTGCTCAGCGTCTGAAAGCACAGGGTCCTTTGTAGTTGGCTGGGGTTTCTTTTTTTTTTTTTTTTAAATTTTATTTATTTATTTGACAGAGAGAGAGATCACAAGTTTGCTGGGGTTTCTAAGGTTATTTAGGGTTCTGGTGTGGTGAGAATGCTAGCACACTGCAGCCCTGGGGTGTGGGCTTTGGACCCGGACAGTTGTATACATGTGTGTACTCAGGACAGTCCCGCACGCGCGTTCCGCCTCTGCCATCAGATGGTCCTGCATATGTGTGGTGCCTCTGCCGTCAGACGGTCCCGCACGTGTGTGCTGCCTCTGCCACTCTGCATGAACCCAGTTAAGTTCTGTGACCTCGCTGAGCTACAGTATCCTGCTCAGTAAAACAGAGATGGTGTCTTCCTGCCTCCTTTAGTTTCCATGAATGCCAGAACGCAGGCCACAGCTCTCAGCAAGTATCTGGCCCAGCTCTTAATGTTAGCAGGATGCCTAAAACACTCTTTCAGAGAATCTGAGCCTCCATGTTTGGTTTTTTATCTGGCCAACCTGAGACTTTGCTCCTTTATTCTTCTGAAGACTCCAGGTGGCAAGAGTGGATAAACCCCCTTCCACAGTAAGAATTGTAACAACTCCCAGCTACCGAATGCCAACTCTACCAGGCATTTTTTGAAGGCGTCACGAGTACCTTGTGATCTTCTCTGCGCACTTGGAAGGAGATATTAACATTCCCATTCTACAGATGTGGGTGCTGGCTCATAGAAGTAGAATCACTTTTCTGGGCCACACACTTAGCATGCGTTGGAGCCAGAATTTACAACTTTTTATAAACTACAAATATCCCCAGGCCGTGAAATGGGATGCACAGTGGTCACGCTAAGCTGTATAGCATCTTGGAGTCTGCAGAGTACTTTCATTTTCTTGTTCATGACGAAGCCCCGCATCACCCCAGTGAGGCAGGCAGGGTGAGGTTGGTTATTCCTGTTTCACACAGGAAGAATCAAAGCTCAGAAGTAAGAAGTTCTCTCATGTTAAGATTTAACATTCTGAAAGTAATGGGGCATCTCCTGGGTCACTGAACATCAGATTCTGTCCAAGAAAATTAGCAGTGGCTGGAGGTCAACCCTGTCGTTGGCTGTGGGTGCTCTGGGGTTCCTTCCCAGCCATCTCCTTGTCCCCTTTCTTTTCATAGCACACTCAGCGGGAGAAATGTTTTTTGGACCTTGTCTTTTGGAATTCTGCATTTTTTCCTTATTCACACCAGACCCGGCATCTCTAGAACTTGGTTTTTCTTGGAAGGGCTGCCTGTGAGAATGGCCTTTTGTTTGCATTTTCCTCTCCCTGGAGGAGTAGGTGGGGGTGGGGGGCTGGGAGCCAGCAGGTCAATGGCTCCCCTTCTCTCCTCCTGCAGCCTCTGTGATTCTGTAGACAAGGCCCAGGGAGAAGAGCTGGAGCCTTCCCTGGGAGGAGAGGCAGGAATTATGAGTGCTGTTTGCTTGGGCCCTCCTGACCTGGAAGATTGATTCTGGAAGCTTCTTGTGCAGGATAGTTGGTGGGATCCTGGAGACCCAAATGTTTATGTACGGTTGCACATCAGAGACCCAGAGCAGCGGGGTGTGTGTGTGTGCGTGTGCCTGTGTGTGTGTGTGTGTGTGTGAGAGAGAGAGAGAGAGAGAGAGAGAGAGAAAAGCATGATTGACAAGGCCTAGAAGCAGCTTTAATCCCTAGGAAGCCAGGCACATAGGAAATATCAAAGCAATCCTTTTGTCATTTATTCTTTCTTGAGGGAGGGGATGTATCCTGTTCATGGCCACATCCCCAGACTCTAGGCCTGAGGTCTGGTACATAGAAGGCATTTTGTGAATAATTATTAAGTGAACGAATTCTTTTTTTTTTTAATCGAGTCATAATTACATACTATAAAACATCCAGAACTTAAGTGTATAATTCAATGAATTTTAACAAATATCTGTGCGCATGTAGCCAATGCCCCCATCAAGATATAAGCATTTTTATCCTCTGAGAAAGTTCCCTAAGCCCCTTTCCTCCTATATGTGTTCCTCCTCCTGGAAAAAACCGTGATTCTGAATACTATCCTCATAGGTCAATTTTGCCTGGTTTTGGAATTTACAGAAAAATTGGATCAAACAACACAAACTCTTTTTTTCCTGGCTCCTTTAGCTGAGCCTAATGTTTTCGAGGTTTATTCATGTTGTTGTGTGTATCAACAGTCCATTCTTTTTTATTGTTACGTATTATTCCATCGCGTGAGCCTACATCAATTTGTTTATCCATTTTCCTTTTGATGGGCCTTTGGGTTGTTTCCAGTTTGGAGCTTTTCAGAATAATGCTTTTGGGAGTATTCACACGTAAGTCCTTTTGTGGACACGTTTTCATTTCTTTTGAGTAATTACACAGGAGAGAAACTGCTGAATCATAAGATAGGTGTGTATTTAACCTCACATGAAATTGCCAGTTTTCCAAAGTAGTTGTACCATTTTACACCTCCACCAGCAAAGTAGGAGAGATCCAGTCGCTCTGCATCCTTTCTATCATTTGGTTTTGCGAGTCTGGTTAATTTTGACCGTTCTGGTGGGTGTGTGGTTGTAACTCACTATAGTTTTAATTTGGATTTTCCTGATCATTAATGATGTTGAACATCTTTTTACATGTATTGGCCATGTGGATTTCTTTTTGGGAAGGCATCCATCAAAGTGTCTTCCCATGTTTTAGGCTGTCTTTTAAAAATTGATTTATGGGAACTAAAAAAAATAGAATCTTGATTTTAGTTCTTTGTTGGATATGTATTGTGAATATTTTCTCGTGGCTTGCCTTTTCATTTTTTTTAGGTGTCTTTTACTGAGCATAAGTCTAATATGACAATATTTCCTATGGTTAATGCTTTTCATACTCTGTTTAGGAAAAATTTGCCTACCCATCTCCTCCACTTTTTATATTCTCCTGTGTTTTCTTTTTTTTTTTCTTTATGGTTTTAGATTTTATATTTGAGTTTATAAAAAATTTTGAGTTAATGTTGGTGGATGGTTTAAGGCATAGGTCAAAATTCACTTTCTGATGCAGGAATCCTGTTGATGAGCATTCAGTGTGAGCCTCTTCGGCTGCAGGAGACAAGCTGGTTGCCAGCACCTTCACCCAGAGCAGCTGGCCTGAAGCCCAGCGGTCCTTGGCAGCCTCTGTAGGTGTTAGATAATTTCTACCTTGTGGGAACACTTCCAAGGTGATCATTAATTTGTTGTTACCCTGGGGCCATGGGTGGCTCAAATGGCACCTTGTAGGAATTAAAAAGAGGGAGAGCTTCTTTTGCTAGTCAAGTAAGGAGGAGATGTCTGCCTCCTCCTTGTGGGAGGTTCTAGAGATGGGCTTTGAAGAATGGAGAGGATTTTGGTGTGCTGAATGTAGAAAATGAACTCAAAATCATCAGTACTGTGCCTCTGTCCCCTGCCATGGGAAAGGTGTTCAGTGGGACAGATACACATTTATGTGTGTGTCTATACACGTGTATCTCTACACATATATCCTTATCTATGTCTCAATTCAATCTACATCTCCATCTGTCTCCATCTCTATATTTAAGTCAAAATCTATAGCCATTTCTGTATCTGAATTTGTATCTATGTGTGCATTGTTCTCACTATCTTTAATCAACACATCTATCTCTAGAAATCTCTGGATTTAGGAGTAATTAACAGACTGAAACTTTCATGGAGCTTGATGGCATCTTCTGAGCATTCTCATAGGGCTGGGCACGGGACAGTTTTTTCAGTGTGCTGGCAGATTTGTCAACCCTATTCCTATATGAGCTGTAGACCTTCAGGGCAGCAATGAGCAAGCTGTCAGAAATCACCCAGGCTAAGCTTATCATCAGGGCTGTGTGCCCAGAGAGGAGAAGGGACTTATCCTCATGTCAGAATTCAGAGCACAGCTGACATTGCCTGGTTCTGGGACCCGAGCTCTCTCCATTTGCCACTTCTCACACTCAGAGAGCCAGGTAGCCCTTCTTGCCTCTGAGTTTTGGAGCCCTCACATGCTCTGTGATGCTGTTGGCGCTTGTAAATCCTCTGTGGGGTCAGAGAGTAGTCTTCCTCTCTAGACCTGACATTGTTAAGCCCTCAGAGCCTCTCTCCTAAAAACTCATGAGCAGTTTGAGGACAGGAGCTGTGTTTTGGTGACCTTGGCATCCCCATATTTTATGAAGCAACAGCTCGGACCATACTCTACGTGTTGTAGAACCAAGAGACAGCCAATGTCCTACTTCAATAGGGAAACATCCAGGCCAACACATCATTCTGAGCCCAGCCAACAGCTCCACCAAATGAACTTCTCAGGTCGAGTAACTTTGGTTTTTCTAGTGGCTTTGATGCTTTTGGTATTCTTAATTTCTTTTTAAGAAACTCAAGTACCTCCCCTACCCTGAAATCTGGGCGTTGTGACTGATGAACATGCTCTGTATACACTGTTTGAGGCCCAACTTGATCCGGTCCAGATAGAATGCTGGGCCTTTCTGCCTACAACATAGACCACACCAAAACACGGTAAAGGGAAGCTCGTTTGTCACGGGGAGCACAGATGATCACAAGCAGGACACTTGCTGTTCAGGTGTCCGCTGACTCTGAAGAGGCCGTTGGAGGGGGGCCCAGGTCTAGGAGAGACAGAGGACAGCGTTTGCTGGCTGGAGCTCTTGGCTCAGGGCAAGGCTGGAGTCCTCTGGCTTCTCTTTTGGGTTTCTGTGGACACACCCCTTAGCCCCCAGGGCTGGAGTGTCTGTCCCCAGGGAGCCCTGAGCGTGACTGTCTCCCTCCATCATTGGCAGCAAGTGCTCCTGAATCTGCTGGCACTGGAGCTCTAAGATTCCCACAACTTTCGTGCCTTGGAGGGAAAGGACCCGTCTGAGCACGCTGTTCTTCTCCTTGGAGCCTGAGTGTCCCTTGGAATTAGACTCCCTTTGTTTATTTTCTCATAGCCTCAGTGATGGGTTCCTGCTGACTTAGAGAGAAGCTATGTATCCTGTGGAGGAGGCATTAACTAGCTGCTTTTTTAATCCAAATTTGGGGAAGTGTCTATGGCCCCCAACTCTCCCAGGGGCCTGGGCAGAGCTCAGCTCCTATCTATTGCTGCAGGCTACTCGCCGTTGGGGAGGGCTCAGTACTAGAAGGGGAGCCCTGAGGTGCTGGCCAAGGTAGCCAAGGGCCTGGGGGCTGAGACCAGAGTTTGGTTCTATACTCTGCCCTCGGGAAGCCAGTTTCAATCATATGTTGGGCTGGATCACACATCGACATCGAACTTCGGCTCTGTTGGTGGGTCCCTGCTGGAGTGCTCTCTGTCTCAGCCCTTTTTACCATTCAGACCTCACTCGCAGAGGCCTAGCCTGTGTCACCTCTTCTAGAAAGTTTTCCCAACTTCCTCTGCTCAGTTTAATTCCATTCTGCAATCACACTGTGGCCTTATGAAATGCCAGTCTTTGGGCATCTCCTTACTTTGGCCTCTAGCCATATCCATTTGGTTTCCCCAGGTGACCTCTTCTTTGTTCTGCTGAGTTAGTGTTGTCTCTGCGGTGAGAGCGGGGCCCGTAGGGCCAGAGACCAGGCTTTATGTGGCCCCGATTGCCTCATGCACTGGGCACCTTGCGGGAGCTTGCGGGCAGCTCCACAGTTCGAGGGCCACCCCCGCCATAAGGGTTTCTGTTGTTTCCAGGTCTTACTGAGCACTCTTTCCTTTGCATCTCCAGCATTCCCTGTGCGGATGTTTCCCTCATATACGGGGAGGTTTGTTTGTCTACAGGTTTTTCTCCTTTTAATAACTTAGGAGCCGTTTGAGGACAGAGGCTGCACTTTAAATGATCTTAGGAATGTAGGAAGCCCCAAGCGGCTGACACTCTGCTTCCATAGATGAACCCTCAGGCCAGCATGTCATTCCGAGCCCAGCCAGTTGTGTCACCAAACATGCTCCACTGGCTAGAATGAGGGGTCAGGCAGAATTTGCTCTGTTGCCTCTTAGAGTCTGGCCAAACTCTGCTCCTGCTGGAAAGCACGAGGATCTCTTCCAGGAGGAGCAGAAACAGATGTACCTAATAAGAGCTGCCTCACGGGCCTTCCAAGCATCCATGTCCCACCTCGCTGTTGGGTCGTCAGGAATATTGAGGTAGGAGAGAGACGTGTAGGTACCTCGCCTGCTGTGTGACACGGAATGAATGAATGAGTGCTGGTTCGCTCTGTCTCCATCTTGAGGCAATCAAATGAGAACATACAGCCATTGCCACCTGTGGGTTAGGATTTAGAACTAAGGCAAACAGCGAAGGGTTGTCTAGCTTCGGAAATCGATCCAACCATAGGGTTTGGCGGGGTCTAGAGCGTGTGAATTTTCTTTCCTTTTTAGCTCCCCATTTTCCCTCCTCTGGTCCTAGGACATCTCACTTCAGCCCTGGATATGTGTGGTCTGGAAGAATCTTGCCTTCCTGCCTGGGCTGTGAACTCCTGAAGGCTGAGACCCTGGCCAGTTTGCTCTGGGCCCCAGGCACCTTGCCTGGCCCGGCGGAGTGTTTGACGACTGGGGCTGGTCTAGGGGGCTCTCTGGTGTCCCCTAAGGTTGTCTTCCTGAGTTGCCATGGGTCAGGAGCTCCTGATGTAGCCCAGATGGGAGCGAGGGGATGGAGGTAGGGAGGCAAGAGTGCATGGGGATGAAGGAGGAGCCCCAGCTGTGGCACGAAGGTCAGTGTCAAGGGCATCCTGGAGGGTCCTGCTCACAGCAGAGTAGTGGCCTGGCGGGTCTCACCCACGTGGCTGACGAGGAGCTTCCTGACTTCTGAGGGACCACTGACCTCTGGCCAGCTCCGGGCTGCTCCCCAGGTCCCTGGCAGATTGAGCTTGTTTGGGGCTTTCCAGAATGTGCTTCCCATCAAGTCTTCCCGTAGCTCACCCGAGCGTTTGAAGTGGGGAGTGAGGTAAGCTGATACCCGCTGTAGCTCAGGGCCTAGTCGAGCCTAGCAGCCCAGCCCTGATTACAGAGGCCTGCTCTGTGACTGGCCACATGGCTGACATGCAGGGGGACCAGAGCGGCTTATGATTCTCAGGAGGGGAGAGCGCGGGTCCAGGGCCCAGGTCCTGGTGGACGATTGTTATTACAATGAGTGTGCAGTTGAATGACATCATGCTATGGAGTGCATGAATTTTTTTTGTCAGTCTTTTAACACAAGTTTATGTTTTTCAGACCTTAAAGCTGCAGGTCATTTTTTACATTTGCTATTGAGAGCAGATGTGACTGATCCCTATCGGGTTCTACTGAAAAACGGTGGGATTGCGGAAGGTCAAATGCAGAATGCCTTTCAATCTCCATTATTACTTCCTCCACTCAGTGGCCTCAGCAGGAAGCCCGTGCTTGGAAATGGTGGCCTTCCGAAGCCTCTCAAGCCTCTGAGCCCAGCCCCTGACCACTGGTGATCCCCGCACTGGGAGCCACCTCTAGGCTCGGCAGTTGGCCAGAGGCAGAGAGCCTCGGATGAGAGCCAGGAGACTTAGCCCTCTCTGGGGCTCAGCTTCCTCATTTGAACAAAGGGAGCAGGGACTGGGATTGCCAAGTACTGTGAGATGCTCATGACACTGTTGTTCTTTAGTTTTCGTAACTCTTGAGTTTGGAGAGGCCCAGACGGGGGACTGTGTCTGGCTTTGCTGTGTGTCACTCCAGTGATTTGGGGAAGTTCAAGGAGATGCTTCGAGTGGAGGCAAAAGTCCACAAGTTCTCTGCTCCGACAGGTGGCAGGTGGGATGGATAGATTTGGTGTTCTCTAGAAGAGAATGATGAGGGGCGTTTTCTGTGTTCACATATATCATTGGGGTCATGGGGCAGTTCTTGAGGGCAGCTGTGTTTTCATAGGCTGCTCTCATAGGAAAATTTCCATCTCAGATTTGGGAAAAGACACTATATCCAAAATCAAATTCTCTTATTCACAGAAGTATTGGTGGCAAGGTGAGGTTGGTTAGGCCCCACTAAGGACCCCTGTTGGTGTCCATGGTTGTGGGAAGCACTGACTGGTGAGAAACTGAGTCCAGGATCCTGATGCAGAGGAGATGGGAGAGGTCCGAGGTCGCAGAAGATGACCAAAGGAGACCACATCCCCCAGGCAGAAAGACCACATTTGCTTCTGAGAGCACAGTCAGACCTGTTCCAGCCCAGCGTGAGAGACGTGGCGCTAGCTGCTCCCCTCTGTGAGCTGCTGCCGTGGCAAGATGGGGTAGGCACCTGTGACATTCCGGGGAAGGCCTTTGATTCAGACAAGGTATATGGCTCTGAATGGCCCTAGGGGGATTAACTCCCTGATGATCAGATCTTCGGGGCTCCCGTGGGAACTCATTCATGCATTCATTCATCTACCCTGTGGATTGATTGATTGTTTGATCCCCACCCCCACCCCCCATGGATGCTTCACTCCAGAGGGAGGTGTTTGGAACACCACAGGCATGCAGGAAGGGGAAGAATGGGGAAAACAGTGGAGTGGGATGGAGGCACTTGAGAGACAGTGTCAACGGAGGCTTTTAGGTACAAGGGAGCCAGTGACTTTGGGCACTGTAGGCCTTTTCTGGCTCCTTTTTGGTGGCATACGTGATGCAATGTTTTGTGTCTTACTGAAAGGCTTGGGCGTTGAGACGTGTGTGTGTGTGTGTGTGCGCGCGTGCGTGCGCGCGCGTGCATGCACACACGAACACGTGTGCCTATGCATAGCGGGCGGGAAAACTTGGAGTCCCAGGGCAGCACCCTCACCCTCAGAATCTGGGCATTTGGGAAAAGGCAGTTTGCATTAAAGGAGCTTCTTTATTTTCTTGATCCTCTTACTTAAAAAAAGTGTATGTTCTTCTAAAGAAAATGATTCTTCTCTTTGACTTGGGAATTTCCTTTTGTTCATAAGGCATGTTATTGGGAACTCGGTGTGCGATGACTTCTCAAAGACCTGCTGGTGGACACAGCCCGCTGTGCTACCCCAGCTGCTGGCATCTCAGCACGGAGCGGTGAGCCAAGTCCTGTGTGCCGGCTGAGTTTGTCAGCGGCGGCAGGAAGGGCTGGCCACTCACCTTTTCTCTGACTCTCTAGTCTCCATCTCTCAAGCTAGGACAGCTCTAGCCACCTCACAGCCGAAGCCAGAGCTGCTTGTCCTCCTTCCAGCTCAGACCAGGGAGTACTGTTCTAGCTATTTCTTTTTTCTTTAAAAAATTTTTTTAAATTTAAACTCAAGTTAGTTAACATATAGCGTATTATTAGTTTCAGGGGTAGAATTTAGTGATTCATCAGTTGCATCTAACACCCAGGGCTCACTCCATCAAATGCCCTCCTAAAAGTCCATCACCCAGGGACCCCCTCCCCCCACCCACCTCCCCTTCAGCAACCTTCAGTTTGTTCCGTCAGTAAGAGGCTCTTAGGTTCTAGCTATTTCTAGAAACATCTCAACGGCAGTGATTCCAGGGCTCAGATGTCACAGCTGTGAAATAAGCACCATCCTGTTTTTCTTCCCCCTTGCCTCCTGGGGACAGGATGGGGACGAGGTGCACCATGGGAAGTGCTCTGAGAAGTTACGAAGTCCGACCTGTGTGCTCAGGCTGGGGTGCAGCATGGAGGCAACAAGGAGTTAAACATTTTGGCAGAAAGCAGGCTGTTCATTTTCCAAGGGGGACCTTCTTCAGGCACCTCAGGTTGGCCTTACTTGAAAGAGGAGGCAGCAGTTTTTAGCATGGGACTCTGAGTAGGGGAAGGCCAAAGCGAGCCCTTCCTCAGGCCTCATGGGAAGTTTGGCAAGCAGTATTAATAAAGGCATCTTTTTTTTTTTCTCTTTCTTCAACATAAAATGCCAGGTTACGGTTGGCTAAAGCGTTGTAGCATTGGAGCCAGTTAATCTTCTGAGTCCATATTTTTTATGGGCACTGCGGGAGCTGTCCTGGGTTTTTGTTTCCAGCAGTGGGATATCAGAATTTGTATCCTATGGTATATCCAAAGAATAATTCTGCTTCCCTTTGATGTTCCTCGGACATCTTGAGGCACTTAGGGTGCATTCTCAGGGAAGGTTGGAGGACAGGGTTGTAGGGCCCTTATTATGTTATTAAAATAGATCCAGTGAAGGAAGACTGTGAATTTTTGAGCAGAAAGCTGCATTGCTAAGTGGAAGGCTGGTTCAGAAGTCACTTCTTGCCCTGACTTCTTACACCAAGAACAATATTTTATTGCAGTTTGGGCAGAAGATGTTTTGCTGCCCGTAAAATTGTTTCACAGTTGTGGGTTAACGTGGATTGTTTTTCCTGACATTTGGAAAATCGTACCTTAACGAGATGTAGTTTGGATTGAAAAAACAATAAAAAAATGTTGTCTGTTTATAGCCTTGAAATTCGTTTACCAAATCGGCTGTTCCTTCGGGATGATTGTAACAGTCTCCTTGAGTGGCATTTCTTCCCCTGGTCTTTACAATGCAGCCAGCACAGCCCAGCCAAGGCGATTCTCCCAGGGGGCGACTTCCCTCACATACTTCTGCTCACAAGGCTTCCATGGCTCCCCACTGCACCCAGAAGAAAAGTACAATTAGCTAAATCAGTCAGACCCTCCTGATCAGCCCCACTGAGCCCTTCCAACTCTGTCTCCCATGGCCAGCCCCTGCAGCCCCCGGGCACTCCTGCTGCATCCCTCAATACACCAGCTGCTTCTCAGCCCCTCGTCTCCATTCATGGCCTCACAGTTCCTGGCATTCTGCCTTCATCACCCTGCGCTCCATCCATTATCATCCAGCTCACCCCTTTGTCCAGGACGACCCTCACCTCTTTTAAAAAGCCTTCTCTGATCATTTCAGCCCCCTGTACGTCCCCTTCCCCAGCCCCAATTTGACACTGACATTCTGGAGAGGTAACGGGTATTGGGAAGAGTCACACAGCCCTGCATTTGAAGCTCGCTGTGTGACCTCAGGAGAGTTGCTTAATGTCTCTGATTTTTACTTTCTTCATCTCTACAACATGGACATACCTCCCTCACAAGTGTGCTGTGTAGGTTCATGAGACAATTTAGATGCAAACGATGAGTGTAGCGTCTGCCCTTGGTGGGTGCACTCAGAGTGTGAGTTTCTTGTCCAGCTCAGAGCATTTACTACATTCAAGTAGGTGCACTCGTCTGAAGACCTGCCACACCGCGGCTCGTGGGCTCTAGCACTTGCAGGGTGGGGACTCGTCCGGACGCTGCTACGGCGACTTGCACCTGAGGGATCAAGCCCCCGAGTACATGAAGGAAGGTCGGTGGGCTTCCACAGGTAGTGCTGGGAGCCCATCCCATCATAGCCCTGCCCGTGAGGGCGGAGCCAATGCCTCTCAGGCCTTGCGTCAGTAACGCCGCTTGAGTTGTCTTGCCTCCCTTCCCTGGAAGGCGGTAAGGGCCCTTGGCATCGCCACAGCACTGAGCGTAGGGAAGAGGTGGGCTCCAAAACATGGTCCAGCCCTGGGGGCTCAGGAGACACGTTAGTAGTGAACCTGACTGGCAACCTCTTAACCAGCTGACCTGTCTTGCCTGTGTCCCCCAGTGAAACCATAAAGGACACCCGGGGACTGTGTGAGGGTTTTGGGCCATTTTCAGAGGGAGTTAGGAAGAGCGTTTGAAGAGGTGCGGACAGGGAGGGCACAGGGCTATGTCAGTGCCCAGGGGAGGTGGCTGGGCTGTGGCTCTGGACGGCAGACAGAGGGGGAAGTGCGGGGGTATTCTGTGGACAGGCGGGGCAGTGGGAAGGCACAGGCCCACTTCGGTGGCCCGCCCCTGGTCTTCCACTGTCTTGTCCTGACCATGTAGGTGGTCCCTCCCCAGGGTGTCCTGCTGGCTGAGTGGTCCTATTCCAGGCCTACCTCTTCCCCGAAGCCTTCACAGATCCTTCACATGCAGTTGCGGGGGGAAAGGGGGATCTGCCCTCGGTGTGCTGTGTCCTCTCTGTGCCCACACTCGCCCAGCATCCCCACCAATGGCTGGGGCCCTCATGCGTCACCGTCTCCATCGCCCTCCTACTGATGGACACTGACGGAGAATTTCCATGTCCCTGGCACCACACCAAGTGCCTGCCGTCTCTCTAACCCTCACGAGAAATGCATGAGGTCGGTGGTATTTTCTGCCCCAAGTCAGGAATAAGAGCCCTGAGGCTGAGAGGCCGAGCAATTCACCTGGGGTCAGACAACCATCAGAAAGAATCGGCTCTGAACTCCGCCTGCCTCTGGGAGTCGCACTCCTACCCGCCGCGTATCCTGTCCCCTACCTTGCTAGGTAAGGCGCCCCGTAAACGGCGGGTACTTCACCGTGACTGCCGTTCCTCTTGTGATTTCCACAGCGACGCTGTGGTAGGCTGCTGCCTGTGGCGACATGCGCTAGGGCAGTGTTGGCAGCTCCGGCCAGGACTCCGGCGCCCGTAAGTCCAACTACAACTGCGACAGCAGCTGTGACAGCCGCCATGACAACAGCGGCCACCACCAGCGGCAGCACTACTGCAGCTGGCCGTGTGGCTGAGGGGGGCTTGTTTGGGGACCCAGAACACAGACGTGGGGGTCCAGCTGCTGTTTTAGAGGCCACCACGGAGGAGCCAGCGCGTGCGTTGGGCGAGCAGCCCTGCGTTTGGTCGTGCTGGAGAACCTGCAGCCGTTTCCTGGACACTCTGGGCGAGGTGGTGACTGTGCCCTCAGGCTCAGCTGGAGGAGCCTCTTCTTGAACTGGTTTGGGAGGAGAGGTGGCACTGGGAGGAGCCGGAAAGAAGGGAGCTGCTCCGGCGTGGCAGAATGAGGGGGGGAGAGGACAGGGAGAGTGAGGCCTGTCTCTGAGTGGGGGCATCAGAGGGAAGACTAAGAGGCATTCACTGCAGGACTCAGGGCTGCCGTGTCCCATGTGTGGACAGTAAAGCAGGCCGAGTATCGATGTGGACAAAAGGCTAATTGTACCGGGTCCTGGGTACCCGGTGAGGGTGTGCCGGGACCACGGTCTCCCTGGTTCCCTGGGGGGAGATGTACTCATCCTCTCTGAGCCCTCCAGCCCTTGGCCTGCATCTCCCTTGCTGCGGGGCCGGGCCAGGGCCTGGACATCAGACGGACCTGGGTTCTCAATCCGAGCTCTTCCACGGCACCTGTGTGGTCACAGAGCTGTAGGCAAGTGCTTGCTCAATTTCTTCTTCTGTGCAATGGGGACAACAATGCATCACGTTTTTATGAGGATTTGATGACATGATATTTGTCAAGGGTGTTGCACGTCAATGGCAATAAATATGATATTTTAGTTCTCTAGGGCTGGTTCTCAAGGTGTGGTCCCCAAGCTGGCAGGATCAGGATCCCATGGGAACTTGCCAGCTATGCAAATGCTCATACGGACTCTAAGCTCTGTGTAGGGCCCAGCAGTCTGGGCTTTGACGAGCCCTCAAGGCTAAGAACCTTGATCTGATGTGGGTCCAGTGTGGCGTGAGGCACACACGTGAGACTGCTCAGCGCGGGGGCTGGTACACAGTAGGTGCTCAGTACCTGACAGCTCCCCCTCTCGCCTCCTACCTGGGCAAGTTTTACCCGAAGAGGTTAATGCTACTGCAGGCCTCCTGGAGGTGAAAGGGCCTTGTTCCCCTGGAGGATAGACACATTATGACGGCTTCATTTGATTAAAAGGGGATGTTGATCATTAGTTATGACCCAAATTTCTTCTCTCCCCAGCAATCACTCAAAGTGTTCCCAGATGCTTACGGGACTGTTGGTTACCTGTGAACACAGCATCCCTTTATAATGAGGACGCTCATGCGAACGGAGACTCAGAGAAGTCTAGTGGCCTCCCCGCCCCCTCGGGCCTGCCCTACGTTTGATGGAGTGAATGATTGAGGGGAAACATATGCATTCCAGATTGGACCCGAAATGCTGGGCTTGGAGAGGCGGCCTGCTTCCAGCGGCAGCCGAGGGGAGGTGGGGGAGCTGTGCAAGTATTTGTTGTTCCCGTGGGGCTAATTATGGACTTTTAGAGGCAAGTAGCCGCCCCAGTTTCGGTTAGCACAGTTGTTCGTTACTGCATAATTAAGAGGAAGGGGGAGCAGCCTTGGTGGGGAGCAAGGCAAAGGGAAGGCCAAATGCAAATAGCTTGAATACTTTTGTCTGAGGGACACTGGGCAACAGTCAAGGTCAAATGCTCAGCTGCTGGACATAGAGGGACCAGGCGTTGAGGCTGGAGGGGGGAAGGCGGGCAGGGAGATGGCTCCCGCTCCACAGGCATGGAGATGGAGGCAACAGCCCTGCCTTAGGCAAGTTTGGCTGGTTTAAAAGGATTACTGCCCCACTTGCCCTACAGTGGGTTCACTTTTGGAAAAGAAGGAGCTTTGCCCCTGGTTCAGGCTGTCGATAGGAATGTTCTATCTGCAGGGGAGGGCATGGGCCTCCTAAGGCCTCTGATGATGTGATGATGTTTAAAGAAAATTTATGGGAGATGGACAGAGCCCCACCGGCATGAGAAGCGAGGCAGGGTTGGCACAGCCCTGACCAGGAACCCGAAGGGGGTCACAGCGTGGGGGTGCCAAGAACTTGGTGCCCTGGTTGTGAGGTGGGAGACAGGAGGCCAGACACCTGACCTCACACCGAAGGCCACGGTTACAATAGCTCTTTCTTGCCAGGAGCTAATGTGTCCTAAGCCTATTGTGCTGCCTGCTTATGCGAAGACAGTGTCAGGCACCTGAACTGTGGGGTGAGGGGCTGAGAGCTTGTCAGACCCTTAGCGGAGGGAGCTCTGGGGGAAAGGTGAGCAGGCGAAGGAGGAGATGAGAAGCCAAATGTGCAGGGCAAGGGAAACATCTGCCTTGTGAACAGCTCCTCTTGCTGTGGGGCTCAGAAGTTTCCAGAAAGCTTAAAAACAAACAGGGGAATGCGAAGCCTTGGCCTCGGGGGCCCTGGGTTTTAACCCAGTCTTGCCATTAACTGGCTGTGGGACCTTGAAGTTTCTGACGTTTGGGGGCATTATAGCCTCATCTGCAGAATAAGGAGGGGAATGAATGTTCTCAAGGGCCCGTTTGAAGAGACTGGCTCTTGGTCTACATCACCGCAGTACAGAAAATAGAATTGCTATATATTTCCTCTTTGATCATGATGCCACCGCTCCCTGGGCATCACAGGTGGGGAGTGAGCTTGAAATGAAAGACATAGGAAGAGGTCGGGGGCGTAAAGCTGAGTGGTCAGGGCAGGGGCCACGCGGGCTACTGTGGCTGTATTACTGGCTTCTAAGGACTCCAGGGGGAGGGAGGAGAGATCCTCAAAAAGAAATCCGTTTAATGTTTAACCAAGCCTTTGAACAGGTTTTTCTTTATGGAGAGAAACGGTTCCTCATCTTCCACAATCTGTTCAAGGTGGGCATTTGGGAATGTCTTAGGAAGGAAAGATGTTATAAGTTTCCTATTGCTGCTGTGACAAATTTCCACAAACTTGGAGGTTGGAAACCTTGTAAATTTGTTATCTTACAGTTCTAGAGCGTGGAAGTCCAAAATGGGTCTCACTGGGCTAAAATCCAGGTGTTGGCAGAGCCGTGTTCTTTTGGGAGGCTCTAGGGGAGGATCTGTTTCCTTGCCTTTTCCAGTTTCAAGAGGCTGCCAGATTCCTTGGCTCGTGGCCCCTTTCTCCTTCTTCAAAGCCAGCAAAATAGGACAAGACTTTCTCACACAGCCTCACTCTGACACTGACTCTTCTGCCCCCCTCTTCCATGTTTAAGGACTTTTGTGATCACATTGGGCCCACCTGAATAATCCAGGCTACTCTCCCTATTTTAACGTCAGTTGATTGGCATTAATCCCCGCTACTGCCTCAATTCCCCTTTGCCATGCAGTATAGCACAGGAACATGTTCTGGGAATTAGGTGAAATTAGGCATCTTTGGGAAGCCACTGTTCTGCCTATTGCAGATATTAATTTGCAAAGAGCAATGGCAAGCCCAAACTGCCATGGGTCCCTAGTGACAGTGGACTCATTCCCTGGATTGATTCCTGAGCTTGGGAGCGCTCTCCTTGCCCTGACTCAGGCCAGGTGTCTTTCTCAGGGTCTCTTTTTCCCACAGGACGTGCTGTCACCACACCATTGAACACCCCAGGCCTCTGTGGGTGGGACACCTGGAAAGCAAGCTTCTCCAGGATGAAGGAGATCTTTCATTCAGCCATTACCTGTCTTTTTTTGGTGGTGGGTAGGGGGCAGGGAATGAAGGTGGTGAGGTCCAAATTAGGGGTGAACCCAGTTCATTCATTCCATAAAGACTCATAATAGACCCATTGAAGTCTGTTAACTCTTTCCCTGCTGTGTGAGGCTTAACTCCCTTTAAAATGTCAACAACTTGAAAACAAGGGGCTATGATTTGCTTACCAGGGGCCTTTGCTCCACAAAATTTATTGTCCGAGAGATGCCATAAAAGATTTCCCAGACTCTGGACCCCTCTTGCCTTGTCAGCCTCTTTTCTGTTCTTTTTTTCTGTAAGAATTTCATTTTCAGGTTTTTTTTTTCTTCTTTTTTTACTTCTGCAAGGCTAATTTTTTTCAGAGCTTCATTATGCAATAGGAGCTTCATGTCAGTAGTAGCTTCAGTCTGTACTGTGATTTGGCTTTCTCGTCACCTAATGGAAGTGTCAGACATTCCTGATGCATTGGTGGCTGCTTTCCCTGAGTCCCATAGGTCCTAAGCTGGCTGAGTGCTGGAGGAATGTGGCCCATCCCTGGCTGCTTGTTACTGAGTCTCCCCACTTAGGGTTGAAGCTCCAGCTCAGAGAGGCTGGCATGCTTTTCCACTGGTTTTAGATGGTGCTTTTGGGGAAACGGTCAGCCTTTCTCCACAGACCTCCTGGCTGAGGGAGGAAGCCCATTTTTATACAGCTAGATTAATTTGAGAATTCCTTTTAGCTAAATAACAAATACAGCCTGTTGTTTTGCAGCGGGGAAGAATATTTCTCTGAAGAAGAAGAAATGAAACAGTCTGCTTGTTGAGAGACAGTGTTACCCTTGACCTGACCCTAGGGGGTTTCAGCTTTGTTCTGGTCAATTTGCTCTCATGAGTTGTATCGAGGGAGTGGTTCTTGGGCCAAGGATGCCCCATTGCACGTAGGGTCCCTGACCTTCTCCCCACTGTCCCAGGGATGAAACTGATACATGAAGGGATCTTCCCTCCAACGGTTCTATAGTGTCACTCCTGCTAAAACTCAAACTGGGCCAGTTATATGCAAGCGATGAATCACTAAATTCTACCCGTGAAACTAGTACTGCACTATAGGTTAACTAACTAGAATTTAAATAAAATCTTGAAAGAAAAAGAAAAAAACCCTCAAAGTGGGCCTATCTTTAAGACAGAAGTTAAGTTCTTTTAGACAGCAGCCCCATCCAGTAGAAATAAAACAGGAGCCACATACACATTTGTAAGACAAGTTATATATGTGATTTAAAATTTTCTAGTAGCCCCATTAAAAAGTAAAAAGAAACAGGTGAAATTAATTTTTAATAACATTTTATTTAACCTGGTATATCTAAAATATTATCATATCCCGTGCAAGAACATTAATAAGATATTTTTACATTCTTTTCTTGTGTTCAGTCTTCAAAATCCAGTGCGTCTTTTACACTTAGAGCACATTTCAATTCAGATGCTAAATTTTCCTTGGCAATAAGTGGCCTATATTTAGAGTTCATAAAATTGAGTGTTGAAAAAGTAAATTCACATACCCGAATTGTTCCAAACATACTTAAAAGTTTTCCAAAAACTGACTCCAGTATCAGTTTTTAATTTCGTATTAATGAAAGTGAAATAAAATGAGAAATCCAGCTCTTCCATGACAGTAGCCGTGAGTCTGGTGCTTCCTAGCCACACGTGGCTGGTGACTGGATTGGTCAGTGCAGACTTAGGGTGTCCCTCTACGGTCCCGGAGCAAACATATTATTTGGGCCCAGAGGCTCAGGCTGTGGGTGGGGTACTTAGAGCCCTTCCCCTGCTACAGAAGCAGGGGAAGTATATAGTATCGATTCTGACCTCGTGCCTTACTGCTCACTGCTCTGTGTGCTTCTAGAAGGCCAGAGTCCTGTTCCTGGGGTTTTCATTCTCTTTTATGCAATCATTAATTCATACATTCAATAAAATTAGGTCCTGGTACTGAGTAGTGTACTGAGTTATGCAGAAGAGTCTTAGCTTATTGAAACATCGGAGGGGCACAGACAATATGTAGGGAAACAAATGAGCAAGATCATCTCAGATAGTGATGATTGTAGCAAGGAAAAGAAGAGATAATAAATAGAGATGATAATCCAGTGGGTGGGCAGATGGAATCTCGAGAACAGGTCAGGGAGGCCTCTTGAGGATGGGCCATAGGAAATGAGACCGAGGGGAAGTGAAGATCTGAGGGCATGATCATGCCAGTCAGAGAGAGGATTCAGTGCATGGGACTGGGGATTTGAAAACCAGGAGGCGCTGGGGCTGGAGCCAGCAAGTCTTTAGCAGGACATACGGACTAGGAGGCTAATGTCTTCAGCCTTCGGTGAACCATCCACATCATCCCTCCAGCAAGGATGGAGTGGTGCCTACACGCTCAGGCCCCAGATTTGTTCAGAAAGAAGATGGGGGACATGAGAGAGAGTTAGCCGAGGTCCAGGTTTTGGTACCTGTACTTACAGCTTCCTCTCTCCAGGGACAGCTGCCCCACTGTAAGCTGAGAGGGTTCCGAGTCCAGGCAGAAAGCTAGTGTCCATGTTCATGACTCACTTGGCCTGCAGAGCACAGACGGGTGTCATGGAGAGGCTGGTTGGGCAGCAGGATCGGTTCCCCTTGGCCTGAGGGCCGAGTCTTGGCCCCTGAGCCCATCTCCATCACTTGTCCCTCTCTATCGCTTGTTTGTTGACAGGTTATCATGGCAACAGAGGAGACAGAAAAAAAAAAAATCAATAATCAGCACAGAATAAAATGCCACAACTTGGACTTTGGTTTCACATTGATTAAAATTCTGTCTATAGTGCTTCTCTCAGGTCCTGGTTGTTTTCCACAGTCTTGGGGTATCTCTGTGTCAGAGATGATTTAAATAAAATTAAATAAAATGATTTAAATCCAAGATGATTTAAAAATAAACTCATCCCCAAGCTTCAGAAAAAGTTTTCTTTTTCCCACAGAGAATACATGTGAGGGAAGTCCTGGTCCCCTGTGGAATCGGGGGTTTGGAGGACTGCTCGTGCAGGGCCTGATGGGGGAAGGCTGTGAAGAGCACATACTGTCCTCCTTCCTTTTAAAAACCTCCGTCAAGGCCCATCTGTGGTCAGCAATGCCAGCTGAGTGTTTAGAATGTTCCAGAGATTAGGAAGGAGGTCTGGTGATGGGTGTTTTCCCAAGACGTTAATTACTAGCACGTGAGACACTCAGAACTTTGATTAGGTGCACAGCTAAACACAAGAGTCAGAAGGGAAGGGTCCAGCCCTAGAGCTCGCCTCTTTTCCACGGCTTGAGAGAACGTGAATGTGGCCCACACAAGGTCAGAAACTGAAATACTGGTCTGAGGAGCAGAGGCGGCACTGCTTGGGCCCTGGGAGTAGAACTGGAAGCAACAGAGACAAAGCTTCCAATCCTCTGTAGGTCCCAGGTTTTAGTTGAAGGAATAATCCTGTAATCGTATACTATAATATATTCTAATAATACTATACACGAGCAATGTGTATGGTCTAGTAAATACTGATGTGTGCTATGATGAGAAATACAACGGTGTGGTGACTGGGGAGTGTTGGGTATGTGGATAGGGCTCAATTTAGGTAGGATGGTCAGAGACAGCTTCACTGCAAAGTTGACATTTGAGTCAAGTTCCAAAGGGAGTGATGGAGCACTGGAGATCTCTGAGGAAGGAGCATCCCAGGGAGAGAAGTAGGTACACCGGCCTCAAGGCAGGCCATGTCTGGTGTGTTCAAGGAATAGCAAAGAAGCAGATAGAGCTAGAGGGGAAGGAGCAGGAGGTGACTTCAGAGAGCTAATAATAGGGGGGCAGTGGGGGTGGGATACAGATCATTTAGTGCTCTGTAAGGACATTAGCTTTGAATGAATTAAATGGAAGCTTCTGAGCAGAGGGTTGATATGATCTGACCTGGCTTTTAAAAGGATCCCTTTGACAGAAGCAGCTGTGGTAACGCAGATGATGGTAGCTCATTCTGGGATGCTTAGCAGGGCAAGTGGTGGGAAGCGGTCAATCTGGACACGGTTTGGAGCTTGAGCCGGTACCATCTGTTGTCGGATTCAATGTTGGGTTGGGAGAGACGAGTTAAGGACGACTCCAGGACTTTTGACCTGTGTATCAGTCAGGGCCCTACTGAGAAAGAGTCAGTAAGATGGGAAGGAGTTGGCTCTTGGGCTTTTGGAGGCTGGCACGTCCCAAATCTGCAGGGTTCTTCAGCACTCAGGCTGAAGACCTGGGGAGATGCCGATGCGGCAGTTCTGTTTCCGGAGAGGGGGAGGGATTTGGGAGCACAAGCGTAGCTGGGTAGGCAGGCAGCTGGCTAGGGGCATGTTAAGTGTGAGATGCCTATTAGGCTTCTAGATGCCTGACTCGATAGCTGGGTATTTAGGTCTGGATTTCAGCAAAGAGGACCAGGCCGGGGATAGATATTTGCAAGTGATCAGCTCACAGAGATGGCATTTAAAGCTACAAGGAAAGACGAGGTCACTGAGGAAGGAAGCAGAGAAGGAAGTGTGCGGTGGGCTACCTCCTTGTCGGGGGGTTGGTGCCCAGATACACCTGTCTGGCCAGCAGAGGCAGCCTCTGAGCTCCTTGCAGCCATCGAGCTCTGCTGGAGAGATAGAGGCTGGAGGGAATCACTAGCGAGGGTGCAGCAGGGCAGGCCTCTGAGAACCTGCACTCTGGTTTGAAATGCTTCAGGCCTCAGCTCTGAGATGTGGCTGGTGGTTCTCAGTTTCATTTTGTTACTCACCCGATCCCCTCATACTGAATACCACCTCTGCTTCTGCCTGTATCTCCCAGGGACACATGCACATCAGGCAGTCGGGGGTCGGGGTGGGGGCAGACACAGGAATGTGAGTGAAACGGGCAAATGCAAGTGGGGAGAGCACGGGGCTGGATCCCAGAGGACGGGCAGCTTGCCAGCTGTCCTCTAACTGAGGACCCAGCTCCGTCCTTGGGATCCGCCCCCCTTGTCACTGCCTCTCTTCCTGCATGCATGTTCACCTTCTGGCTAAGGGGTCTGTGCCAGGCACCTGGACTCACCTGTCTGCCTTGCCTCTTGGCCCTTGGCCCACGTTCTTCTATTTGGCATGCCTAGATTGTCATGCATCAGGCCCAGACCCATGGCAGATCTTGTTCTTCCATTTGGGAGATGTCCTCTCCCCACCCTCACCCCCCTTCCTTTGCGCAGAGATTAAACTCCTGCAGTCAGCCCTAGAGTCAGTAGTAGTGAAAGGCTTAGATTGGACATGGACCCAGCCTGGAAAAAGATCTTTTGTTGGTAACTGGAAAGTTCTATCACGTTTTGAATCCCTAACAAGCTGACTTGTGGGCAGAGCTGTGGGGAGGCTATGGCCTGGGCAGCAACCTGGAGATGCTCTGCCCCTGTCTCAGGTGCTGTCCCTTCCTGCTAATCATGTCTTTGCCTCTCTGGTCCAGAGCTCCGAGCTAACTCTCCAAACCTGGCAAAGCTGGGAGCTTTGTCACCACAGGTACTCTCCCACGGCTGTGCCCAGTGCCACACGGCCCATGCTCTCCCGCCCCCAGATGCCTATGCCCTCCCTCCTATCCTGGACTGCAGTCTTGCTTACATTTCATCCACGTGGCCCTGATCCCAAGTATGCCTGATGGAAACTCAGGTGCCAAGATTTCCCCTCCGACTGGTTTTAAGCAGACTCCAAGTGGACCCTACACCGGTGGGTCCTCAGCCATCTTCTGGGTGACGTGGTTCCTGCCCCCTGGTGCGAGCAGTGGCCTCGTGGAGAAGTCGAGGTGGGCTCTGTTGTGGAGGAGCACTGTTGACTGGAAGACTCAAGTGCTGCCTGTAAGCCCATGAGTTACAGTAGCATGGCACAGAAGGGACGGGGCTGGAGAAGCTCTTCACCATGTGGTTCCTTGGGCTGGTCCCCTGGGACAGGGTAGAAACTGGAGGGCACACCAAGGAGGGCAAGGAGGGGGAAACTCAGCCCTATGGGCACAGCCTGGGTGCCAGGGGTTTGCTTGTTGTCAGAGAAGCTGCTCCAGGCCCTTGCTGGGGGTGGGCACCTGTGAGGTCTGGTCTCCTGGTCTCCTGGTCTCCTGGTCTCCCCCCTTGCCGCTGCTCGCACCCTAATTCAGTGAGCAGGTATGGCCTGGCACTGGTGACCTGGAGCCCAGGTGGGGCATTCCCAGCCGAGGCCCTGGGCTTCCGGACGGCCCTTTGTCACCAGGTTACACCGGGTTCGACCGCCTGCTCGTAATTACCCCTTCAGCAGCCTGGGTCACATGTGGCCTGTGCCCCAGGAACTCTTCAGTGCTCTGGGTGACCCTGAGTGCTGGGATGACATGCTCTTCTGGTGACGTCATGCCACGTGGCAGAGACAAAAGGCCAAGCCGGGGCTCACATGATGGCAGCCCTGGGATGACAAGAGGAGGCTCTGAGATACCACAAGATCTCAGAGTAAAATTCACTGGGACTGGTGGGAGGGTGGCTTATTCAAGTGACAGCCGAACATGCATCTGAAAAGCCGCAGATTGAAGGTGATCTCTGTGCCACTAGTTGGGGGTCTGAGGGTTGCTTCCTATGCATGGGAAGAGGGGGATCAAGGAGGGAGCGCTGCTTTTATGCCGTGAAAAGAATTGAAAGTGTTAGACTTTGCAAATGTGCACACTTGAAAATGCTGATTTCCTTTGTTATTGAAGATTGTCTGCTGGCTTGTTTACACGTGTGAAAAAATAGCACATTAAGTCATTTCGGTGCCCACTGTGCAAAGTTTGAATTCTGATCGAACTTTGGATTAAGACTGATACACTTTGGAAGAATCTGTCTACCCAAGTACAAACAATGGATATGCTAATTAGCTTGGTTCAGTCCCCTCAGTAAACTGACCCTCTATTCTCCACTTTGACCTGCAGCCCCCAGTACCCCCCATACATATTGAGAATGCTATATCTGCCCCTTTTCCCTAGTCCTAGTTAATGAGCTTTGAAACATAAAAGTAAGAGGTGCTGTGTATGTGGGTTTAGACCTATATATTAGTAATTCTGAGAGATCTCCTGCCGGTCATCCAGTATAATTTGTTTTCATGGACTGGTAGAAGTATTTTGGGGGAAGCCTGAAGTAGGGCTCCAAGAAGACCGGAATAGCCTTTGTCTTGTTCTCCCTTGTACAAATCTTGTTGAGTCAGTGCATTAGGAGAACCTGTGACTTTCTCCCAGGGCACAGCTTCAGTTTTCCCGAGACTTGGCCTGAGATATGCTCCCCTCCCTGGGACCTGGGACCTAGTCTGCGGCTCAGCTGCATGGGGGTGGGTTTTGGACTTACATTTGAGATGCCTGTTAGCCATGGTGAGATGCCAAGTAGGTAGCTGGAGCCGTAAGTCTAGGAGAGGTAGATTTCAAATGGGCATATATGAGATTTCTAACGCCCTGAGGGATTGTTCACAATCATGCAAGAAGAAGAGTATAGGGAGAGAGAATAGGGGGGTGAGTTGCTGAGCTCAGGATGTTCCTGTATAGAGAAATCAGCCAGACGTGAGTAGAGCCAGCTAAAGGTCCTGAGGAGGGTTTGTAAGGCACGAGTGGAACCAGGAGATCATGGGGTCAAGGCCAATGTGTCGATCTGCTAGGGCTGCCATCACAAAGTGCCGCAAGCTGGGCAGCTTAAACAACACAAGAATTTCATTGTCTCACAGTTCTGAAGTCTGAAGTCTGCTTGCTTCCTTCTGAAGGCTGTAGGGAGAGCCTGTCCCGGACCTCTCCCTGAGCTGCAGGTGCTTTGAGGGCAATCTTTGGCCTTCCCTGGCTTGTAGAAATATCCCCCCAGTCTCTACCATCATCCTCACACAGCCTTCTCCCTGCGTGCATGCCCAGCTCCAGATTTCCCCTTTGTATAAGGACGCCAGTCACATTGGGGTAGGGCCCACGCTCCTCCACTATGACCTCATCTTAACTGATTACCTTTGCTGCCACCCCGCTTCCAGATAGAGTCACATTCGGAGGGGCTGGGGGTTAGGACTTCAGCATGATGGGAGGGGCACAGTTCAACCCACAACAGGTGTGTCAAGAAGAAGTGAAGAGTCAGCTGTGCCAAGCCTTGCAGAAACATCCAGCAAGATGAAGAGCGTGAAGTCACGGTTGAGTCCTGCAGCCCGTGGCTTGACTGGAGCGGAGCTAGTGGAGAGGCAAGGTCCGAAGGCACACAGCTCGAGGGGCACGGCCAGTCCATGCCCCGGGTCTCCTCTCTGCTCTGTGCACTTTCCACCGCGGTCACTGCCTCTCGCAAACTCTGGTGGAAGATTTTTAAGTCACTTAAACAGCAAAGGGAATCATTTGCTCAAGAAAAGCAGCATAGGGATATTTAATGCATAATGGTATTGTCAGTGGTTTTTGTCTTAATTCTGAGGTTCTGGGGGCTGGGAATTAGGAAATAATGCCACTGAGTGCCACCTTGGGGTAGCATTGTTGGCTTTTTGGGGTCCGGCCTTGTTACATCTCATAGAATTATACTGCTAATGGTGGCATTTCATGTGTAAGTAAGGGGCCAATGGAGGTAGGCATTAGGGTTTTTAAGGGATCCTGAAAATTCTACCAACCCATCGTCTCTCAGAGCCAGGCTTCACTGGATCTCTGTGCATTGCCTACAAAATGGCAGAGACTGTTCTTAGAACAGTGGCCCCAGAGACCGTCCCCGACTCCTTGTATCGCCATCCCTGTTCCCACTTCTGGATCACACTGCACAGACTACTCCCTCATCCCAGGTTCTCCCAACTTTTTTTTTTTGGGGGGGGGCATTCCCTATTGGTCCTCTATGATAGACCCATTGTTCTGGAATTTTCCTCTTTTTAATGAATAAAATCTGCTTTCACCAGCCACTCACTCTCCTTTATGAAAGGTATAAATGCCGTGCTCCTCTTGGCTGGTGCATGAGGTCACAGCCTTCCTTGGAGATTCTCTGTCACAGCAGCCAGTGGGGGATGTGGGGTCTTGTGGAGCCCCTCATGCCTCAGAAGTCACATCAGGAGGCAGGGTCCAGCAGTAAGGCAGTAAGCGTGTTGGAGGCCCCTATTTGCATAGATGCCGGTCCTCCCCTCCCCCGTGGAGGCAGAGAATGCCCCCTGCTCTAGAGACAGCCCCCTCCCCCCTCCCACGCTCCTGCTGCCTCTTCCCCACAGGACGGGGCCTGCCATTTCCAGGGAACCAGCTTCCCAGTCACCCAGGGGGGAGGCTTCATGAGCCAGGACAGCCCTCTGGGACCAGCCAAACTCACCTACTCTTGCCCTGGTGATGCCGGACAGGGGAGGCTCTGGGGTCCTTTATAAAGCTTGGAGGATGAGGGATTGGCAGAGTGTGGCTGGCAGTAAGGGAGTGTGATCCCCATAGGTGATCAAGAGTCCTTGTAGAAGTTTCTTTCCTCTACCCTGACAGAAGAGAGCCATTCTCTTCCATAAGCCCGTCTGCTTTAAACTCTTAAAGGAACTGAAAGTCATAACGTAGTCTAAAAAGTTTTAAAAACCAATGGGAAAAGCAGCTTTTCCAAATGTGGTAAGAGGCTGTCTGTCTTGCTGCATGGTTGTTTACATCTTGTGGTGTGAACAAGAAATCTGATCACAAATGCCTAAAGCACTTCCTTGGCCAGCGGGTACCTAAATTTTCTGCCAGCCAGGCACTGTATTTACTCCTTTGACCCTATCTTGTGTTTGACCTCAGAATTACCCTCTTCCCCCTCGGGCTCTCCCAGCAGCCTGAACTTTCCCACATTTTCCTCCTGGGAAGTTCTGCTAAATTCACTGGATTGCTGGGATTCAGGTGGCACATGGGCATGAACTTGCCAAGGTCTAGGAGATTAGGGTGGGGTCTGGGCCTTGAGATCTGCCCCCATGGTCCCTGGCTTCAGGCATGGCACACAGTAGGTTTTCAGTATACCTGTTCAAGTGGGCGGAACGAACTGCAGAAGCCCAGTTAGGACACAAGAAGTCTCCCTGACCTCTACCTGGTTCTCTAGGGAGGCTCTGCAATGATTAGGTAATGCTCACTTCTCACAAAGGTGCCTTTTGGGGTGTTTGACAGTGCAGGAAGGAGCCAGAGGTCAGGAGCTAGAGGGGATGCAGGTGAGCGAAGAGGAGAACTCAGGCTCATTAGCAAGATTGAGAGACTATGAGGACGATCCTAGACCACAGGAAGAGCTACGGGAGGGCTTGCTGTAATAAAATCTGGAGTAAACAGACTTGGGTTTAAATGTGAGTTCCATTTCATACCAGCTGTGGACCTGGTATGTTGCTTAACCTTTCTGCACCTTATATTTGCCATCTACATGATGGGACTAGTAATTAAGAGCCTTCCTACCCCAAACCTTGGATTAGCTCAGTATGAGTTAATAAATGTGTGGCTCTTCATTGCTGTGCCTGTTGAGGGATAAGTTGTATCCTCTAGATTATCATCTCTACAAGTACGTGGCTGGCCCACTGAGCTGTGGGCCTGACTCCTGAGTTAGGGACACCGGTTTCTCTCTCTTGCATTGGTTCGTCTCTTCTCATCTCTGACCTTTCTCTTCTGTATTTCTTCCCAGAGCTAAAATTATTAGTCACCATTGCTTCCCCAAGCCCACCCAGAGTGTCCCAGCATGGAAGTGCTTTCCTTGTGGGCAGAGGCAGGCAGGAGAAGGCCATGGTGGGATTGAATATGAGCACTTCCTGCACGAAGAGAGATGTCACTTGCAGCCGGTGGCAGTGATGGTGATGTTTTGACATGTGCCACGTGGTTTTGATTCTAGAAGGTGCATGCCAGAGTAGTGGGACATGTTTGGATAAATCAGAACCAACCTGAATCTGAACGCTTTCTTTTTTTTTTTTTTTTAAGATTTAATTAATTAATTTATTTGAGAGAGAGAGCGAGAGAGCACATGAGTGGGGGGAGGAACAGAGGGAGAAGGAGAGAGAGAATCTCAAGCAGACTCAGTGCTGAGCTTGGAGCCTGATGTGGGGCTCCATCTCACGACTCTGAGATGATGATCTGAGCCGAAATCAGGAGTTGGACGCTTAACCAACTGGGCCGCCCAGGTGCCCCTGAACTCTTTCTTATACCAACAATACAGCTTTCCTACTTTTCTTCCTAATTATCATGTCTGCCTGCTCAGCAGGGCCGGGGCATCCAGGCTAGAGTGAAGCTATCTTCTTTATTCTTCTCTCTGGACAATGGGTCTTTCCCCAGGGCGAGCTGGGGTGGAGTAGGCTTTGTGTCGGTCTGGGATAGAGAAGCAGTTCCCGCCTACGGGTGCTGATTCTGTCCTTTCTGGGACTGCAGAGTAGAAACCATTCGGAAGGTTGTGAGTTGTGCATGTCTCCCTCTCTCCCTTCGCCTCTAGGACGGCTTCCTGAAGGGGTCCCAAACCTAACATTTCCAGAAATTGGTAAGGAGGGCATTGGGGGTGCCAAAGGGCTTAAACCAGCAGCGGGGGGTTTGGTTCAAGTTTGTACCTGTGGCCCAAACAGGGGCCATGAAGGCCAAGTACAGCAAATGCTTGGATCACACTTGCTGACCATTGTACTCCAGATAGGACTGCTTGGGAGTTTTTTAACTAAGGAATTACTTCTGGAAACTTCTCTCTCAGGTATCATGGTCTCCTGGTTACCCACAGAGCAGCCTTTCTTAGATAGGCCCATTCATGGCACAAATACTAATTGAGCCCCTGGGGCCACAGAGATGATGAGGCCTTGGTTCCAATGGTTCCTCCTCTGGCAAGAGACACAGGATAGAGTAGACAGGATCTAAGTAGACAGGATAGAGGCAGGCCCAGGAATGTGTCAGGAGAGAGCAAACATGCTTCTCCAGTGGATGGTCTTGGAAGGGTTCCTGGAGGAGGCAGAGGAAGAACTCAGATGTGAAAGGGGGACAGGCATTCACAGGAAGAGGCCACAGCGTGGGGGTGGTGGCAGCACATTGGCTCCCCTGGTTTGCCAGGGAATGAGGAGGTTCCTGGGACATGGGATTTTCAAGTGCCAAGATGGAGACAGTTCTGAGCCAACTGGGATGGTTGGTCACCCTAGGCAGTGAAAGTGCCAGGACTTTTAGAGTTGGAAGGACCTGAGTTTGAATCCCAGCTCTGCTACTGTGGCCATGGGTAAATTGTTTAACCATTCTGAACCCTAATTTCCTTATCTAAAAACTGAGAATATATGTAGGACTCTGCCTAGCCCAGTGGTGTCAGTAACAGGTAGTTACTTAGGTGGAAAAAGCAGCTTTTTCAAATGCCGGGCAGAGTGTGGTTGTGGGTAGAGTATGAAGAAGGGTGTGGTAGGAGGTTGGCTGGAAATAGAATCAGGAGCCAGATTAGAAAGGGTCTGAATAGCATCCTAAGGAATTTAGATTTTTTCCCCTAGGACAATGGTTAATCACTGAATTAATTTTAGACGATGAGTAAGGCAAGCAGATTTCTGCCTTGGAGAGGTTGTCTTGGAAGCAGAGGGAGAGTAGATTAGGAGTTGAATCTGGAGGGGGCAGGAAGGGTAAGGATGATGTAGTGAAGTGATCGGAACAGGGAGTTATATTCTGAGAAAAACAGGAACGCTAAGTGGAGGATTCCAGAGGAGGCCATCAGCCAGCTCAGAGTCAGGCTGGGCGCCCCAGGGGTTAAAGGGGCAGGAACGTCATCTTCCGAGGTGGATGCCCGCGGACCGTAGCTCCATGCTTGGTTGGCCTGGAAGGTTATATGCTTTCCAAACAGATCTGACACCTGGGAAACTGTGTGAATGAGGATGACCTCATGAGCTTCTTGGGATGTTTTAGGTCCGCTGGCTCACGCACAGGTCCTTCCTGTCTTTTCTCCATCTTCTTCCTTGGCTTCATCCTGCATGGGAGGCTTCTTGCCAGGGCTTTGACATCTCATCATCTCCATGGTGACAGAACAATGGTGTCCTAAACACATGACCTCACCGTGCGGTTATGCAGAAGAGTGTGCTGGAAGGGGCGCTTTGGGGGTTTGACGAGTCTGGTTGGGATAGGAAACCCTCTGGATCAGATGCCTCTGGAGCAGCTCCCCAGCCCTTGGGAGAGGAGGACCAGCCCTGCAGTGGAGATAACTTGGACTAGCCTGCTGACAGTGGTCTCGGCTGCCTTAGCAATTTGGAATTGGAAACGACTTGCTGTAGATAATAAGTTATAATAAGAAGTTATAAAAGAGAATTCTTTATAATAAGTTATAAAAGAGAATTGACTGACCTCAAATAAATAGGTTGTGGCATTTCAAATAAATGAAAAGACAAAAGACAAATTTGGGAAATCATTTGCAGTAAATATACACAATTATTATCTTTGATATGTAAAGAAGTAAAAAGAGATTTAAAAAATTATAATAACTAAGGAAAAAAAAAACCCTAGTAGGAAGTGTGACAAAGATATAACCAGAAAATTGATAAAGGGAAGGATTCATTCATTCATTCATCCTTTCAGTATATTTATTGATCACTTACTATGTGGCAGGGGCTACTCTAGAGAGTAGAAATAAACTAGAAATAAAGCAGTAAACAAAACAGGTAAAAATCCCTGCTCTCTGGAGTTCCAGTGCTTTCTGCGATCTCTCTCCCCCTCTTCTATATCTTCTTGTGTTTATTTTTTTACATTAATTCTAGATAAACTCTTTATTCACTGGAATTATTTTCACATAAAACTGAGCGGAGAATTTCCTCCCCAACTCCCCAATGCAAGCCACATTCCCTAACAATTAATTAATGAACCCTATCTCTCCTCAGTAGCTCCCTTTTATCATCGTGGCTCTGTGCCACGACCAATCCCATAGGCTTTCCATGATTGAGAAGGGTTGTGACAAAGATAACTCTAGGTCACCGTGTTGGTCGCTTTCTCCATGAGATGGCCCTCATAGTCTTCTTTGTTGGCCCTCTTACCTGAATGAATCCTTAGAGACTTTTGGAGTCACAGAACAAAGAGAATGGCACAATTTCTAAAGCTGATTTCAAGCATTATCATCATGTTTTGTGTTTGGTCATGTTCCTAAAGCTTACACATTTTTCCCGTCTCTGGAACATGACACGGTCACACATGGATGTGGTCGCTGGGGACCGTTCTGCCGAGCGCGCTGTAACGCAGCCATCTCAAGGATGAGCGGTGCCTGTTAGGGCTGTCGTGCAAGCCTCGGTTTTTCCCTCCTGTCACCCATACGCTTCTTTTAAAAAAAGGATTTGGGAAAAAACTGGAAAAAATTTAGTTTGCCCCCAGAAACATGGTATTTCTTCAAGTCTGCTTTTATGTCTCACAGTAAAGTTTTTAAAAATGTTTTTAATAGATCTTGTGTGTTTTCTCATTAAGATTATTTTTAGGTTTGGGGTGCCCGGGTGGCTTAGTGGTTAAGCATCTGCCTTCCGCTCAGGTCATGATCCCAGGGTCCTGGGATCAAGCCCCACATCCGGCTCCCTGCTCAGTGGAAAGCCTGCTTCTCCCTCTCCCACTCCTCCTGCTTGTATTCCCTCTTTCACTGTCTCTCACTCTGTCAAATAAATAAATAAAATCTTTTAAAAAAAAGATTATTTTTAGGTTTATTATAATTACTGCTCACTTAAATGGAGGTTTTGTTTTGTTTTTTTACCACTGTACTTTTGATTATTATTCACTAGCTATTTCTGGTATATACATAACTAATAGAGTTGTGTATTTTAATTTAATTTTATTTGTTTTTTTAAAAGACTTTATTTATTTGAGAGAGAACAAGGAGACTGAAAGAGAGAGAGCATAAACAAGGGGAGGGCCAGAGGGCAAGGGAGAAGCAGGCTCCCCCCTGAGCAGGGAGCCCAATGTGGGGCTCAATCTTGGGACCCTGAGATCATGACCTGAGCTGAAGGCAGACACTTAACCGACTGAGCCACCCAGGCACCCCTGGTTTGTGTATTTTTAACTTGTAATTGCTCCCTTTACAAAACTATTACTAGTTTTGGTAGTTTTTCTCTGGGATTTCTTTCTTTCTTTCTTTCTTTCTTTTTCTTTCTTTCTTTCTTTCTTCTTTCTTTCTTTCTTTCTTTCTTTCTTTCTTTCTTTTTCTTTCTTTCTTTTTTTTCTTTCTTTTCTTTCTTTCTTGCTTGCTTCCTTCCTTCCTTCCTTCCTTCCTTCCTTTCTTTCTTTTTCTTTCTTCTTTCTTTTTGTAGAATATAGTATCTTCTGCCAATAATGGCAATTTGATATTCTGGATTTAAAAAGTAACATTTCTGTTTCATGTTATTGGCTAGAAATAGAAAATGTATAGTCATGATAGTGACAGAAGTCATACTTGCCTTGTTTCTAATTTTAGTGGACATGAGCCTATTGTTTGACCACGAGTAGGGTGTTGATTATGACCTTGTAGACTGCTAAAGTTTTTTTTTATTCTTTTTTAATTCACAGGATGTATAAAAAAATATATCCTTAGAATCTCTTATGGCGTTTTTTATTTTTTTCCTGTGACATATTGATGTAGACAAGTGTATACTTCCAAATCCTAAATCATCATTACATTCCAGGGATAAACACAGTATTAGTCATATTGAGTTATTCTTTTAGTATCTCCTGGATTTGATTTATTATTTTTTTTTAATCTGGGATGTTTCCATATATACTCAGAGAAAGATTGATCTTTATATACGTGTGTGTATGTGTATACACATACACAGTATTACATATATAATGTTATATATGTGTTTGTATATTATCTTGGCCAGGTTTCTCATTAAATTACATTAGTTTTATAAAAGGAACTGGGATGCTTTCCATCTTTTTCTCTGCTCTAGAATAATCTGAAGGAACTCATCCATAAAACTGTCTGAGCTCATAGTCTTTTGTAGAGATAATTCCTTCACATTTTTTTTCCAATTTATTTCATGTTTAATGATCTCTTCAGAGGATAGACTTCTTAAGTCAGTTTTGGTAACTTTTATCATCCTAGAAAATTGTCTATTTCATCAAGATGTTCATAGTAATAAACATAGCTGTTCCTGCTTAGCACTGGTCATGGGATGGACCGTAATTCAGTTTACCCTGGTTTTCCTTGGAACAGCTGAGGCAAACTGGATGTTTCAAAAGACAGTAACTGATTACCAGAGAGGATAGATGGGGAAAAACAGCACAGAGAATTCCAGAAGCCATGGTGACCACAGCACATTCTCCAAGTTCGTAGCTTCTGAGCTCCAGCCTCTACCTTCTCGTCCTAAAGGGCTGGCAGTTTTTTAGACACCTTGCCTGAATTTTTTAGTTTCTAGTTCTATATGAACTCCCAATGAAAAGATTCCATTTTAATAGTAGAATTCCCCTCTAGACATCTTGACATTCTTGTGGCCAAAGCCGCATGTGCCAGAAGCACTCTGATCCTCTCCTTGGCCGGCCAGCCTGCCTTCCTTCCTTCCTTCCTTCCTGGTCTTTAGTGTGAGGGCACCCCTCTCCCTATAGGTAAGAATAGCCCCTTACACCTAGGGAGGCTTTGTCCCAGCACAGACCTCATCCTAGTCACTTAGCTACGTGATGAACACCATAGCAAGACTGCTGCTGCTTTCACAGCCAAGGAGAATGATAATATATTTATCAAATCAATTATCGTTTATCCTTAAGAAAACAAATCTTGATTAAGAACATTAAAAATGTTTCAATCCCTTGTGAAAGTTTATATACAAAAGAGGCAAGTGTTGCAAATTATGAGAGTAAACCAGTAGTATTTGGAAGACAGACACTTCTCGTTTATGGTCAACTGTTCCAAAATGGATCTTCATCATTTAAATACGACTTCTCATTCACATTAGGACTCGCTGTAGTGAGGACTGTGTCTTCCCTTTTGACCCACTCTTCCCTAGACAGACGTTTGTTCTGTTCACTACTGTGGACAAAGGGCCTAACCAGCCTGAGTGTGAGCAGCTAGTTCCGTCCAGAGACCCGAAGTAAACCCGTCTGTACAATGACTGCTGTTCTCCATTCTGAGAACTGCCCCACCTGTCCTCCAAGGGCTAGTTCAAGTTCCAGCCTCTCCAGAACACTGCCTGTCGATGACTGCAGTCCAGAGGAGTCTCTTCTTTCCTTAACCTTCTAGGGCATCGACTTTATGCAGAACTTGTGAATCGCACTCATGGAACAAATGTACTTAGTAAATGTTGAGATGATGAGGAAAGGTTGAATCAAGGTCTTCCACTTCTGAAGACAGCCTGGCTTTCAGAAAGAGTTTGTGGGGCTCAGGAGCACGCCTGGACCACAGTGGCTCTCTTCATTCTGCTCTTTGCTTTTTTTCACACTCCCTCAATGGCTTCAGACCATATTAAGCTGATTTCTGGTGCCAGCCCAGGAAGTCCCACTCTGCAGTCTCAGGGGTTCCCCATGGCACATCCAGGCTTTACGGGGGGTCTCTGGACAGAGTAGGTGGTCAGGGCCTGTGCGTCCTGCCACATATATCCAGCCTTGGGGTGTCGGGGGCAGAGTTCCATGGGGGGTTGTCTGTGTTTGCTCAACTCAGGCAGTTCAGTGCAGCCCCCTCCCCCCCCCGCCCCCGGCCCTGGGTCTCGGTGCTGTATGACCACAACAGCTCTGGGTGGAAGCTCAGCTCACTGCGTCCTGTATGACTTTGGTCAGTCCCTTCCTTTCACTGGGCCTCAGTGTGCCCATCTGAAAAATAGGGGTATCCGACTTAACAACCTGAGGCTCTTTTCACTCTGAGAATCTGTGACACGTTTGGACGGGTTGGGTGAAGGAATAAGCAATAGGTGAAATAATTTGCTAGGACGGTCGTCATAGTACCCGACACAGGGTGGGTATGACAGAAGCATATTTACTTGTGATTCTGGGGGCCAGAAGTCCAAGGTGCCGGCAGGGTTGGCATTATTCTGAGGCCATTGTCTTCAGCTTGCAGATGGCTATCCTCTCACTGTGTCCTTTGCCTGTTTCCAAATTTCCTCTTTTGCGAGGATGCTAGTCAGATTGGATTAGGGCTCACCCATATGACTTCATTTTCACTTAATGCCCCCTTTAAGGACCCTCTGTCCACATACAGTCATACGGTGGGGTACTGCGGCTTAGCCCTTCAACACGTGAATTCTGGAGGGAGGCAGCGGGCGGGGGATGGGGTGAGGACACGGGACACAGTTCAACCGGTAACTCTAGGAAGGAGAGGACCAGTGTTAGATAGTGAACACTCCGATTTGACGAAATGCTTTTATCCACTTTAAGAATTAGTAACAAGTAGCAGCTTAAACTAGGCTTTGAAATGCCACATGGAGGTCCTTGGGACCTTCTTTAGGTTGATCTGTAACAGACTTACTGATCTCTGTGTGCAGTGAGAATGTAGACTGATGGACGAGTCAATCTGCCCCTCAGTCTGAGGCTGAAGATGCGTCCAGGGCAGGGCAGGGATGTAAGGATGAAAAAGTAAAACGAGGACGATTTGGAAGGCCCTCAGTTGTGGGTAAAGGGGCTTAGCCTTCTCCAGTAACAGGCAGAGGGGTGACTGAGTAAAAGTTGCTCAGATATTTCACTTTCTGGTGGAAGTGACTCTAAAGGCAGGGTCTGGGTGAGTGCCCTGCCTCGGGACCTGAATCCCTTCTGGTGGAATTTTTAGGACCCTGGTGAGGGCTCAGGAGCTTCCGTAACTCTCCCGAAGTCCCTGTGCCTTTGCAGTCTTTGCCTTAGGCCTGTCTGTAAGATGTGGCCTTTGAAGTAAGTTTATACAGGAAAGTGGCTGTCTAGGAGCTGGGACGGTAGAGATGGTCCAGTCCAAATATCTCATCTTAGTGGGAAACTGATGTTCAGAGAAACAGACAGTTAGGTCTGCAATGAGGTTGTGCATTTGGTTGTGGCGAAAGTCGGGTGAGAACTTGGGCTCCTGACCCCCAGGCCATGGCGTCTGCATTGCTGCAACCGGAGTACAAGTGTCAGGAGCAGAGGGAGTCCTGGCTATGGTAGGATGTGTGGGACACAGTGGGGTAGCTCTGTGCTCTTAGTTCAGATGGTGGAATGTTCTGGTGCTGTGGAATGCGGAGCTCGAAGCAGCAAACTCAGAGACGGCTCTGCAGAGCTCCTGGGTCCCAATGACCCCTCCCCCTTCTCAGCAAATGCAGACGGAGTGACTTGGTCCCAGGTTTCTAGGTGAGCAGGTGGGGAACGAACCCTTTAGGACAGACAGAGGTGCCTCCAAGGGCTAGTGACTTCTTAAGGTTCCCCGTCTGTCCCCCCAGGCCTCGCGCATCCCGCTCCAGGATTCAGTGAGGCTCACTTCAACACCGTAGGGCTCACAGGGCTGCCAACTGCAGGGGAGGGGGCAGGTGTGTGGGGCAGTGGGGGTGGACTCAGCCCAGCATTTTGCTTCTCCCAGAAGACCATGACCAACCCAGGCTGGATGCAGAAAGGAGAGGGCCGGACACCGTGGCCCGAGAGCAGCCATGTGCTGCTTTCACTAGGCTGTGAAGCCGGGTGGGCCCATGACAGGCTGGGGGGCCTGGGTGCTGCCTTCAGTGTCAGTTCCTCTGTCATGGGCCGGGGCTGATCTATGACCCAGTCTTTAAGCTCATCAGACCCCGTTCAGGGCACTGAGAGAAGAGGCATAATCAGAGCCAGGCAGGGGTTCATCTCCAGGAACCGTGGGCAGCACTTTGTGGTAGCCGTTGCTGAAGTAAGTTTACATGGGGATGAGGGAGAGAGAATGGGGGAGAGAGAAGGATACGGATTGGTTTACGTACTGATGGGAGAGACCGGGGAAGTTTTCCTGGGTGTCCGCTTCCCCAGGACACCTCAGAATTGATATTCCACTGAGGAGAGTAGCAGGGACTGACTGAGGGCTAAAGCAGGTCAGAGTTGAGGATTTCTGTCCTTGGATCTTTGCAGGTGTCTTTGGCAACAATGGTGAAGTTCAGGGGGAGCACAGACCCAAGTGCTCATCTTCTGTGTCTTGTTTGGGGCACACGTTCCCCGTCACACAGAGAGTCGTGGCATACAGGCAGGCTCGGACACATGTGTGCGGCCCATTTGAAGGCACCTGACAGCTGGAGCCTGTGTGGTTTGGAGGCACTTGGGGGGCAGGGGTGCTCTGAGCTGGCCGGTGAGAGGGTACGGCACTGGCAGGCTGACCCAGCTGGAGCCTTCCTTGGCAGTAAAGGGGCCTGAATGTGGCCAAAGTATGTGTGTTGTGGGGCTGAGAACTGAATCAAAGGGATCAAAGATCCAAAATATTGTTTGACAGTTATTAGTTTTTTTAAAATTTTTTTGGTGTCTGTTTGTCTACTTAATAGTACAGGAACTGTTTCAGATTTAATTGACTCTAAATAATTTTATGTTATATTTATGTAGGAACCTGGAGGGTTAAGTTAATTGAATCTCCCCACATCTTAAAGCGTCAGAGCTGGAGTTCGTGCAGAGCTCGTCTGGTCCCATTCCCCCAGTTGATGTGGCAGCAGTTGGGTCTTAGAGAGGAGAGCTGACTAGCTCAGGGTCATCCTGTGAGGCTGCCGGTGGGGCTCACGTCTCCCACCTCCGCCTACCCTGGACTGTGTGAGAACTCTGCCTACAGCCCGTGTAGACCTGAGCTCGTCCGGTGGGCAAGCTGTGGTGGCTGGTTTGGGAGTTCCATTGGCAGCAGCCAGAGGTGATGGATTGTCTGGGTAAAGTTACCCCAAACAGTTCCATGGTGACCAGCCACAAGGAGTCTATCGCATGCGCGTGGGTCTTTACAGTGTATAGTGCGCTGACATGCATGTGCCATCCTCTCCTATCTTCCCCACCTCCTTGTGCTGTGCGAGCCCCCTTTTATGGATGTGGAAACTCATTGCTCATGGAAGTCAGTCCTTAGGGGCTCCTGAACATCCCCGTTTTCTCTAGATTGCTCATTTTCCCATCAGTTACCTCCTTATCCCCTCTATCCCCTACTGCTGGGATCTTTCCCTCATTCTGTGCTTCTCCATTCCCTGCTACTTTCAGCTCTGTCCCCTTGACTCTTGCTGATGTGCAACAAGGGGAGGAAAACAATGCAGGGCATCTGGTTTTTCTCTTCTCTTACTTCCCTAGAGGCCGACAGGTAATGAGCTTGGGCAAATCAGACCATCATCCATATTATCCCTTTGTCTCTCCCCTGGCTTCTCTTAGGAATAAAAGCTTAAATTTTTCCCCTACCCTGCTGGCTCTCATGCTACCTGATTTCTTTTCTGACAGTCCCCAAAATGTTTAAAAGACATGTCTGCATTTTCTGCCTTCATTCCTTCATGCCTTGTAATCTAGTTCTTGTTCCCTCAACCCAAGCTTGAGGGTCACTGATGTTGCTTATTTGCCAGACCCAACAACACTGCCTAGTCTCCATCTTCCCTGCACACTTTAGCATTCCTGGCCACCGTCATCCCCCTAGAAACTCCTTCCTTGTTGTATCAGGAGAGACTAGGCTGTGCTGTGGTTACAAATGATCCCAAGGGCTTAAAGCAAAGAGGTTGATTTCTCACTCTTGATGAGCTCTGGTTCTGCTCCGTGCCCTCCTCACTCCTGGACCCACAGAGCAGCCTCTACTGGAACATATGTGGTCCCCGCAGCAGAGCAAAGAAAGCTCCCCAGTGTATCCCACCAGCTTTGAATGCCTGGCTGAAAGTGACGTATCACTTTCACTTACAACTCACTGACCAAAAAGAGTCCTACGTTTCTACTTCCTATGCTTCTGGAAGGGGAGGCAGGACGAGTTGATGAACAGTGCTCATGACTGCCCTACTTCATTGCTACCCTCACTCTTCCTACCTCTCTGGATGCCCCTTCTTTTCTCCTTTCCTGGCTACTTGGCCTTGGTCTCAACTCTCAACTCTTCAAAGCAGCATTCTCTGATATGCTGCAGGATGCCCTCTAGATTTTTTTTCCTCCTTCCACTACTCCAGTCCTTTTACTACAGCTTTCTTTGTAGACATCCCCCAAATATGTGTTTCTACCCTGACCTCTTTCCTGACTTCTGGTCTAAACTTCAGACATGTCCCAAACCAGATTCTTTATCCTTCCCATCCAAGGTCAGCTCCTTGCACCTCTTTTCCTGCTTCAGAGACACTGGAGGCCCAGACTGGTCTGTCTACTTGCAGCTGCCTTCCCGCCGACCTTCTTCCACCAGGAGCGGACTCTGTGATTTTACCCTTAAGACTCACAGCTGCGCTCCTGGTGCTCCTGGCGGTCAGAGTTCTAAGTCCCCAATTCTGTGCCCCGCCAAGCAAAAAACTTGGATAGTAATAAATAGAGCCATTTAGCTCTAACAGGCTGAGCCCAAGTTGAGGGTGAGGCCTGGGAGGAAGAGTGGATCCAAGGAGCTCTTGGCATGTCTGGGGCTCCGTAATGCGCTCTTTCCCCTATTCGCGAAGGCCCGTTTCAGTGACGCCTGAGCAGCTGGGGAGCATTGCCTCAGATGCCTCCTGCAGCCCTGATGCCCTGGCGGCCCCCATGTCGGCCTGCCTGCTGTCTGATTGGCCATGCGGAGCCTGGCCAGATGGCCGCCGGGCCCTGGCTGTGTGGGAGGTGAGAACTCCATGTCCCAGGCCTGGCTCGCCCTTGCCTTGTGGGCGCCAGGTTTTGATTGGGAGATCCCAGGAGCTTGGATCTGGAATCTGAGGTTTCTGGGCCTGGGGTGAAAGAAAGGAGAGGCCCCCTGATTATTGGTGAGTCTTGTAATTCAGTTCTTCATGGTTGTCAGCCCTCCTGCCAGCAGGACAGGGGCAGCGGTGAGGTGGGATGTCTTCCTCCGGGGACCAGGGACAGCAGCCTGTTGTGCTGTGTGGTGGCCGGGACCTGGGTCTGCTGCCCGGGGGGTGGGGACCGGAGGTGGGAGAAGGGCTGTTGGGGGCAGCAAGCCTGTCTGCCCGGAATCTGCTGGGGAAGTACTGGGGGCTCTAAGTGAGGGGCCTGTGTTCAGCCTGACCTGGTGGGAGGTGGTACACTGCATCTCTGGCCATAGGGGGGACTTGTTCCCTCTGGTTGGAATGGTTTGCTTCCCTCTAGCCTCCTCTCCCCTGACTTCTCCCCTGCTTACTCTGTGCCTGTCCCAGTGGTCCCTGCTGCTGCTCCTCACGGGTGCCACACATGTTCTGCCTCAGGGCCTTTGCTCTGGCAGTTCCCTTTGCCTGGAACACTGTTCTCTCTCTGTTCACATGGCAAACTCCTCACTTTCCTCGAGTGTTTGCTCAAATCTTACGTTTTCAAAGAGGCATACCCCGACCCCTTTTTAATTCTGCAAAGGACCCCCTCACCCATAACATGCCTAACCTCCCCTTACCCTGATCTTTTTTCTTTTTCCATACCACTGTTACCTCGCAACATACAACGTAAGTTCTACGACATATTTATTTGGCTTATTTTTATATGTCTTTCTCTCTTTGCTGGAATGTAAGCCCCCTGGGGACAGGGATCTTTGTTCCGTTCACTACTAGAAGAGTGTCTGCTGCATAGTAGCTACTCAGAAAATAAATGAATCTGTCAAAAGAAGATAGGGATGGTAGCTGACCCCACCTCACTGGGTACCGTCTGGAAGTAGGCTTTCCACTATATAAGGCTCCGCTGATTTTCAAGTTCACTCTCAGACCAAGACTTACCCCCAGGGGGGTGAAGTTAGAGAGACCCTGAAGTCCACACGAGAGAGGAGGTCCCGCTGGAATAAACGTGTGGCCCGGCCTGAGCTGGAGCCCGGGGAGGCAGCCGCTCAGGTGGTGATGTCCACCATATTCGGCGTCTGGATCTGGAGCCGCCAGTGGCTTGTTAGTAATGGACTTAATACACTGCAGTGTATGGTAGCTTTCTTGGGTAGAAGGGCAGGGATGGTTACAGCTCTGCTGGGAGGTGGTGTGGCTGTAGTGAGTCCCAGCTGTGCTGTAGCCTCTAGCCCACGGAAGTGTCCGGGCAAATGAATGACATATGTTTAGTGACTGAAAGAAGGTTGAAACATATCATGCCCCACCCCGGGTCCTGCCTCTTGGTTGCTCTGGGTTCAGAATGCAGACCGGGAGAGCCGTGGGGCTTGGTGTGCGTCGGCTAGCACGTCCCCAGATCGCTGGCTTGTGGATAGCAGCTACTTACGACTCAGCCTTCTCTGCTGCATCCTGCGCCTTTGACCTTCCTTCTTCCCCCAGCCTGTTGTGCCTACAGACTTCGTTTCTCAAGCCCTTGTTATCCGAGGCCCTGCCCTCTACACAGGTGTTGAAGGTATGTAATCCGACCAGACTGCGAGTGTGGGCTGGTGCTAAGCATTGCTATTTGCTGTCAAATGCGATCCCTGTTATCCAGGAAGAGGAGGCCCTGTGGCGGAAAGTTGACCTAATCTTCACAGTCAGGAGGGAGTTTGCAGTGATTAAAGAGCCGTTTCCTGCTGACATGTTGATACCAGCAGCTTCCATGTTGTAGAGGAAAGGAGCCGACAGACAGGACCCTGGGAGAGTGGCTGGTCCTGGCTTGGGGCGTGTCCAGAGTGGGGGGCGCTGGCCCCTGCTGTCTCATGAGGCCATCTTGGGACCTGCCTTTGCAGTGAGTATGTTCTTGAGGGATTGTTCCCTATCACGGTCAGCGTTGCATGGGGCAGGCTTTGGGTAGAGACAGCTGCCGTGTGTGAGTTGTGGTTACCTTCCAGCTCTTTGCAGGACTGGAGGGCCCAGAAAGAGAGCAGGTTTCTGTCTCCACATGGGCTTATCCTAGGACAAGAAGGACTTCATGGGGCCTTCTTACAGAAAGGTTAAGAGGGTTCATGGGAGGCCAGACCTTAGATGAAAGCAAAGAACTTGGGAGGGGAAATGGGAGTGTACCAGGAAGTTTTCAGATGCGGGTTTAAAAGAATCCAACCCGAAATATCTTAAGGAAAGTAAGGCATTTATATTAGTTTTAGGTCTTCCAGTAGAGGTGTGGCTCAAATGGCATCATTGGGGCTTTGTTCACTCAAGTTTTGGGCTGTGCTCCCCCCTCCCCTGCTCACCCTGCCACCGGCTTTGTTCTGTAGACAATTCTGTCTTCGGGCTGGAGAAGATGACTGCTGACAGCCTCAGACAGCAGTTCTCCTGGCTTGGCACCAACATCAGATCAAAGGTACTTCATGCAGGCCTAAGACTGGTGCCACGTGGGCATGTGACCGTGTGGGATCCCCACTGCGATGCGCTGGGCCAGGAGGACATGGGGGTGAGCACATAGCAGCTAATAGCTCTGTGCCCATGTGGGTCAGAATGTCCCCAATGGGCGCCACAGCAGTCCTCCACCTCCTCTGCCACTCCTCTCTCGGGCTCATCTTTCCTTCCATTTACCATTCCCCAAGGCCGAGGTTTACCCACTGTAGGTCAGAATGAGAAGGTAAAAATTTTAAAGAATAAATGTAAATTTTTGCATTTCAGATCAGTTGTATGTGTAGGAAAACTGCAGAGAAATCTCTCCAATTTCACTTACTGCTGGGTGACTCCTGTTTTCTTCCTTTTCAAACAGGGGTGTGGATGGCAGTTGCTTTGTCCCCATCCCACTGTGCTATGTCGGGTGTGTAGGGGACAGATAACGTGTCATTTTTGCTCACCATCCTTTAGATTGAGGCAGTGTGAAAGAGGAACCATACCTCTGGGGCCTCAGTGGTATCTGGATCTGATTTAGGTGGCGAGACCCTCGGGTGTCAAGCTGGGGCCTGGCTGGAGAGCAGGGGCGCATTTTGCACATTGAAGGGATGCGAGTTGTGGCAGAGTTGTTGTGGCCAGGCTAGAGTGTGTTTTTGACAGATCGCAGGATGATACTGCCCTTCCCTCCTGTTCTGTTTGTAATGTGGCCTCACAGCCCACCGTAAAGAGGTAGAATCTTTGTCCCCCGCCCTTGGAACCTGGGTGGGCCTTGCAACTGCTCCAGCGGGTTGAGTGTGGGGGCATAGTGCTGTGGACATTCAAAGCTTTCATAAAAGTTGATAGAGCCGGCTTCTGCTGTCCTTCCTCTGTTAGGACATTTGCTGCAGGGAAGATCAGGCCACGTGGAGAGGCTGCATGAAGGTGCTTTGGTCAGGAGCCTTGGCATCAGTCACCAGAGATCTGAGTGAGGGAGTCTGAGCTCCAGCTCCAGGCCCCCTCTGCCTAAACTACACTAGAGATTCTCAGAGAGAGCCACCTCATCAAGGCTGCCTGCCTCTAAAACTGAAAGAGATGATGATGATGATGATAAATGATCACTGTTTCACTTCACAAAGTTTGGAGTTTTATTCTATATAACAGTAAATCATGAGAAGGGTAGATACGGAGATTTGAGGGGGATCTTGAGATGAACTTGGGCCATGACTACCTAGACAGCTGAACTACCTTTTAAGAACAACAAATTAGGTTGCAAGGAAGCTCCCCTGTGTGTGTGGCTAATTAGGGAAGTCAAAGGAGGCATTAAGCAGGTGGTTGAATTTTTGAGGTGGAAGAACTGAGTTAGTGGGACATTTTGGCTAACAGTGTTATAGACAGCATTGCCACAAAGGTCTGATATTTCTCAGGAACTTTCCTTTGGAGGGTGGAGATGTAGGAATAGAATCACCAGTTCTCAATTTCCTTCTGATTAAGTCATCTTCTGATTAAGTTGGGGTCTTCATTGGGAGGAGTTTAGCTGTGTGGACCTTCCTGTAGACTCCATCAGTCCTCACGCATGGAGTCATTTTTGCTGATGATCTGTCCAGACTCTGACCCTGCAGAGCCTTCCTGAGCTGCCCAGCTCGCACATGCATTGGTGGGCAGGCGAGGCTGCACGCTATCTGGCTTTACTTTTTCTGACTGCCTTCCACACCTGCACCTTCCAGAAGAACTGGTGGCTCCAGGAATGTACCACGACTTCTCTTGGGTCCTCACCAAGTCTCTTCCTTTGTTCTGCTGGAAGTGCTACTGCTTCTGTTCTCTTTCCTTTCCCTCTGTCCCCACCCCTGGCCCCTCTACAGGAAACACACCTCTCCCACATTTACTCATCTTCATCTGCCAGTGCCTATTCACTTCCCAGGTCTCCATGAAGAAGCCCCTTCCTCCAGGAAGCCTTCCATAACCCTGCCTGGCCTGCTTCCCTTATCACACATTTTTCACTCTTTTGTCATTTGTTATTGGTCCTTATGAGAAGGCGACCTCTCTGAAGGGGAGTGTGTTTGGCTCATCTCGGGACATGCTTTTGTCAGTCTTGCGTCCCTCACCAGCCTGGGACCTCCTTTAGGCAGGGGCCAGGCTTTCCCTTTATACCCCATGAGGATGGACACGTGGTAGGGCCTCATGAAGCTTGTTGACTGACCGGTAAGTTTTGCAGAGAGCATTCAGAGACCGATGCATGTACAAGTTTGTCAGTCTAGCATAACGGATGAAAGGCCTGTTTGAGCCCTGGCTCCTTGGTGTGGCAGCCGTGGAGGTGGGCTGCTGAGGCCTCCTTCGAGGAAGGACCATGGAAGAGCCGCGGGGAGGCCAGGTAGCTGACAGCCTCCAGCTGTGGCACCTTTGGGATCCTTCACAGGGTTTGAGCCGAGCTTGCTTTCAACCTGGGCTTCTTGTAGCCAGTGGCTGAGCACTGAGGGTATACCGGGGCCTGGGCATTTCTGCTCAGGAACCCTGGGCAGGGGCCCTGGGGACCCCCCTCACCACCACACACACGCACACCAATAGCAGTCTTTGCACTGGAGGTACCTGTCATCTTTACAGGGGTCAGACTGAGGCTCCCCTGCTGCCCCTGTCCACCCCCTCAGCCCCCGCCCTGCCCCCACTGATCTTTCATGGGCATTATACCAGGAAATCTATCACATCAATCTTATCTTTGCGTCTGTGTCTCGGAGCCCAACTAGCACACTCTGTGACACAAGACAAACTTCTTAACTGATCTGTAACTCAGTTTCCTCAACTATAAAATGGACGTAGTAAAAGTAATGATTTCATGGTTTGATAGTGAAGATTGATTACCTGTTAATTACATATTAAGTGCTTTTGTGGTTTCTGTCACATAAGAAGTACTCAAAATAAAACATCAGCTATGGCTACCTGCTACCCATAAACCAGATTTGTTGCTTCCCAAGAGCATGTCTTTCTCATCTGTCTACACCCAGCACCCAGCACCGAGCACCGAGCTCAAGATCCAGAACGTAGATGCTTAGTGAAAGCTTGGTGAGCCAATGGAGGTCGGAGATGCTAAGCAGTAGTTCCCAGCTGGAACAGCAAATTGCTGAACCAGTCTCTGTGAGAGGACCTGCTTCTGGAGCAGAACCCACTTGCGTGAAGACTCCTATCAGCTGAGCCAGGATAAGGCACTGTGAGCCACCAGCAGGGCACCTTCGTCCTGGTCAGTCCTGCCAGCAGGTGGGTTTTCAGACCCCAGAGCTGCCCCATCATATGGCAGGGAGAGGGGTGAGTAAGGGAAATCTTTCTCCCTCTGTGAAGAGATGTCCTTCATGCCCCTCCTGGAAAAGTCCAGGCTCTGGGTGCCCCTTCTGGTGTGCTGGGCCAAACCCAGTCTCAGAAAGTATGCGCAGGTACACGGGTCTCAGGATGACACCTGACCTTGAATCAGAGCCCTTCCATGGGCAGGAAGTAACTCTTCTCAGGCCTTGGCTTTCCAAGGAGTTAAAAGGAAGCAATAGGGTAGAGGCCAAGAAATACCCCCTTCTCTGCAAGATCACAGGCGGTGTGCTGTGGGACCAGTTTCGTGGGTTAGGATCCCTGAGCCCAGACATCTGTCCCACTGGAGGTCCATCAGCTGTTGAAACCCAACGCAAATCTACCCGCACCCCCCTGCCTCCCCAGCCTTGTGGGCTGAAAATGCTGCAGACTTAAGTGGTTTCAATTAGCTGTCCTTTTGGACAGTTCATTTATGAGGTGAATACTTAGAAGTCACTTTTATTAAGTATAGATCTTGCAAAGGGAATTTTTACCTGGGGACCTTTTCTGGCACAAGGCTTGCCTGAGCTGACCTCTGTGGCTTAGAGAAAGCTGTTTTTTTTTTTTTTTTCCTTGGGAACTTGGGGCAGAGTCTCAGAGAGTCAGACCCTCGGGGAAAATGCAGCTCCTGTTTACTGAGAACTTCCTGTGTGCCCGAGGCCATGCTAAGCACTTTGGAGATATTGTTTCCAATAAATACTCACAGCAACTCCGGGGGTTGGCATGAGGACCCATAGTTTACAAATGAGCAACCAACTGAGGTGGAGACAAAATGACTTGGGGAGGCCACATAACTGGGAAAGCCAGGGTTTTAACCGCTGTGACTTGGGTCTCAGTGTCCTATTTCTGCCTGTCAATATACTCAGAGGGAAAAGGAGCTGGGGCAGGAGAGCATCGGTCAGTATATCAAAGGAATACGGAAGTTAAGTGGAAGAGCTCTCAGTGACCAAAGCTGGAACAACTTGGACAAGGAAATAAAGCAGTATTGGATGATTATCCAAAGTATAAAATAAATATCCATACATTCGTAGTGATACAAATAAACAATTGAATACAGAAAAGATGTGTGCAGAAGACTTCTGAATAATTTATGTAGAAAACCCTCAAAGAGATGGAACATAACCACACCTCTGAAGTGTGGGCTGTGCAGAGTGAGCTTCTTCCAAAGAGTAAAGTGCACAGAAGAGGGGACACAGAGTAACTTCATGGTGGAGAAACATGACAAGCAAAGCCCCAGCCGGGGGACCAAGATCAACACCAACAGTGATCAGTCAGGTTCACCTGTCGCCTCCACAGCCCCACCTGATGTTCCTCCCCCAACTCCTGCTCACCCGTCCTGTCCAGACCCAAGCCCTTCTCTGCGGCTGCCTCACTTGGCCTCCAGACCACAGGGCTGTGTGAGTCCCCAGGGGTCGGCTCTCTGTATCTCAACCGTTGCCCTGGGTAGTTTAGGCTCTTGTAGAGTTTACATTGGGAGTTCCCTGAGGGCAGAGAGGGTAGGGCAAGGTCATCCCACATCTCTGTTTCCTACCTTTCAGGGCTGTGGGTCCTGGCTGGGAGGATGCTGGCAGCTTGCGGGCATTGCTGATCGGGATTCACTTGTGCTCCTGGGAGCTTCATGTGAGTGGAGTTGGGGTCGGGGGGCTGAGGTGTTTGACTGCTGGATGATTTGGCTTTGGGACTCCCCCCACCTCTGTCCCTTGTCATGCCGCACTTCCTTCTCTCTCATCGGGTGCCTGCCTGCTGCTCACTGCCAGGCGAGAGACCCTCAAACCACTGAGTTCTCTTGGCTTTGGATGCCAGGGCCTCATTTAGATCCATGGATGGATTCCTTCCTGTCACTGTCTGTACAGGATGTCCTTTTGCTTTCCCAGAGGCCGTCGGGGGGTGAATGTGAGTGCCCCAAGGTAGGACCGCGTGAGGATGGGAGTTTGGATTGGGTGGAGAGGTCTTCAGCATCCCTTGAAATTTTCTTCCATCTTCATCCATTTATTCAACCAATACCGATTTAGTTTTTTTTTTTTTTTTTAAAGATTTTATTTATTTATTTGACAGAGAGAGATCACAAGTAGGCAGAGAGGCAGGCAGAGAGAGGCGGGGGAAGCAGGCTCCCCGCTGAGCAGAGAGCCCAATGCGGGGCTCGATCCCAGGACTCCGAGATCACGACCTGAGCCGAAGGCAGAGGTTTAACCCACTGAGCCACCCAGGCGCCCCCGGATTTAGTTTTTATCTCATACCAAGTGTTAAGAATACGGGGGTTAAAAGGAGAGTTCCTACCCTCCAGGTGCTTGTACTCTAGTCGTGCAGAAGGGCAAGTAAACATCATTTTAAGACCATGTCATAAGAGGCTTAAGGAGCACAGAAGAATAGCCTCTCACCCAGTCTTGGTGGGTCAGGGAATGCTTCCCTGTGGGAGTTACAGCTGAGGCCAGTGGTGACCTTCCCCTGACTAGGGGTGCCAGTCCAGACCTGCTTCCCTTTCCCCTGGAGCAAGCTCTAGATAGGACCAGGGAGGCCCCAAGGGGCCCTGAGCTTGGGAAGTGGGAGGGGGAAGGGGGAAGAGGAGAAGGGAAAGGGAGGTAAATGTAGTGCTAAGGGCAGTTAGCAGCCCCAGGGCCCAGGTCAGGATGGATGGGAGGCCCAGCTGCCTGGGCACTGCGCCTGTGTGCTGCTGGCCTGACTCCCACCTATCCTTCCTTTGCCTTGGGACAAGGCTGGGCTTATGTGGGGGCCTGAGCGACCCCAGCTGGAACCGGAGGGCTGTGGGGCCCAGAGCCATCAGCCTGGCCTTTGTCATCAGCTCCTTGGCAGGGTCAACATGGTATAACTGCTTGTCCTACCACATGTGGGACAGAATGGGGGTGGTGCCGACGTGCCAGCCCAGCCTCTTTCCACTTCCCTCCTTGGATCTGAGCAAGTGAGAACAAACACAACAAACTTTTAGTGCAGCTTCAAGGGGCTTTGATCTTGACCTGCCAAGGCCATTCCTAGGCACCCTGTGCTGCTCTTTTTAGCCAGATCACTGTTTGTGCAGAAAGAAGTTGAGCTCATTGAAGATCCGGTGTGGATACCCTGACCTCGGTTCTGGGGAATGTTCTGGAGGCACCATGCCAAAGTACTTTCCAGGCTCCATAGATGTTCAAGAGCTGTGGACTTGCAGGGCTAGAAGTGTCTTGGGGGGCATCCCAGCCCAGATCCCTTCCATGGGGATTCCCAGCAGGGATACCTCCTGGAGTCACAAACTGGAGTCACTTTGTACAGTTTCAAATTATCCCCTGAGGGATTCAGATCATCTCCTCCCCAGGTGCGTGTGCAGATGTGAGGAGGAGAGTGTGACCTAACCGTGTGATGTTGGAAGGGACATGTGATTGGAAGTCACGGTCGCCACCTCCCTCATCTGCTAGACCAAGGCCACACGATGGCAGACAGCTTAATCGTTTGCGAACTTACATCACATTCTGGGAGGGGGAAATATACAGCCTTTGAAATCAGACAGACCTGGATTTTCATCTCCCTTCTGCTGTCGAATACATCTACATCCTTGTTAAGGTATTTACCACCTCTGAGAACCACCTTCACCATCTGTGAAATGGGGATAATGATGCCGGCTTCTCAGGGTTGCTGTCAGGATTACCGTGAGCATAAATGACGGGTGTAAAGGGCTCGTTCTAAGAGCTGGCTGGTCCCTGGGTGTGTGTTTGTCTCTCAGTTCTCTTGAGCCCTGGAGCACCAGTTGCCTTCCTTGTCTGTGAGGCTGTGCTTCAGGTGGGGGAAGCCGTCCCCTCCCCTCTGTTTCCTCATAACAAATGGAAGCATCTAGGCATTTTTATTAAACACGCAGAACAGGCCGAGCCAGAGCGAATTCGTCTGCTCGGGGCTGCCATAGCAAAGAACCGCAGAGCAGGGGGCCTAATCCGCAGGAACTTCTTTTTCTCACAATTCCAGAGGCCAGAAGTCCTAGGTGAGGGTGGCAGCAGGCTTGTTTCTTCTGGGACCTCTTTCTTGGCTCCCGGCAGCCGTCTCCTCCTGTCTCTTCCTAGGGCCTTTCCTGCCTACATGTCTGCGTCCTGATCTCCTCTTCTTAAAAAGGACGCCAGTATATAGGATTAGGGCCCGCCCTCGGGACCTCATTTAAACTTAATTACCTCTTTCATCGAAAGCTGCCTCTTCCTCTAGATACAGTCACATGCTAAGGTACAGCACATAACAAGATGTCACAGGGAAACCCAGACGTTTAAGGTAGTTGAGTTGAAGTGACAAGCTGAGCGCGATCCATTCCGGCCTGTTTGTCGTTGAGTTGCCTGGTGGTCCTGTCCCGAGGCCCAGCTGGGCTGAAGCTGCCCGCCCCGGGCCCCGGGTCGCTGGCGAAGCTTTGTGGCGTGCGGGCAGCTCTGCCCTCACCACTGGATGGCCGCAGAGTACATTTCCATCACTGACACTTGGAAATGTTTTGTGGGGCTAATTCCTGCTTGTCAGCAGCCACATGTCTTAATCAGCTGCTCGTTCATTTCTGTAAAGGCTTCTGACACTTCTGACTGGCTCCAGAGCATTTGGTGTGCATAGACATGAGTGCGCGCTCAAATCCAAGTGCACTCACGCCCTGGGACCGCGCCAGAATCCCCGACGTCTTCCATTATTCTTAGTCTTGAAATGGTGGGAGCAGGCATTTCAAAACCAGACTGGGGTTTTTGCAAACATATTTTGGCCTCCCTGCCTACCTATTTTTATTTCCTTCATATTTGGAAAGAGAAAATTCCCAGACAGGGGCCTGGGAATCAGGGCTGTTCTCAGGTCAGCCAGTTCATTTCCTTCTTCTCGCCTCTGCCTTTGCAGGGGCAGCGATGCTTTAACTGTCTGCACGGTGGCTTCCCCACCTCTCATCCGATGGTCCACGCCACCCGGGGAAGGGCCCGGTGGTGGTCGCTCGGGCTTCAGCGGCTGTTCCTGCGTCCTTGCAATTATGGTCCCCCTTGCAGGTGAGCTGAGGCACAGGGCTGTGGAGGCAGCTCCCCAGGTAGAGGGAATGTCTAGACCTGGGTGGGTCTGGTCCCCTTGTTTCAAGTGGATTTATGCTTCCCACGTATCTGTCCATCCTACCGGGCCCTGCAGACTAGCAGGCTGGGAGCTGCCAATTTCTTCCAGATTCTGCATCAGGAAAGTGAACAATGTTTAGCCCTGTTGGCGGCTCCTGATCTTCTCTCCACCTCGTTGAATGTCCACTGGCCTAGGCCACCAGAACGTAGATGTAGCTCCTTTCCTCTCAGCCACGTACCACAGGGGACATGAACCCCGATGAAGGCTCTGTGCCCTGCTGTGTCTTTCCTGGATGCAAAGCCTCTCTTACCTGCTTTTGGTGGTGCCTTGGGCACATCGTCTGTGGGTTGGGGCGGAGGCTCTTTTGTCATTTTCACTGTATGGAGACAGCTTTGGCGGCAGTGGGTGTTTGAGGAAGACTGACCCCCAGCTGGGGAGTTTCTGTGACCTTCAACCATCAGCAGGAGTGCTTGGGTGTGAGTGACAGTGAAATAGCCCCACACATTTGTTTGGCTTTTATAAACATTTGTTTGAACATTTTTTTTTTTCTTCCCTGCTGTGCATTTTCTAGGGACAAACTTGTCTTGTCCCCTTTAGCTCTTTGCAATGGTGGTATGCTTGAGAGTCAGTGTGCATTTATTTAAGGAATCATAAATGTTAATGTCCTTTACAGGAAAAAAAATATAACTAAATGTTCACGCACCTGTGCCCCAACCAAATTCAGTGGAATGAGCACCTTATCTGTCTTGATGGGAGGAGTCGAAGCCGATAGCAAACCTTGCAACTGGGGAAAGATGAGCGTTGCCAGTAGGGACTGTGACCATCTAGAACCCTTTCAGATATGGCCAGTTCATGGTGAAGTCCCCTGAAAGCATGGCAGGCTGGGGCCAGGTGAGAGATCTCAGGAGGGGTACAGCCTAGAGAGTCCTGGGGTGGCAGAAAAAGTATCTCCAGTATCCCAGGGGCCACCTTGTGATAACCTCTGTGTGGCTCAGTGAGTTGGACTAGGATTACTGGGTGGACAGTATGGTGTGGTCAATCTCAGCTCACTGTAAGGACTGACTTCCCCCTGCAGAGCTGTCCACTCTGCTGGGTTGGGTGCGGGCGGCCCTTTGTGCTGGCCACTTCTCTTTGCCTCTGAGCCTCCTCCTGAGATTTTAAGTTTAGCCTGGAGCACAGGAACTGAGGATCCTCCCTCCTTCCCTTCCTTCTTCCTTCCTTAGGGGTCTCCCTTTCCCTCCTTGTTCTCCCCATTGGTGACAGGATTCTCAGAGACAGTTGCAGAAGGTCACAGGTACAAGGTAGAATTGATTGGTGCTCAGGCATCAGTGCAGACAAGAGGCAGAGCCGGGCGTGGCAACAGTTGTCCTCTCCTGTGGCGGTCTCTCCTGTGCCGGGAGCTTTGCGAGAATGACTCTAGTCCTTCTAGAGGGATGCATCATAATTTCTGGGGTCCCATGGGGGATGCATCATAATTTCTGATTGCCGATTGTAGAAACTGGCAATGATACTGGTAAGTGGGAGCTAGGATTTGATTTTGAAGTTCCTGATCATTTCATACACCCTCTCGCAGACTCAGAATGCGTGATTTCTGTGGAGGGCTCCTCAGAGGCACGTGAACCCACATCTTTCATTTTAGAGGTAAGGAATCTGAGGCCCAGAAAGGGAGGGAGACTTTCCTAAAGCCATCATGCTAGAGAGTAAAAGAGAAGACATTAGAATCTCCACTAGATCTCCACTAGACTTGCATTCTAGTAGAATGTCAGGATCCTAGCCTTAAGATGGGATGTTCCAGATTGCCACAACTGTTGTGTACTATTTCTGAGGCATATCATCTTTGGCAGCTTTCCACTGAGGTGAATGAAGTCTATATGAATTTTGAAGTTATTTTAGAATATATTTTATACATTGTTCATAACATATTTATATAGTCAAGTGAAACCTAGAGAAATAACTTCTACTTTTTTGGCTGTGCCCCTACATTTTTCATTGTGTCTCATTACACATACACACACACACACACACATATGTAATATATAATATATATAACTGAAACATTTGTTTTCTGAAATAATACTTACCCTCCCTATGTGTGATGCATTTTGAGATTTTCTTTTTAAATTTATTTTATTTTATTTTATTTATTTATTTGACAGAGAGAGAGAGATCACAAGTAGGCAGAGAGGCAGGCAGAGAGAGGGAGAGGCAGGCAGAGAGAGGGGGAGGCAGGCTCCCTGCTGAGCAGAGAGCCCGATGCGGGGCTCGATCCCAGGATCCGGAGATCATGACCTGAGCCGAAAGCAGAGGCTTTAACCCACTGAGCCACCCAGGCGCCCGCATTTTGAGATTTTCTGTTCTCATCTACCGTATTCTATTTTGTTAAAAATATGCTGGTTGTGAACCATCTAAATTGATTTCATGACATATTAATGGTTCACGACCCATAGTTTGAGACACCATGACCTTAGCAGTGTCTTAATCAGACATGGTTTAAAAAAAAAGTCATTACAGAGGCTATGTAAAGTTGCCAATTATCTTTGGTCGTAAATGTTAAAATAGTAAGCTTTGAGTTTCAGAGCGTCAAGAAAGGAATTGCATCCATGTAAAAAATAATCAAATGGCACAGGCTCTGATTCTCTCCAGACCACAGCTGATCTGTGATGCTCCTGGTAACGTGTGATGCTGAGGTTTCTTCTCTGCCTTGATTTGTGAACTAAGTGGAAAAAGCTCAAGATACAGACAAGAGTGGCTGTTTCAGCCACAAGGCGGCATGCCCAGAGCCGGCCTCTCCCTTCCCCAGGCACACTGCCTCTAGTCTCGGGTTCTTAGAATTTGTCTAGGTGTGTACATTGGATACTCATTCCATATGCTGGTGCGTAGTTAAGGTCTGATGCTTGATTGATTGATTGATTTTAAGGATTTATTTATTTATTTTAGAGAGACAGTGTGAGCAGTAGGGGAGGAGCAGAGGGAGAGGGAGAATCCTGAAGCAGAACCCCTGCTGAGTGCCAGTGCAGGGCTCGATCCCAGGACCCTGAGATTATGACCTGAGCCGAAACCTAGAGTCTGACGTTCAATCAACTGAGCCACCCAGGCGCCCCAGGTCTGATGCTTTATATGTTCCTAGGGGCACGATTGACCCTCAACACTCCTCCAAAAGCTAGGTCCCTTGATACTGTCAACTCCCTTCAGTTTGCCCTATGCTATTCTGTACACCCTCTTCCGTTTTAGTCTTTTTTCTCTGCCAGGGGCTTAGAATGACTGTCCCCACAGACTCCTGAAATGGCTTTTTCCATTGGTACGATGGCCTTCTAGCTTACAGTAACCAGGTTCCTTTTAACTTCTTTAAGGATCCATCTGTCCATCTACCCAAAAGTGCCTGGAGTTAGGAAAGTCCCCTCTTAGAGGATAGTATTTAAGCCAATACCTGATTGAAGGAGGTAGTCACGTGCAGATCTGGCTGAACAACATCTAAAGAAAAAAAGAATGGCAAGTAGGAAGCCCTAAGCCAGAAACAAGTCTGGCATATTCGAAGAATGAAAGAGGGCCAGAATGGCTGGAGCAAGATGGCCACGAGGAGAATGGGGCATGGTGAGGTTGGAGAATTGGGTGCTCATTGAAACATTAAAGGATCAGCATGGCATAGATTCTGACCAATCCAAACGGACATGGCTAGCTAGAGGCCAGACTATGCAGTGTCTTGTGGGTTGTAGTCAGGAGTTTGGAATTTATTGTGTCATGGTGGGAATTCACTGGAAAGCTTTTAAAAAAGAAACAACACAATCAGATTTAAGATTTAAAAAGACCCATCTGTAAAACAACGAGACACCAATACACACCTATGAGAATGGTCCAAAGCACTGACAGCACCAAATGCTGGAGAGGATGTGGCACAACAGGAACTCTCATTTATCGCTGCTAGGAATGCAAAATGGTGCAGAAGACAGTTTGGCAATTTCTTACATAGCTAAACATATTCTTACCATATGATCTAGCGATTGCGCTCCTTGGTATTTACCCAAATGAGTTGGAAACTTATGTCCATACAAAAACAAAAACAAAAACAAAACACCCCACACATAAATGCTTATAGCAGCTTTATTCATAATTGCCCAAACTTGGAAGCAATCAAGATGTCCTTTGGTAGGTCTCTGGATAAATAGACCATGGTATATCCAGACAATGAGATATCATTCAGCGCTGAAAAGAAATGGGCTATCAAGCTATGACGAGACGTGGAGGAAATGGAAGTGCATATCATTGAGAGAAAAGAGCCAGTCTGAAAAGGCTGCATATTATATGATTCCAACTATACAACATTCTGGAAAAAAATTAAAAAAATGGAGACAGTAAAAAGATCAGGGGTTGGGGGGAGGACGAGATGAATAGGTAGAGCACGGAAGCCTTTTAGGGCCATGAAACTATCATGTATGATACTACAGTGGTGGGTACATGTCATTGTAGATTTGTCAAAACCAAGAGGGAACCCTAATATAAACTATGGACTTGGGTGATCAAGATGTCCACGTGAGTTTATCCGTTGTAACAAATGTGCCACTCTGGTGGGGGATGTTGATAGTGGAGGAGGCTGTGTGTATAGGGTGGGAGCAGGTGGAATATGGGAACTTTTTGTACTTTCTGCTCAATTTTGCTGTGAACCTAAAACTTCTCTAAAAAATGAAGTCAGTCTATTTTAAAAAGTTAAAAAGACCATGCTGCTGTGTGAAGAGTGGATTGGGTGGGGGCAAAAGAGGAGGCAAAGAAGCCAGTTAGAAGGACCTTATAGTACTGAATAAGAGATATCAGTGGTGGGGCACCTGGGTGGCTCAGTCGGTTAAGCGTCTGCCTTCGGCTCGGGTCATGATCCCAGGGTTCTGGGATTGAGCCCCGCATCAGGCTCCCTGTACAGTGGAGAGCCTACTTCTCCCTCTCCCTCTGCTGCTCCCCCTGTTTGTTCTCCCTCTCTCTCCTTCTGTTCAAATAAATAAAATATTAAAAAAAAGAAGTGGAAATATTTGACTTAAAAAGAGATATCAGTGGCTTAGACTGATATTTTGATGATAAAAAAGGGAAGAAGTAGTCAAATTTGGGATATATTTGGAGGTCATGTTGCCAGAACTTGCCGATGAATCAAATGTGGAGTAGGAGGGAAGTGGAGGCAAGGGAGCAACCCTTTGGGGTGAGTCTTTCCAGGCTGGTGTCCTACAGAGTGATACGGAGCAAAGGAGATAAAGGTATTCAAGGGGGAGGACAGAGTGCCGGCCACAGAACCTGAGCTGGAGGAGGGGGAGGGCGAGAATGCCTGTGTGTGTCTGGGGGTGGGGGGAAGTGGCGAGAGAGGGAGGGGACTGTCAGTTGAGCATCTCAAGGAGAGCTGAGTTGCTGGATGCTCTAGATTGCAGGAAGAGGTAGCTGGCCAAAGACTGAAGCTACTTGACATTCCCAAAGTAATGCAGTTATTTGCTGAAATAACTGTAAAGAGAAAAAGTACGACCATAGGACTTGGTGGTTGAGGTGGGACGGAGGAAAGGATCACTGCAGCTGTCAGAACCAAGAAGTGGAGAGACCAGAGACTGGGGATGGGTCATCTGTGTGAATGTTCAGGTTGCCAAGAATGAGAGGAGTGGTGGTAGAGAGGAGGGCAGTGAGCCAAGTGCTAAAGCCATCAGTGAATGAGGGAGGCTTGTGTGTGACGACATGGCAGAGTGATGGGTGCTGAAGTCTGAGGACTTGCCCCTCTGAGAAGCAAGGGCTTTGAAGGAGGAAGAAGAAACAACCTGGAAGGAGCACTGAGGGGCAAAGAGGACACTTTCCTCCCTTCCATACCCTTTGGGATTGTAGGAGAGGAAGCAGCTTCTAGTTGAGAGGATTCTAGAAGTGGCGTTTTGGGGGTACAGTAAGGACAAGATGGGGGAGAGAATGTCCCCAAAGGAGGTGATGGTCGAGTAGACTTTGGAAGGAGGGCTTGTCTCTCTAGGTGGGAATATTTTGACTCTCTGAGCCTGTCTCAGCTGATTTTGGGTAAATTCCAAGGCCATGTATTCCCACATGTATTTAAAGGATGGGCTAACTTTAATTGGCTGCTAAGAAGTGGAGTAACTCTTTACATTTGGGAAAGGGGGTGGGTGTCTGCTTTCAGGGAAAGAGAAAAGAAAAGAGAAGAAAGGGCAATGCCATAGTGGATTTTTCTCCTCATTCTGTCTTCTGGATGGGACCTCAGGCTTCCAGAGACAAGCAAGCACAGAACAGTGGATTTGAGGTGGGGGGAGAGAAGAGGAGAGGGTTACAGGATGGTGGCATCTTGCTGGGTACAGATGTGAACATGACTCAGTTGTGTCATTGTGGGCTTCTTCCACGTGTTTCAGTGTTGTTCCGTGTAGAAGCGTGGCCTCCAGGTTTTCCCTGTTGGGGTGACGCCCCCCCCCCAGGCCCCTGCAGTTCCTTGCCAGTGGTACGTTTCTTGGTTATTTGCTTCAAGCAATAATTTTTCAGAAGGCTTTATTCTCCACATAACTCCATATCTGGAGCCATCTTGGTTAGTAAGCTATTTGAGTCAGTTTGTTACGTTGGAGTTTTAAATGACAAAAAGAAGGTACCAGAGTCCCTTCTTACTCAAAAGCCAGTCATAAGCAGGAATTCAAAATTGAGTGTCCCCTCAGCAGTTCTGTGTGATTCTCTGTGTCCTGCCCACCATCCTCTGAGCCCAGTTTCCAAAAGCCTCTCCCTCCTCTTACTCTCAAGCAAGGGCTCTCTGCACTGCATCTCGTGCCCTAAATGTGGAGGGTGCCTTCCTTGCCTTAGGTTGGGGAAACACAGAGAGGACTTGAGTGAGTGAAGAGAGTAGGACAAGTTATCTGACAGTCCTGGAGGCCAGACCCCAGGGTTGGAATCTTCAAGGTGGTGGGAGTCACATATATCTGAGGGAAGTGACATGACGGGAGCCTGGCACCTCTGCTGGGACAGTCCCTGAGGAAGAAGCTGTGACCTCTGCGTGGGATCCTGGGCAGCCTGCCATGGCGCCTTCTCGGGGCCTCAGGGAAGCCGTCTGCTGGTTGGGAAAGTTGACTATGTCTCCCTTGGGCTGAGGTCATTATTAGTGATAATGTGGCCCCAGGGACTAAAGCTACAAATGAGGCAGCCACACACTTCACTCAGGCCAAGGGCCCCAACATCTTCCTCAGGCCCTTGACCCAGAATAGCAGCTGCTTCTAAGCCACAAAACAATTTGCCTCATTTGCTTCGCTTCAGTGTCCCTGGGCACAGACGTCAGGTGACAGCCATTGAGCTGTAGATTCAAGGCTGAACCCAAATCTTGGCATGGAGGCCGCTCTGCCCGTGTCTCGGCCTTCCCTGGCATGAGCGGCTCTCCCACTGCTGGAGATGGTCTCAGAGCCAAGGTCTGGTCAACCTGGAGCTACTTTCTGGTGGCCAAGATTTCATTTTGATACACACGTCCCTCTGCCCCTCCTTACCCTCAGTTGCGCCACTCCAAGCTGCATGTTATTTACACCAACAGATCCCACCTACCACATAGCCTGTGGTTACATGCACACAAACTGTATCACACGCACCACATTCACACGTATCAGGTAATTCTTTGTACTTCACAGAGCTTACAGAGCACACAGACCTCACCCAGAGTCTCAGGGGTGCCCCCAACACACCGTAGCCTGTGTCCTTCCATGTACCGTACCCACCACACCACACATGGGCCCCCATGGACCCATCATGTTCCTCCCCTGCAGGACCCAACACGACCACACACACACACACACACACACACACACACACCACTCCCTTAAGGCACCATACTGCCTGGTACCCCGTCATCCAGGGGCCCAGAGGGGGCCTCCACTAGCTGCCACCTGCCCCCAGCCACGCTTTGCCCAGCGGCTTGCCCGGGTGGGGCTGTGGCTGGCTGCCTGCTGGCAGGCCTGGCCAGAATTGTCAGGAGGTTGATGATGTGTCTGAAAAGGAAAAAAAAAAAAAAGGCATGATTTGAAAAATATTTCCAGGATTTGAAAACAAACCGTATGATATTTGATCTGTTCGTGATCCATTTGTAGCATTCATGTTGCTAAATATTGCTTGATGGAGCAAACATTTGGCAAGAACTGCAAGTTTTATTTAGAGGTTTGGGGGGAAAAGGCTGCTCAGTAAAGAGTGAGCTTGTGTGGCCGGGAGAGAGAGAATGGGACGTGCGTGGAAGATGTTCGTGGAGATCGGAAACCGGAGCTCCAAGCAAACCGGTCAGTGGGCGCTATTTCACTTGGAGGCAGGACTCAACTTCTTTCAAGGTTGAACTGCTCTGTTCCAGGGCGGTCTCCACTCCACACTCACCTGTAGGTGGCGTCTTCCTGCTGAGGGCTCCACCGCTAGCGGAGTCCTCCTCAGAGAGGCATGGGGCGAGGCAGGGGTGGGGGGGTGGGGGGGTGGGGGGGTGGGGGGGCATCCGAGGCCCTCCTCTGCCTCTCCACATGCTGCCGGCTTCTAAAGCCCAACTGCATGCCCTCCACACTGGCCGTGACTTCTCCATTCTCACTGCGGCCTCTGCGAGCATCTTTAGCGCCAATAGCCTGGTTCCTGGAACTTGATGGTTCAGCCAACACTATTCTTTAAGCCCCATTATGTACCTGAACTGAGCTGGGGAAAGAGGAGAGGACATGGATGAGGACAGGCGTGCTTCCCGCTACTGTGGGGGACAGAGATACTCAGTAAGTAATAATTTTAAAAAAGTGTAGTCCCGAAATGCTGCAGGGGAGAAAGACAGGATGGTTGTGTTTGTGTAGTGAGTCTCAGCTAACGGGAGCTGTTACAGGAAGATGAGGGTGTCAGTGGGAAAAACTGAATTGTCTGTGAACAAAGTGCCACTTCTTGTCAGAGTCCATTCAGAATTTTCGAATTCGGGTGGAGGTACCGTGATTTCCCTGGTTCTGTGGTAGCTTCTGGAGCAGATGCCAAGTGCAAAGGCCCTTGTGAGGCAGTACTGTGTAAACACGGGCTTCTTGGGGCCAGGGGGCCAGGGGGCCAGGGGGCCCCTGGTCTGGCTCTGTGGCTGAGCTGAAGTAGAAGAGCAAGACTTAGGGCCTCTGGTGGAGCCAGTGAGATACGCCGCTCACAGCGGGACCCTGAGCATCAATTCAGGCTAGAGAAGACTGGATAGAAAGGCTCCCGGAACTTTTCTCTAAAGAACAGATGGGTGACCTTTGAAAATGATCTTTGCCTTGATTGGGAAGTCATGAGGAGGCCCAGGCCACTCTGAGGATGGATGGTGATCGTTTTCCTTCCACGCTGAGGAGACCTCCCAATGGGAAAGGATGAGTTCTTGACGGTGGCTAAAGGCTATGAGATTGAAAGCAAGACTGATCTGTCACAGTTACATCCAGCATCCTATAATTCGTCCACTCTGATGATGGTCCCTCACCACCAGACTTCCAGGTCCCATTGATTTTGGAGTGTGTGTGTCTATGGGGGAAGTGTCTGCTGAGTTTTAGGATCCTGGGATCCTAGACTTTTGGAGCCAGAAATATCCTTAGGCACCACAAACCTCACACCCTCATTTTAGATAGTGACTGGAGGCCCTGGGAGGAGAAGGAACTTGCCCAAGGTCACCCAAGTTAATGGCGGAGATGGGACCCAGGCCTCTTGCCTCCCGGGACAGGACTCATTTACTTTGCCTAATTACCCAAATCCGTCCCAATATGGAATCGGAGTTTCTGGCCACGGCTTTAACAGCATTCCGGAACCCAGTCGTAAATCCCCGAGCCCTGCAGCCACTCTGCTCTGACATTTGTTGTGTTTTACTGCCAAATGCTGCTGCTCAGAGATGCCATCTCCGGAGGGAGAAATTCTTGAAAGAGACACCCCTTCCACCCCCCTCACCAAATTAGGAGTTAATGAGTAACAAAATGTGCACGGAGGTGGAGAGTGCCTTGCTGGCCTTCCACTGGGCTCCCGAAGCAGAGGGACGTCTCCTTTGGAAAGCGCCTCATTGTGCGGGCATCTCTGTTTGGAGAAGGGAGTCTCTCCGTCTGGGCCAGGCACCCTCAGGGACTGATCTGTTAACTTGCTGTCACCTTCTTTGGAGATACCATCATCTTGTAACTCTGAGCAATAAAACGAGTAATTGTGGGCCTTTTGAAGCAAAGCTGTGTGCCCTGGTCAGTTTGTTTACCCTGAGAGGCCTCCAGTGGGACCCGGTCATCATCTGCCCGTTCTTCCAGCTCTCCTAGCTCTGAGCTCATAGGAGCCCTTCCCCTCCTAGCCCTCCTCCCTCCCTGTCTCCTGTTTTTTTGTTTTTTGTTTTCCTCTCCTAGAGCTCCACATTTCAGAAATAATTGTTTTCACCCAAAAGTCTAGCTGTTGGGCCTAATGAGGCTTTCCTTCCTCAGAGGTGTTTGAAGAAGGGCTGGCTCTGTTTGTTGGAAAGCACACTTCCCCAATTCCACTCTTGGTCCCTCCCCAGCCGTCCTGCATGCTGGCGAACTCTGTGTCTGTGGGGCTGGGGGGGTCGCGGGCCCAGGGCGGCACCCCCGGGATGGCGGCCATGCCTCCCTCGCTCCTCCGACCGACATTTGGATTACTCAGAATTTAAATGAAGGGCTCAAAAGACAAAACTAATTAAGATTTACTAAGGCTGCCATTGTCTGATAATTCAATACCAGCTCATTATTAGAACCACATTTATTGAGGTTTAATCACTACGAAGCAGAATGCTCTGGCATAGCTGTCAAACCGCACAAAATGTGTTCTTAATAATTAATCAGTACAGTATCTTGTCGCTCGAGCCTTCATCTTGGGCTTGGGTGTGTTTTTAAAGGGACACTGTTGATGTACTTTTGAAACTTCATCGTCTTTTGTTTTTAATCACTCTTCAGATCCTTTAAGCAGGGGGAAAGGAACAAACATTCCTCCACAAATTCCATCCCTGAGCTGCTTGCAAGTCCTGGAATGTGATTGAAGCCTTCCTGGGATCCAGTGCTGAGCTGCTGGCATTTTGTTTTTCAAAGGCAGCAAAGAACTTCCCCCACACTCAGTATTTGTTTTCCTGGAGTGGAATCTCCAGGCACTCAGGGGATGGGGGCCAGGCATGGGGCTGGTGACTACTC
>CM052885.1:12246438-12279463 GCA_028534135.1 Potos flavus | reverse complement strand
TAGCATGTCTGCTTTGGACCTTTGCAGCCACAAGCTCAGGTCATGACTCAAGGCAAAGATCAATTTCTCCCTCCTCATCCCGCTGTAGCCCAGGTGGAGGTGAGAAAGGGGGTCTGTGTTCCCCATGCTCAATCTGTCTAATCTATCTGAGAGCATCAGACACACACCCCATCTGTCAGGCCCCTTGGGACACAGAGTTACCACCTTCCTGTGAGCCTCGTGGGATCTCTGGGGAGTAGCTGGTTAAATACTCTTTACAGATGAGATGGGCTCAGAGAGAGCAAACATTTTACCCAAGGCTACATGGCTAGTGAGGAACAGAGCCAAGGCTCAAAGCTGGGCCTGCCAGTCCTACTGGCAGGGGGCTTGAACCCAGGGGACCCGAATCAGGGCAGCTCCAGCCAGTGGCACTCTGTCCTCCCGCTCAGACTTGGCCTGGCTGCGCCCCTTATCATCACCGAGTCAGCCAGATGGACGGAGCCTGCGTGTCCCCAACCTGTGTCCTGCTTCCCCACCAGCATGCCCCACTACAGTGGCCTTGAGCCTACCTCTGGGGCCTGTGTGGGCCTCTTTGTGCTGGTGCACCTCACTGCTGAGATTCAACCCTTCGGCTCCAGGGAGGGCCCAGGGGTAGTTGCTTGCAGGGGTGCCCATGGAGCTTGAATGTGTGGGCCACCAACCCAGGGGGACTGACCAGGGGTAAGGAAGAAAGTAGGCAAGCCAAGGGCTGGAGGCCAGGGGTCAGCCTTCCTCACACTGCCGCATTCTGGAGTGGAGCTTCGAGGAATCTGAGAAACCAACTGGAACCTGGCCATCGGGTTATTTTGGGGGGATACTTGTCAAGGCTGGAGGAGGGAATGGAGTTATTCAGCAGTCTGTTGGCACGACTCATAACTGTTGAATATGTATACTATGGTTAAGTGGGCCTCCTTTTGTGTTCGAGCCCTGCCAGTGTTACGGGTGGACTTGGCTGGCTTCGGGCCTGGAGGCTCCGTGGACTTGGAGCGACACAAGCAGGACGCTGGCTCTGCCCGTGGCACTGCCCACCTGCCCCCAGCCCGCCCTTCCATCTGTGCTGTCGCAGCAGCGGCCTCCGGCCACTTTCCCTACTGCCAGCCGCACTGTGTTGGGAGGAACATACCAGCTTCTCTTGCTGGCAGCTCTCGAGGGCTTTCCAGGCTTGATGACATGCATGGGAAGTGGCCTGTGATGTTCTCATGAGAAGTATTTTTATACTGATCTTTCTCAAAGGTCCACATCCCAAGCCCAGGCCCCCAGACAAGTCTCCCCTCCAACTCTCATCCCCACAGGTTGAAATGTGTGTTTCCAGACCCAGGAATGCCCCTGCCTACCTGCCTGCCTCCTGGGCTTTGCTGGAGAGGGACTGACCAGTCTCCTGGCCAGCCTGGGACTGCTTGGGCTGCAGGAAATGAGTGGGAAAATCAGCATATCCCAGGCAGACCTGGAGGGTGTGGACCTCCCCAACACTTCTCACTCTATCGGGTGCCAGGATGATGCAGCACTTGGTACTCTGACTGATCCCTGTTACCCACCCCTCCTTCCCAAGAAAGAACTCCGATCCCTTCCGAACAACTTCCTTGGTTCTGATTGCCTGCAAGCCGCATACAGCTCCTTAGGGGAGGCTGAGCCCGGTCAGCTGGGCCCCCTTTCCTGTGAGGTTTCATCTGGTGTCCTGCACCTGATCCGCCTGTCCCCAAGCTCACCGCACTCCTCACGCCCTCACACTCTCCCGTGTGGCCGTGCTTCTGCCAAGAACGCCTTCTACTGCTGGCGCATTCCTGCTCGTCTCTTGAGAACTCACTCAAGTGCACCCTCCTTTCAAATCATTTATTAATGCTCTCTTCCCCACCTCACCCTGGTGTAAAAGAATTGTTGTTTCTCCCCGCTTCCCCTGCACTCGGTGCAAATTCAGCCAGTGCTGGTGCCGGAGCCTGGCGCTGTGCTAGGCACACGCTTCTCTGATACAAGCTTTTTATATATACTCTTGCCATGACTTAATTGTCCTCTTTTCAGCTCCAGTAATTTCTAACTTTTTTTTCCCTGAGGGCCACAGAGCCCTTCAAGAGTCTGGTGAAAGCTTCAGACCCTTGGCCTAGAAAAGTACTCAGATACGCGATTTTGGATACCATTTTAGTGTGTCCAGAGACCCCCGTGGTCCATAGAACCAGGATGTGAAAGGCTGCTTTCTGCTGTAAGTTGTTGGGAACCCTGCCTGATTTAGCATCATGCCCCCAATACCTAGAAAAGTAGTTTCTGTGGAAGAGAGGCTTGGGGAATATGTGTGGAGTGAAGGAATGATTTCCCCGGGTGACTTAGTTCTGCCCTGCCTGTGCGCTCTGGGGTCTGAGGAGTCCATCATTAGGGGCGTGAGAGGTCCTACAAAGTACGCTGAGAAAGAGCTGGAGGGTAGAGAAGGGTGCAGGCAGAGGAGGAGGCCACAGAGGGTTACCTGGGGGAATACATTGTGAATCTGCTTCTAAAAACAAATCAGCGATAGGTATTCAGACGTATTGCTGGAATTACAAGAATAGAAAGCTTTTGGAACCTAACTGAAACCATATGTAGCCACATATTGTTTTTCCCGGAAAAGGATCCTAATTAGGTCAGTTCTATACTGTTCCGATGGTGTCAGATGCACAGGAAGGCAGGCCCTTAGCGGTATACAAATGGCCTGCCTTTCTGAGAAAGGTGGAGGGGGAGTGGTGAGACCACCTCTGCAAAGACCCCACATATGAAAACAAAATCGATTTGTCACAAGCCCTGAGATCTGGTGAACAACACTCCGTGCTGACTTATTTATTACTAATTTAGACACAGAGATGTTAACCCCGGTGGGGACTTGGCAGAGCCTACATCAAATAGGGCAGGTGTTTTGGTCTTTCGTTTCAAGGGCTCTAAGTTCCAGGGGACTATTTTTCCAGTTGCTATCCGGCTGTCTCTCCCCAGCGTAGATCTGAGCCCCTCACACACATCCTGGCACCAGGCGCTTCAGCAGCAGGCGTCCTGGAAGCCTAGTTTGGTTTCAGGATCTAGGTAAGCAGCACTGTTCTGCAAAGGGAACAGTTATGTCCCCCCAAACACACAGAAGCATCAGAATTCACAGCATGCACTTTACAAGGGCAATAAAGTTTTATATGCAGCTCAGTGAAATTCCTAATACAGCCAATTATCCACCAAATAAACTGATGGGAGAGAGAATGGCTATATTTGGCTCAGACTTAATTATTTTGCATTTGAACTTCTCAATTCCATGTAATAAAATTCCATTCTGCCCTTATTTCCTGGTTAGGTTACTTAATCTCGACTCCGGTAACTGAGCCCTTGAGTGGAGTAGACTGTCCAATGTCAGTGGTAAGAAAATGTGAAAGGTTTGACATCGATTACAACATTACACACAACATAAAATTTAACAACTTGAATCAGGCTCTCATTGCTCTTTAAAGAGGACTGTATGGCTTTTTAAGATCTAAAAATTAATCAGTTTCTAAGAGCCATACCTTTTTGGAAGCCCCAGATCTTACTCTTAGCCTGAGATGTAAGAAGAAATCTCTCTGTCTCTCTGGCTCTCTCTGTCTCTGTCTCTCTTCCCACCCCTGTCTTTCATTTGGAAAACCTCTTTCCTTTCACTTAAAAATGCAATTTAAGTTTTTCAGTGTGTATTTTTCTAGGGAAGTGATTTTCCTTTAATGAATAAGAAAATGGAGGCTATAGAAATTGAATTGTTCTCCTGGTCGGGGGTGAGGGTGAGTGGGTAATATTTGGGGAGCCCACAGTGCAAACACACGGTCTCACACTTGGCTGTGAATGCGGGTGCCCTGGGTAGCAGCAGGAGCGCCCTCACCAGCAACGCTCCCAGGGCCCCCTCTTTGTGGCCTGTGTCAGTCTGCATGGCACCCTTTGCTCCATCACTCCTCGACACTTGATGGTCTCGTAAAACACCACATGTGATTCAGCAGTTTTGGCCCATAATGAGCCAACTTCAGCAAGAACAGGGGTAAGTGACCCCTGTCCTTTAATAAGTGTGGTCTCTGCAGGTCAGCCCAGGGGTCGAGGGCAGGGCGGCACTGGCAGACGGGAGGCAGCTGAGTTCCGCCAGAGCTTGAGGACTGCCCCCTGGTGAGGAACTGGGGCTGACTGTCCAGGCAGGCAACCTGCACCTGGGGACACGTGTCTGCTTTGTTTCTGCTTCTCTCAAGGGACGGGTCATAAGCTGGCGGAGCACATGCGTCTCCCCAGCCCAGCTCAGAGCACTGGCCCACTGAAAAGGGAATGAGGGAATGAGGACGTGACTTACTGCGTTGCTGGTGTTGGGGCATCACTACCTTGCTCTGACATCCCCTGGCTTTGTCTTGGGGAGGCGTGAGTCAGGGAGTCTGTTAGCCATGGGCTGAGCCCTGAGTGCGTCTTAGGGACAGAGGGTGTATGTCAGTGTGTTTGTGGAGAGGTGAGGGGCTGAGCAGCCGCAGCAGAGCCCATCCTGAGGTGTCCTTGTCCTCGATCCTCCCTCTGCTCTCTGCCCACTTTGGAAGAGATAGGCATTTTCTTTGTGCGATGTCCTCCCCTGCTGGGCACCTCCACCTTGGCACATGATTTTCTCCACTGATCGGTGCTGCCCAGAGTATACCAGACAATTCTGCTCTGCTCTGACGTACTCAGGGGCCTCAGACGAGAAGTGTTCTGGAAATCCCAGTAAGAGCTCCAACCTTCCAGATATTGTGTTCTCTTATGAAGACCTGAGGACAAAAGCTGGTTAATTTGATAATGGGCACATGCAATCACATGAGATTAACCTTGGCTAGGGTCTGGCCTTGATGACATGAGGTGCAGTCCTCAGAAAAGGTCCTCGTTGGGGTTTTTCCCTTTTCCTTCCCACCTCAATTTTATGAGAAAAAGGCAAACAGCAGCATCGTACTCTCGTGCCAAAGATTTAGTCCAGAAGGCTATTTCCAGGGTGTGCCGTGGGGGCGTCCGCAGTCAGGCCAGTCTCCCTCTACTTTTGTCTGTGGGACTCTTGGGAAGAGAGTGTCTTGTACCCAAGCAAGTTTGGGAGCTGCTGCTCCCAGCACTAGGACCAGTGCATTTTAGAAGGATTTCCAACACGGCATGAAGGGGTGAAACAGAAGGATGTTTAGGCTTAGACACAGATACACACGCACATACACCCACACACACGCATGCATACTCCAGAGAATTTTTTAATAGACCTTGTATTTTTTCCGAGCAATTTTAGATTCCCATCAAAATTGAGCAGAAAGTACAGAGATTTCCCATATAACCCTTGGGCTCTCCCACCATCTCCCACTGTCAGCATCTCCCAGCCAGGGTGGTAGGCATGTTATAATTGATGAACATACACCGACACATCATTGTCACCCAAAGTCCGTGGTTTACATTAGGGTTCACTCTCAGTGTTTGTTCTGTTGGTATCGACCAATGTATAATGACACGTAGCCACCATTTGAATTTGGTTGTTACTGAAATTGTCTTTTACAAAAGATGATGTTGGTGACACCCCCTCCCCAATGAAAAGAATCACAAAAATAAAGGAACTTTGCTATTGAAAGGATTTTAATTAAAGAATCTAGTATGTGAATTTATTGATATTTGTCTTGGAAATATATTTATCCCATGTTGGAATAAATAATGAATATAGACAGTAATGGTATTCTCCATTAGAAAACATTTAATCCACAGCTGGGAAAATTAGAGGCAACAAAACCATTTTTATTGCCATACTTATCACAAATCCCCTACATAATTTTATGAGAAAGGTCATTAAACTTGTAGCTACTGCATTATCTCTTTCCTTGGACCATTTCTGAAACAACATTAGTTTTTCACACTTCTTTACATCTCAAACATTAAAAAAGCCTTAATCGATGCTTTTACATAAAAAGCAAAGGGCTAGGTTTCCCATCATAAAACGTTATGTTGTTTACACAAAAACTGCAGCTAACCTCATAAAACTCCAGTGATTTCCCAGTGGGGTCCTGCAGGGACACTTGGCTAAGCTAGACGTCACACTGATTTTTCGCACTGAAGCAAAGCGGACTTCCTGTGGAAAGCTGCTCCCAGCTCCGGCCGTTACTGATCAGACTTTTCAACTGGGGCATGCCGAAGAGGCATCTCCTGTCCACTCAAGGCCTCAAACTGGCACCTCTGAAGAGCTAAGAAAGCAAATGTGAGGTGGGAAACTCCACACGAGTGTCAGCAGTTCTCACGGGGCGCCCGTGTCCTCAACCGTGTGCCTGAGACTAGAGTTCCCGCCACCCCTGCAGCCTCCACAGGGCCCCGGGGACCAGCTTCCGGGACATCTCACGTGGGGAGAGGAAAGAGGTCAGCCTCAGACCCACCTGCCTACATCACCCTTTGCACACGTTCTTTCAAAACCTTTCATCAGATTTTAGCCACTCTTTAAATATCACTGGCGAGATTGTTATCTTTGCTTTCTCAAGTCGGATAAGCCAGTCAAGCCAAATGCTTTGAAAAGCTAAAAGTCATTGACTGTTTTCAAATGTCTGGTTTTCTAATGAAAGTCAGGATAAATATTTAAAAGTGAATTGCTTGCTTCCTCTATTTGGATAAAGATAAGGAACATTTTTATAGTTTTGAGTTTGAAGATTGGGTATTTGCTCGCGTTCACAACATTCATTTTTTGCAGCTTCAGGGAAGGCACTGCTTCACATGGGACAATTTTTACACATAAGGGATACTTAAGAATCATACCCGTGTGTTTATTTTACCCGTGTGCCACTTTCTTTGTGGATACTCACTCAGGGATCTCTCTGGATCATCCCTTATCATACCAGGCGGTTGCAGGGAGAGTAACACGAGGGTGTCCTTGGGGAAACCGAGGCAAAAAAGATTGACCCTGCATTGTACAATTTGACAATGTTCAAATGCGAGAACTTCAGGACCTCAGTGTTGCTTCTTTTGAGCCAGGGTTAGAACATGGGCTTTCTGACTCCAGAGTCCCTGTTCTTAATCATTCTGCTCCAGCTGCCTTCTGGGAAGGAAGGAGAATCAGGCCTTGTCATCCTCAAGATATATTTGAAATCTAGTTGGGGATATAAAACTGAAATGCGTACACGATGGTTCATAATACAAGGTAATAGTTGATAGAATGACATGGTTAACAGACACTGATGATAAACGGAGAGGCTTAGATTGTCAGGAATGGTTTGCTGGATATCATGGGATCTGGTCTGGGCTTTGAAAGAAGAATATAATTTGGCCAGGCAGAAGAGACGGGAAAGGCTGGTGAGGACCAGACAGACCATATAGGAGAGAAGTGGAACTTAATTATGGGTAAATAGGTCAGGGTCAGATCATGGAGAGCTTTGAAAGACAACCTAAGGATCTTGGAGAGGTTGGAGTAGATACTAAGCCCCAATTTCCTGATTCTCATTTTTTCCTTCTTTCAGTTTTATTGAGTTAGAACTGGTATATGCATTTCAGGTATATTTCAAGGTATACAGCATAATGATCTGGCTTCCCTGTATCATGAAATGATTACCACAAAAAGTTTAGTTAACATCCATATGTCTCTCTCATATACATGCTCATAATAACATTTATAAGTGTATTAGTGGAGGAACACCTGGGTGGCCCAGTTGGTTAAGCGTCTACCTTCGGCTCAGGTCATAATCACAGGGTCCTGGGATCGAGCCCTGCATTGGGCTCCTTGCTCAGCAGGGAGCCTGTTTCTCCCTCTGCCTGCCATCCCCCTTGCTTGTGTGCACACACACACTCTCTCTCTCACAAATAAATAAAATTTTTAAAAAAAGTAAGCATATTAGTGGAATTAAAAGTCCTATATAGTACCTGCATAACAAATTAATTTCTCTTGAAAGATCCAAGACCTTTTTAAAAAAAGTTTTTATTTTGAGATAATTTTTTTTTTTAACTTTTTATTTTTAGAGAGAGGGTGTCAAGGGGCAGAGGGAGAAAGAAAATCTTAAGCAGTCTCCACACTCAGCACAGAGCCCGATGGGGCACTTGATCTCACAACCCTGAGATCATGACCTGAGCCTAAATCAAGAGTTGGATGCTCAACCGACTGAGGCACTCAGGCGCCCCTATTTTGAGATAATTGTAGATTCATATGCAGTTGTAGGAATAATACGGAAAGATCCCATATGCCCCTCACCCAGTTTTCCCCATGAGTGACATCCTGTGTAACTGTAGCACAATATCACAGCGGGGAATTCAATCCACGGACAACTTTAATACAATTCATGGACAACATAGATGAACCTAGAGGGTATTATGCTAAGTGAAATAAGTCAGATGGACAAATGCCGTATGATTTCACTCATACGTAGAATCCAAAAAAACAAAAACAAATGAATAAACAACAAAAAAGCAGAGTTGGACCTGTAGACACAGAGAGCAAACTGATGGCTGCCTGAGGAGAAGATGGTGGGGGATGGGCCCAGTGGGCGAAGGCTTCCAGTCAGATGGCAGCTACACTGTGGTGAGCACAGCGTAACGTTCAAACTTGTTGAGTCACTATGTTGTACACCTGAAACGAATGTGACATCGTGTGTCAATGACACTCAAATAAAAAATTAAAGGAAAAAAGGGCTAGCAAGGGGGGAACAGAGAGAGAGAGAGAGACTAACATGAATCTCCCCATTCTCATTTTTTTTTTTTTTAATTATCGCAACATAACTGTGCTAGGTGAGGCAGATTCAGAAGTCAGAGGATGGCGGTTCCATCGGCACCATTATATCCTGAGAGCTCACCTGGGTGCCAGGTGCTCAGTAATAGTTGATGAAAGGAAATGTGAATGACTCTATGTTTGCAAAGACCTCATAGGCTAGCGGGGCAGACCAAGGTCTCCAGCCCCTTCACAGGGTGCTCTTAAACATGGGGCAAAACCCAGAAGATAAGAGGTGATTAACGGGATGGGAATAGAGGAAGAAAAAGCTTAATGGGGGAGGCGGCACCTCAGTGAGTCTGCATTGCTCTGCAGTATGGTCCACTGCAGGAGTGGAGTCGGGATGGAGGGAATCCGAGGATGAACGGAGGCTGAAGGAGGCTGGTCATGACAGCCTTGCAGAGCTGTGTTAAGGAGCTTTGACCCACACTGCGAGGATTCAGCACAGGCTGGCGGCTGTCCCATGTTAGTGTGCGTGAGCATCACCTGGAGGACTTCTTCTTCTTCTTTTTTTTAAGTAGGCTCCATACCCAGTGTGGAGCCCAGTACAGGTCTTGAATTCACTACCTGAGATCAAGACCTGAGCTGAGATCAAGAGCCAGACGCTCAACCGACTGAGCCACCCAGGCATCCCACCTGGAGGGCTTCTTAAAACACAGATGCTGAGCCCCGCCCCGGAGTTCATGACTTAGTAGGTCTAGAGTGGGGGCGCAAGAGTTTGCATTTCTCACAAGGTCTTGGGTGGTACTGATGCTGCTGGTCTGGGGCCCCTCTGAGGCCCACTCGTGTCAAGCGTGGATGAGAAGACGCGAGAAACTGCAGATAGGGGGACCAGTCAGGAGGCCGTGGTCCACATTAAAAAAAAGAGCTCATCTAACCTCTAAGGAACTGCTGCTCAGAGCAGGCTCAATGCCAAGTCCAGAGCCTGTATCTTCAGACACTCACTCCATTGTCTCCAAGGGGGAGAGTCCTGGCCCAACACACACATATTTTGTCAAAAGTTCAGTCTTTAGTAGAAAATGAAATAATTTGGATTTATATAACTATAAAGAGTATATTTGGGTTTCAGTTTTTATGTTTTAAAGGATTTTTACTGTTTCCGAGAATGGCTTGGAATTCTTCTTCATCTGAGGTCCACAGCCCTGGGGTCCTTGAAAGCGAAACTGGTCCTACTCTAATCACATTCTCACTTTAAACAAAAAGTCTCCATGATTCCTTCAAGACATGGAAAGACAAGAGATTCTAATCAGATGACTTCCAACTTGACTTTCAAATACCACCGTGCTGCAGGGAAGGTATATGCACAGTTCTGTGAAGGAAATTCTGGAAGTTGAAGGAGAGTTAGACGTGGGAAGGGAATTCCCCAAAATGGTCAAAAGAAAGATTTCATTATTTTGTTGCCTTTTTTTTTTTCTTTTGGTAATAAAGAATTTGGTGGAGTTAGTTATTTGGCAGTGCATGCTTGGGCTGAAAACTTGAATTTTCTTTGCCAAGCTTCCTAAAAATAGTCTGTCTTCAGGCGAGGGCCATGTCAACATGAACCATGTTCGTTCTGAGCACGACAGGTTTTGTGAATGTAATTGCCTATTAACCTGAAGATTTCAACTGCAATGAGACAAAGAATGTGGAATTCTACTTCTTGCAGCGTTGTGAGCTTGTTCTTGTTTTGTGTATGTAACAATAAGCTCTTTCATGACGTGGCACATGGCAGTGAGTCGTGAAATCTGATACCTGGCAAAAATACAATGGAATTATATAATTCCAAAAAAGCCAATTGTTTTCCCTTTTGCTAATTAACTCCTTTGAGCAGGGAGGTACTGAGGATGAGGTCAGCTGGTGGCTTTTGTTCTCCAGCTAGTTTCCATGCCGTTTTAGGCACTGTCTCTGTAGTGTGCTTTTATAAATGGAGGGGTCTGGTGACTCCTGGAACAGCACCTAGGATGGTGATGCCCTGGCATGGTAGCAGCCTTACCGACCGCACAGAATTTGTCTTTCCTGGGGTCCTGCCCGTAACTCGGGCTCGAACCAACAAGCATGTCCATGGCTCTGTTTTAGTTTTCTCCAGGAACTTTGCACCCTGGTAGACATGGGCTCACAGGATTCTTTAAGGAAAGACTTTGCCAGTTATAGGCTTAGTGTATGAAATTTGATATAAAATGGGACAATAACAACACAATGCAGGAATCCTCGTTTGTATCTTATAGACGAGGAGATCGAAGTTCAGAGGAAGTCAATGTCATATGCAAGATAAATCAGCTAGAAGGTGGTAGAAATAGGAATCAGACCCAGATCTGTTTTTCTCCAAAGCTCAACTCTGTCCACCATATAACATATTATGTTCAGTGATGTAGAAAGGGGCTGTAGATAGGGACGCCCTGGTGAATGGTTGATTTCTGCTCAAGGATAATAGGAGTTATTTTAAAAGTGACCTAATGATGTGCCGATTTGTTTTCTTTCTGTTTTCCTAGATCTTCTGTAATAATCATCTGTTTCTTTCATGTTAGCAACATATCATCTTTATGATACTTTTAAAAGCACTGAAGAGGAAAAATGGTAGACACTGAGACCACGTAGGCTAGGTGAGGTTGACCAGGAGGATATACTTATGACCCCAGGAAAGGGAAGTACTCCTTGAACAAAACACAGAAAAAGCAAACCATAAAGCAAATGATTGATAAACTTCTGCATGACAAAAGCAACCATAGCCAAAGTGAAAAGATAAGCCACAGAGTAGAAGATATTTTTAGCATATACATCGATAAAGGATCAGTATATGAAACATATAAAAATCCCTACAAATCATAATGGAGAGGAAAGTAGCCCAATATGCAAAGCAGTCAAAGATTTTTATTTGGCAAGTCACAAAAAGGAAAACATAAATGTCCAGTAAAGTTATAAAAGTTTACTGCTGATGAAGCTGGACGTCGGGGCAAACACTTCTAGATATGCAGGCGCTGGAGAAAGTTTCCTGTAAGTGTACAAGGAAACCTTAGCAAGAGTCTTCACAGTAGCATTGCCTATATGTTAATTATCCATCATCTTAAAAAGCTTGGTTGAAGAAAAGAAAACGCTTTTTAAAATGATGAACTCAAAATGATACCACTGATACACATTTAAAAGTTCATGAAGACGGCTTGGTATTACTATGTGTATATACATATGTAGTAAACATATAAAACCTGCATGAGAGGCAGATGCACCAGTTCCTAGTGGTGTTACCTCTGCAGAGAACAAATGGCAGTGGATTGAGCGTAGGCAGGTGACTGACCATATTTGTGGTGCTTCGTATCCTTTAAGAACTACTGCTCTCTCTGCTTTAGCAAAAATGGTCATGTGGGAGCATGCGTTAAATCTAGGCCGTGGGCATGCAGGTTGCTGTTATGTTATTTTCAACACCTTTGCACATGTTTAAGATAACTAATAGTTTTAAAATTAATAGTAAAAACAAAATAAGAAAAGAGCGGATTGGAAAGCAATTAAATTACTATTGCCAAATAGAAATAATTTTATGACCCAGAATATAAAAGAAATCTGGTCTTTTATTTCAGTAGAAGTGGAAGAAATTTAGGTCAGAGATGAAGAACTTATGGCTCAAGAAAGCTGTTTAGACACTGACACTGGCTACTGTCCAGTGTCATGTACACTTGTAAAGGAACTTGAACGAGAGACCGCATTTCCATCTGTCTGGGATGGTGTAGATTAAAGCTTCTTATTTTGAGGCTCTTCGGATCAAAACTGAGGAGCTCCCTTAGAGTGAATGACGTAAGCAGGTTGGGCATTCCCCAGGAGTTGGAACTGGGGCTGGTACACAAATGTCACCATGACACTCATCACCCGTGGGATCCCGAGCTGCAGGGCTGACGTGCCCGTGGTGCCGCGCCTCGCTTTACAGGCGAGGAGACGGGAGCGCTGTGTGTATGGTGGGGGTCTCTGGTCCTGCCCTCAGGCCAGATCTGTTTGTAGCCATACTCTCTTGCATCTGACAAATCCTGACTTCGTGTTTTTTTTTATACTTTTTCTCCTTCCGCTGGGAACGAAGGTGGCCTATGGACAGCGATTCTTATGCTCAGAGGGAAACATTCCCAGGAATCCGTGGATTCATTCATGATGAGTCTGTTGCCTCTTTGCTCGAGGCAAGTCCTTGGAATGGTTTTACGCAGAGGGAAACTTTTTAGCAGTTCCTTTGCAAAAAGCCAGGTTTATTGATTGACAGTGACAAGTTATTTTCCTCTTTGAAATTTGTAAATATAAAAATATTGCCTTGACAGATAGGATGTGTGAAGCCCAGAAGTTATTCATTTTACCAACTGAATAGCTAATACCAGGGTTAGAAGAGTGGAGATTAGTGTCAGCACATCCACACAGGCTCCATGTCTGCCATTGTTCCGAATTGCCTAGTTTTTAAATTCACCGTAGGGTGAGTTTGAAGAAACCAGTATTTGAAAATATGGTGACAAGACAGAGGTAATAAACCTAAAACATGAAACTAAGGAGCGATGGATCCTGCACATGAAACTGGGCTTTGTTCTGTTGTGTCCTCTCCAGAGTCACTGGGAATGACCCCCTACCTGAAAGGTCACCTCCAAGTCTAAGCATGGGTCCTGGGCATGTTTCTCATGTGCCAAGGAATGAAGAGTTTTTACAGCATTTTAATAGGTGTCCGAAGTCAGAGAGATCTCAGGTAGCTTTGCCACTAGCTCTCTAAGGCTTAAGGCAACTAATTGACTTTTTAAAGCCCCGGTCTCATGATCTGAACATGGGGACCAGCACAGTAGCTTCCTTACACGGTAGCTCAGAGCATGACATGCGACGATGTATAGAAAGCCTAGCTCATAATGGGCCTCCAGCTCATACCGAGTTCGCAGAAATGTCAGTGGTCATTATTACAGGGAACTTCTTGGCACATTTGGCATGTTTGCTTGCTGCAAACACTTATATCCTTTAATAGCTCGATTGCCCTGAACAGAAAACCCTTAGAACTCCTACTGCACACATTCCCAGACTGTCTTCTTTCCCCAGAGGGATCTCTGTCACGTCCATCTTTGCTGGTATTTTCGAGTCTGTTCCGAAGGCTTCCCACTTATGGCAGGATAGTGCTAGGAACGGAATTGCCTACCCACCCTCACTCTGTTCGTTTACTGAAGCTCTAACCTCCCATGTGATGGCATTGGGAGGTGGGACCTTTGGGAGGCAAATAGGGTTAGATGAGGTCATGAGTGGGGGGATCTCATGATAGGATTAGTACCCTTAGAAGAAGAGAGACCAGGGCCCATGCTTGTTTTCTTCCTTCCTGCCATGGGAGGCGGCAGTCTGCAAGCCAGGAAGAGAGCCCTCACCAGAAAGCATGTCAGCCGGCACCTTGATCTTAGACTTCCCAGGCTCCAAGACTGTGAGAAATCGATTGCTGCTTTTTAGGTCACCCTGCCCGTGGTATTTGGTCATGGCGGCCCTGGGTGCCTCACACAGATGGCAAGTGTTCTGTGATTAGTGCCTGGGAACGAAAACCTACTCTATGTTCCTCTTGAAGATTCGCAGCCCTCGCTGTGGGTCAGAGGCGCTCCTGTGAAGGAACACATTCAACTTTGCTTCGTGTGGCATTTCTAAATGTAAGCGAACCAGGGAGTCCTTTTGGCCTAATTGATATTACTGTTTCCTAGACCCTGAGTTGTTGGTGCCCTAGCCTTTCAGCTCTGCTGTCTGTCTATGTTCCTGTCTGCTGGGGGTCCTCGGAAGCCTAGTGATGGGGCTGCTGCCTTCTGGGAAGCCCCCTTCCCTGCTGGCTCGTGTTGGGCTGTGCTCAGGCACTCTAAGAGCCTTTTTGTGCTCCTTTGTTCCACAAACCAGCAGAATACGGCAGGCCATGCTCCCCATATGTTGGCTAATCCCCCCTGAGTGTGCCGATGCATGCGAAGTCCGCTGGTGTCACTCCGGCCACTCAAGGAGACCATATGTCTCTGGTGCAGGCGCAGCATGGAGCAGGACCGAAGGCCGCTTCTAGGGGTGGGATCACACGCTGTGGCCCACAGCCTCCTGAGCTCCCAGCAGCTCATGTCCCCGCGCACATCCCCTGTCGCAGGAAACCCAGCTTGATCCACATGGCGGCAGGCCCACGGCGCACCTGGGCAACTGTGGTCCCCGCTTCTGTCTCTTCTGGGTGCGTGTTCCTCCCTGGCAGATCATATTTACGCTACACTCAACTACCTGGGAGAGTGCGGCTCAAACGAATTTACGTACGCCTCCACTGGGGGATCTTGCCCATTGGGATTCAGAAAGTCTGGGGTGGTGCTTGAAATCTGTGTTCCTAATATGTGCCCAGGCTGACGCTGCCAGTCGGTCTAGTCTGAGAGTCATAACACGACTGCTCCCTCAGGGCTGTGGAAAATGTTCGAGGCCTTCCCCTCTGCATCGTCATTACGTTGTTTACGCTCTCTCACCTTCTGTTGGAATTGTGTGGATGCCCAGCCCCACCCCAAGGTGACTGAACTCCTTGATAAGATTATGTCATGTGTCTTCACATCCCCAACAGCTGTTGACCCTGGAATGGACAGCATGTTTGTTGACTAGATGGCTGGCCGTCTGAGGTGCTTAAGGGTTGTTCATGGAGGATAATGGGTTCCATGATTCTTAGGTCTGTCATGGGTCCTTGTCACTCATGTCAGTGGTTCGGAATCTTTTTGGGGGTGGTAAGGACTTTGCTACTGGGAACGTGTTGGCATTTATGCTGCCTTTTCCCAGACGGGTACACATTTGTATGCATTTTGCACATATTTTCTGGAGTTTCATGGGGAACCCTGAAGCCAGATTCTATAGACTCCAGTTAATAATCTCTAGCTAATGGGGTTAAAAATACACCCCGCAGCGTGGAGTCAAAGCTTTTTAGGATGTGGGCAATCTGCGTTCTCCCATGATGTCCTTGTTGGGGCTCCTTCGGTAGCAAGTGGCAGAAATCCACTTGAGTCAATTTAAAAACAAAGTTATTTTTGTTTTTATATGTAAGGGCAAGGTTATTGTGGGTAGTTCATAGAATTGATGGAAGAACTGGAAAGGGGTAAAAATCCAGATGCAGCTCCAAAAACCTTGGTGTTTAGAACCAGGGGCACGAGTGATAGAAGGGTCATTTCATCTCCTTATTTATTTACATTACAAGGACGTGGCCGAGGGCAGCTTCAAGTTCATGTTTCACAGGCCTGTGAGCAAAGAGAAAAGGGCTCTTTTCTACAAGTTTTAATAATAATAAAAATAAAAAGTCCCAGGGAAAGGCTCTAATTGGCTTGCCTTGGCTCCATGCCCATCCATGGACCCATTCCTGTGGCCAAGAAGGATGTTTGGGTCACATGCCCGACCTCACAATCACTGTGCCCAGGGAGGGGGAGAAGGTAAGAAAGAGGAAGGGAGCACCCATTTACATTACGTGGGTGGAGGGGTGAGACATTTCCCTCAAGACCGGGCAGCACCATGGGATCCACTGGGGAGATGAAGTGTTAGTTGGCCGCCTGGATTCCTGTCTTCTATCATTTCTTATTTCTCTGAAATTCATTGTTCTAGCTGTGTTATTCCTTCCCAGGCACTATTCATTGCCACCTCTGCTTCTCCTGGGTCTCTCTCCCCACCTCGCTTGTTCTAGCCTCTTCGTTGGCTAGGGCTGCTGTGACGAAGGACCACCAACTGGGTGGCTCAGAACAAGAGAAATGTATTCTCCCACAGCTCTGAAGGCCAGCAGCCTGACATCGGGGTGTCAGCACGGTTGAGCCCTCTGAGGGCTCCGAGGGAGAAAATGTTCTGTGCCGCTTGTTTGGTGAGCTGCTGGTGAAGGCATCTCTCTGTGTCTCTCTCCTCTTCTTATAAGGACATCAGTCATATCAGATTAAGAGCTCACTCTACTTCAGCATGACCCCATCTTCGCTAGTGACATCTGCAACCACCCTATTCCCAAATAAGATCACATTCTGGTCACATTACTGGGAATTAGAACTTAAACATAGCTTTCATTGGCTGCAGTTCAACCCATAATAGCCTCTCAGCCCAGCTTAATGCCAGTTTCTCCAGGAGGACTTTGGCGACCATCTCGGCTCAGACGTTTCTCCTCTGAGCCCCTGCTGTCCTCTCTGTATGGCTTCACTACGCCATGGAGACCAGCTGTCCACGCGTATCTTTCATTGTCATGGGACCGGCAGCTCCTTGAGGGCAAGAATCCAGACCCTTTTAATATTCGCTGTGGTGCCTAGAACAGCGTGTGGCAGTTAATTTTATGTGTCAGCTTGACTGGGTCACGAGGTGCCCAGATATTTGATTAAACATTATTCTGAGTGAGTCCACGAGGGTGTTGTTCGATGAGATTAGCATTTGAATTCATAGACTGAGGAGAGCAGGTTGTCCTCTGGAATGTGGGATGGCTTCATCCAGTCCCTTGGAGGCCTGGAAGGAACAGAGGACTGAGAAGAGAGAACTCGCTCTCTCTGCCTGTCTTCAAGCTGGGATGTCAGTCTTCTCTTGCCTTTGGACTTGGACTTAGACTGGAACTTTGAACACCGGCAGCTCTGCTGAGTCTCCAGCCTGCTGACTGCAGATCCCAGGGCGCCTCTGTCTCTGTAATCACGTGACCCAATTCCTGATACTAAATCTCTCTCTTTCTAAGTATATATATTTATATATACACACATCCTGTTGGCTCTGCTTCTCTGAAGAAGCTAGACTAGGGCTAACACACAGTGCCTCCCATAATGCGAGTGCCCAGGAAATGGCAGGGCATGAATGACGGGGTGATAGAAGGAAAATTAGAGTGTTGGGGCACCTCCCAAATTCTCCTCACCCAGCTGGGGGACGCTTTAAAGATAAACTCTGGGGAAAAGTGACACTGTCCTCACTCAGTCGTTCTTAGCCTCAGCTATACATGGAGAAGCACCTTTAAGAGCTCTGCAAATCTCTGGACCTCAGATCACTCCGTGTCTGTGTCTGGGAAGGGGACCCAGGCACCGGTCTGGCTCTTCCCAAGCTCTGCCGTGAGTTTGCCACACACTTCAGGTTACGAAGCCCTGCTGGGGCAGCTTGAGAGCTCCGGGCTCGTGCTGTGTGCTTTTCCCAAACGAGTCTTGCCTTCAGACTTCTCTTGGGACCAGGAAAGCATTATGAAGGCACCAACTTTGGAGACTAGTATAAATTAGCTCCTAATCGACTAGGCCAGGGTACCTGCTAGGACTCAGAAAACCCAGTGTTTGAAACTTGCTCTGAGTTAATGTCCTGTCTGCATTCGAGCTCAGAGTCTTGGAGAAGGGCCTCCAAGAAGGAGCATTTTCATGCAAAGTTTGAGCAGGCTCTGTGTCAGCTGTCAGCACCAGGAAAGAAGGACCAGGGGTACTCTGTGGGCAGCTGGTGACAATGGGATGTCACAAAGAGTTACTAGGGAAGAAAAGCGTCAGCACTGACAGTGCTCTGGTAGGGTGCAGGAGGAACCCAGGGACCCCCTGGGGCACTTTGGAAAGCAACATTTCAGGCCCGTGTGCGGGAATGCCTGGCCGGGCCTGCTGGTGCTGGGCTGGGCTCACAGCAGGAGATCAAAGCCTCGGGGCGCCGCGGCTGGGGTGGTAGCTGGCCACCGTAATCTGGCCTCGTGGCTGCGCCATAAAGCATCTCTGACAGGGTGGCATCTCCAGCAGGCCGGTGATGCGGAAGGAACACATGAAGCCATATTTCAGCCCGGACACCAGGACTTGGATGTGAGCGCGTGCGTGTCTGGGGCTGAAGTTTCCCTGAAGCTGATTTGTGACCGTCTGAATTTACGGCCTTGGAGGACACCAGATCGACCAACTGGACCCATATGTGTTCAGTCCCCAAGCCTGCGTCTCAGAGAGCACAAGGGGGAGGGTGGAAGGGTGGAGGGGGAGGGGTTTTATTATGTTCCCGGCAATAGGTGGTCATACAGGTCCCGTCAAGCGATGGGTTTTTAGAAGCATTTTTAGGACATCTCATCATCCTCCTGTCTCTCACCCGAGGTTGTCTGCGGAGCCTGGAGCCAAAGGGCCTTGTAGAAATTATTCAGAGTCACAAACATTCCACAGGAATTGGATAGGAGACCGATACCTCAGAGTCCCCTCTTTGACCCAGCAGCCCCAAGAACACTTACCTTTATGACAGCAACTCTGCTTTAAAGGGAGCGAGACTCAGTTTCCCGCGAGTGGGGAGCGGGCCATCTCTGCTTCTAGACAAGCCTTGATGCACCCTTCAGGAGGAGGACACGGGGCCTGATTTGTGCACGAGTGGGGCAGGGACAGTGTCCTATCTGTCTGAAGGCTGGGAGTTGACCTCCACTGAGCCCTTCTAGCTCTGAGGTCCAAGAATCAGTCAGTTAACAAACATTCCTGGGGCTCTGTGCTAGGCCTAATTCTAGAAGGTTATGAATTGCCATTCTTTTTCTCAACAAAGACAGAATCTAAAATGCTTGCCCTCAGGGACTGGTGACATAGGCTTGTTCAGACAAAATCAGGGCCTGACACCAGCTCCTTTCCTGAGAGAAGAATTGCGGCATCTCAGAGGGGAAGGCATGAAGGCACAGTGGGGGACAAAAGGGGAAAGGGGCAGAAAAGGGCCCTGTTAGTGGGTCACAGGCGCCAAGCTTGCTTTCTTGTCTCCCATCCCAGAAACAGAAGGCATAGATGGTCCTGGGCAGCTCATGTTCTTCCTTGATCACCCCTTGTTCAGGAGGCCTGCGTACATGGAATGTGGCCTGCCAGCCTGTGATGGCAGGTGTGTGTGTGTGTGTGTGTACGCGTACCTGCACACACACCCCAGGCAGAGAGACTCACTGGTAGCAAGGTGACACAAAGGAAGAGGTGTGATGAGGTCAGAAAGGGTGCCTAAATCGGAGTAAGAGGACTGGCATGGACTGAATGTTTGTGGCCCACCCCCCAAATTCTTATGTTGAAACCCTTCTCCTCCAGTGTGATAGATTAGGATGTGGGGCCCTTGGGGAGCAACTAGGATTTGATGAGGTCATGAGGGTGGAGCCCCTCATGCATGGATTGGGCCCTCGCCGAGTCCCAAGAGGGCTCACTCCTCCCTGCTCGCTGCCCCGGGAAGACCCTCTCAGAACTCACATGCTGCCACTCTGATCCCAGAGTTTCTGTGTATGCGCCATCCAGTTTATGGGTGACAGCGGCCAGAACAAACTAAGACAAGGGCTACGACTTAAGCAACAGCTCTGCCTTGTCCTAGCAGCGTGGCGTTGGACGACTCACTCACCCTCTAGGAGTATAAATCCATTCTGCTGGAAAAATGAATAATGACTCCTGCTCTGCTTCCCTCCTTCGCCTGGGTGTTAGGAGAACTAAAGGGTAGGATCTGTATGGAACCGTTCCACAGGATCTCAGCTTTCTGAGAGATTCAGAGTAAACGATCTCTGCGTTTGTTTTTAAAACAAAACACTGGTATGGGGCTGCCTTTTCTTTTTGCTTGCTAAGGTCGAGAATGTTTCTATACACATGATTCCAAAATACTGCCAGCTTTCCGTCTGAGTTTTGAATTTCTACCTGCCCTAAAGTTGCTCAACAATGAAACCAGGTTCCTCTTTGTATGGATTCCTCTGTTTCTTCTCTGCCCACCCTGCTGTTTTGTGACCTGGGAAAATGAGCCAGGACGGGGAGAGCCAGGGGCTCATCCAGAAATGCTCGTGTTGGGGAAAGATCCTGACTCCTGGATAAGTGAAGTGTGGATTGCTGGCAGATTTCTTAAGATAATATTTGTGGCAGGAAAAATCATGTTCAGTTAAAAAATTGGCAGCAATTCTCTCAGGGAGAGAATTATCTTTTGTTTAGCGAAATACCTTGATGAGTTTTTTGAGTACAAAAGGTGAGCTCGCCCCAGGACATGGCTTACATGCCTTAGACCGGAGGGGGTTTTCAACCCTGCTTGTGCATTAGGAGCTTTGGAAAACTATGTGTGCATGTCCCCAGCTCCAGAGCCTCTGATTTGTAATTGGCCGGGGGTAGGATCTGGGCATCACTATTTTTAAACACTCCCCCTGCTTCCAAGAGATTCCAATGTGTAGCCTGGGTTGATTCCCATGCACCAAACCCAGACAAGAGGGGGCGGGAGAAGAGTGACAGAATTGGGGGCCGGTAGCTTGATGGGAGATGCAAAAGGGAAAGAGAAGTCACTTTGGGTGGTGGTAGGCTGAGGTTCTCTGTACAGAGATGACTAGCGAGGTGTTTCCAGTGCCCAGAGGAGCCAGGGACAGCTAACAAAGGAATCCCTGGCATTTAATTTTAAGTCACTTGCTTCCCTGTATGTAGTACATACACTTCCCTAACAACACGCCCCTATATCTTCAAGTCCTTAATGAAAGTCTCTACCTGCCCAGTCTAGAGTCCGTAGTACTATGGGGGAAATGCCAGAACTTGCGCTGGCGCTGGTGATGAACAACAACAACAAAAAGTCCAACACCTGCAGGAGACAAAAATTGGAGAAGGGATTGGAAATCCAGCAAGAGTGGGAAATTGGAGCTAGGAGGGAAGGAGGACAAAATAGCCCCCCTACGAATCCTCCGGGACATTGGGAAGGATGCTTGGTTTCCTACTGTTTGTGGGCTAGGGATTGAAGGCAATTTTATTGAAATCTCAGTGGATAGCGCCTCAGCTGCTGGAGGACATGAAGACTTTACGAACAGCTGACACTCGAGCCAAAGAATAATAAATAATTCACCACCTTCCACTCTTTCCACCGCACACACTCCATGTGTGGAATATTTTACAATGATCACAGTTCATTCGCATTCATCTCTCTTTGAGCTTTCCAACAGGCCTGAGAGATGGGGAAGGAAGGAATTTGTCACATGCGATCGTGAGAAAAGGGGGTTCTCAGCGGCCGGAGCTTGCATCCAGCAAGTTCCAGGAGTGGCGGAGCTTGAAGCATCACGGGCTCCGAAGCATCACTCCTGGTTCTGACTCAGTGCTCAGCCCACCGTTTCTGCCTGAGTTTGGGTCTCCGACAGCTTTGGCCCTGCAGGAAGAAGCTCCTTGTGCCTTCACACTCTTTTGTTTTTAGACAACATGAGCTCTAGACCTAAAATTTGCTTTCATCTCTTCCCTCTCTGCCATCTTTTCTTCCCTCTCATTTTCTCTCTCCCCTTTCCCCGTCTCCTCATTCCCATCCCCCCACCATTTTTCTTAGCATTTATGTGTCCGTGCTCTCATTCGAGAGACTTCCCCTAGATAACTGTGGTCATACACGGATTCTACCTAAGAGTGTTTTTGAGCCCTTTCTTATTCTTTGGGCTTCTGTGTTTCTTTATCTGATTCCAGTATGAGTCAAATGTGCTTACCAGCACAGATTGCAGAATCCCCGGGTTTCTAACTGGGAAATGGTGGAACTGGGAGGGACTTCCTGGCTTTGCTCATGGACCTCCACAAGTTGTTGATGTAACACTCATTCTCGGCAGCTAGAGAGGACTAAACATATTAACTGGCTTGAGCTGACCTTTGCTCTAGATCTAGAAGAGAGGAATGGTGACCTGTTTCTCCCACGTGGAAGCAAACAGCAGAGTATATTTTATGCCCAGGTGTTTGCCATATAGCTTGATACAAAACCATGTCCTGGAAAACTATAAGCCAATCTAATTTATAGAAATAAACTGAGTGAGAATCATTATTTTTTATTGGTACCACTTAATGTGAAGAAAATGCGCATTTTCCAAAAATATGGAAAAAACGTTCCATTTGCCTTATTGGGTCCAAATGTTAGGTTTAAATTATTTTACTATGCAAACTTTCTTTCATATCTTGGCAGTAGTGATTTCCATTTTTATTCCTTTGGTATCCATAATCTTATGAGAATCAAAAACATATGCTTTGAGATCACTGGACAGCTCCTCCTCCCACATTTTAAAAATGCACAAGGAAGGTTATTGCTCTGGTAGCAAAAATAACAGGAACGCTATGGGAGAAAATTATGAGGACAACGAGGCTGAATGGGAAAGAGGTTCAAAAGGTGCATTCTGGTTTTCATGCTTTTGATTTGCAAGTCATTAAGCTGGAAGAGCCCCTACCTCCTGCTGACTGCCACTAGGAATGCGATTTTTTCTTCTCTAATAGAGGATTGCTTATTCAATGCTCCAGGTTTGCAATATTGGAGGAGAAGAGGGGATCTGGCTTTTCCAGTGCTTCTTGAGATGGGGTGCTTGTTGCCCCCCGGGGAGTAGGCTGAGAGTGGCTGGACTTCTGGCCTCCCTTTGCCTGCAGGAGGAGGCTGCGTTTGGCAAGGAGGCAGAAGCATCTTACGAGTGTCGGTCTCAAGAATTCCAGGGTGACGGAGAGAAGTCAGTGAAGAGGTGACTGCTTTGTGTTCGCTCCTGAGAAAAAAATTATTAGGAAAAAAAAATGGAGGAGAGTCAGATATTGAAATGTGATGAAAGGCTCTTTTGCAGCCCGCGCTGAGAGTGATGGGCATCTCCTGAGACCACTGGCAGAGGCGCTTCGAGACCAGGAGCAAGAGAAATCCCTACCACAAGAAGCAGAAGCATGGGCTGGGACGCCCCGCTGCCAAGACTAAGCTCGGCATACACGCAGTCCACGTTCGGGGAGGCAGTAAGAAAGTACATGCCCTGAAGCTGGACGCGGGGAACTTCTGGGGTTCCAAGGGTTCTACTCACAAAACAAGGATTGTTGACGTCTGCAATGCATCCAACAGCGAACAGGTCTGCCCCAAGACCCCGGCGAAGAACTGGATTGCGCTCATTGATAGCACCCTATACCCACAGTGGCCGAACCCCACTATGCCGCAAGAAGGGGGCCAAGCTGACTCCCGAGGAGGAAGAGGTTTTAAACACAAAGCGATCAAAGAAAATTCAGAAGAAATACGATGAAAGGAAAAAAGAATGCCAAAATCAGCGTCTTCTGGAGGCGCGGTTCCAGCACGGCAAGCTTCTGGCATGCCTGGCTTCAAGACTAGGCCAGTGTGGCCAAGCAGATGGCTACGTGCTAGAGGGCAAGGAGCTAGAGTTCCATCTGAGGAAAATCAAAGTCCAGAAAGGCAAATAAATCTTCCTCTCTTCTATCTTTGGTCATGTAAAGAAGGTGTTTATTGTTCAAAGAAAAATGTAATGAAGGTGGGAAAGGTGTCAGAAGAGAATGAGAAGAGCAGATGAGGGGCTCAGGGGTAAGAGGTCCCTCAGGGGTAAGAGGTCAAGGGCCTTGGTGGCCTTGCCCCATGAGCCGGGTCATAGTCCAGATCTGGCATGGTACAGAGTGCTCACTGGCTGCTCAGTCAGCCGAGACTCGTGTTTCCAGAAATGCACCATGTCCCTCTCTGCCTCCTCCTTTGTATTTGCCATGTTTGTCCTCTCTGGGACTTCGGCCTTGCTCAGTGCACACAGCTGTGTACTCCAAGTTTCATCTGCCCCTGAATCCGTGATTAGTGAACACATGTTTTAATCCACAGGTCATTCTTACATTTCTGTAGCACACTTGCTCAACGACAGTGTTACACTGGAATGTTGTCCCCTGGTCCATTCAAAAAATTCACTCTTTCAAAATCGATACAAGCATCTTACTCTCTATGAACCCTACCTGATCTCCCAAAGCCAATCTATTTTTCTTCTCTTTTGAGGCCCCCTGTACCTGGGGGGGGGGGTGCACACAATAATTACTGCCCTCATTCTTCTGTATCATGCTTTTCTTTCTACAGGTCTGGGAACTCTTCTACACGTAAACTCCTTGAGGGCAGGAACTGCCTTAATTACCCTGACTTTCCACACATTTCAGTCCCTAGCACATAATAGGGGCTGAGTAAATGTTTTTGAATGGATGACTGAATGAATGGCATTCATTCATCTAAGCCCTGATTGGTTGCAAGGATGAGTAAAAAATGTACTTCATTCGCAAATGGGCAAATGTAATTACAGTGGAAGTACTATAAATTTTTTTTTCACATTATACTATTAATTAGTTTTGGCATTCTAAGAGTGACAGGGAGTGCTTACAACTGTATGGTTAATAACCAAGTGGAATAATGCAGACCCCCTTATATGAGAACTCCCTGACCCACATTCCACACTTCCCTTGACTTTCTGACATTGACCGTGGGTGTTAATCAGGTAGTTGAATGATCGTTGCATGACCATTAGATCATTTATCTCTGGAAATCGATACTGACTCTGCTGAACAAGACTTTAAAAATGCTGAGGGGAGGCACCCTTAGCATTTGGGTACAGTGTCTCGTTTGTTTGGGTGGGGAATGCTTTTAATGACCATGATTCAGGAAGCAGGCTTGTGGCCACCTGTGCAGACCAGATGGAAGTAAGGGAAGGAATGCATTTCACTGCATCAGGACCTCAGTCTCTGAGGACACTGCCTTGCAGCTCCCAATAACTCAGTCTCCAGAGGCAAGTCAGATTTCCTCTCATTCATGGGTGGCTTCTTCTCCAGGGCCATGTCCTGCTCAGACTCTCTTTATGAGGCTTAAAGGTAAAGCGGGCTTGTGCTCGGTAAACATGAGAGGAACATGTTAGTAATCAACCAGACTGGAAAATGGTTAAGTGCAGGGAGCTGGGAACTAAGGGAATTCAGTGGTTGTCCTGGCCCCACCCACTTCCCCATCGCTAGCCACACCCACTTCCCCATCACTAGCCCCGCCCACTCCCCGTTATCAGCCTTAGGCAAGTTACTTAACTTCTCTGAGCCTCACTCCTTTTGCAAGGTGGGAATCAAAATAGCATTTTTGCTCATCTTCCAGAATTGTTATGGAGATTAAATGAAACAAAGACTATACTTACAATAACTAAAATACCAATCTGTTTTGCTTCTTGTTGTATCCCTAGGGCCTCACTGAGAGCCTGGGACATAGAAGGAGCTGATCCTTGGAGAAGTTGATGGCCCCTTGAGGGACAGAAGAGCATTATAGTGTGTATCACTCCAACTGGTCTAGTTTAAATCCTAGCTCTACCTCTTTTGAGCTACGTAGACCTTGAGTAAGTCACTTAAATTGTTTGTGACCCAGTCACCCTTTCTGAGGACAAAAATAGCTTCTACCTCATAGGATGGTTTGAGATTTAAAAGAGGTCATGCCTTGAAAGCTCTTGGGGCAGTTCCTGAAACATATAACCTTTAATAAACACGAGCTACTGTTATCCCACCTGCTTAGAGGCCACCATTTACTCATAGACATAGAATAATATTTGTGTGTGAGATACTTTGGTAACTTTTATTGAAGCTGTTCGGATATCCTAGGTATCCTAAACGAGCTTATGTGACTTTGTCAATGGACTTCCAAACATCCGCAGCTCGTCCCTCTTGCAGAAGTCTTGCTTTCTTTCTTACCTAAGAAATCAGGAGATACACCTTGAAGTCAATTCTTGCTTTTCCTTTGATTCTTCTAAAGTTACATTCTTCTCTTTTTATAAACTTTTTTATTTTGGAATAATTTTAGATTTCCAGGACAGTTGCCAGCATAGGTTAGAACATTCTTGTATAGCCTTCACCGAGTCTCCCCTAATATGAACATCTCATATAACCATAGGACATCTGTCAAAACTAAGAAATTAACATTATACATCATGTTGACTAAACTGCAGGCTTGTTTTCTGCATCACCAGTTTTTCTACTAATGTCCTTTTCTTCTTCCAGGGTCCTACCCTGGACACAGTTGTCCTGTGTTGGGACTGTTTCTCAGTGTTCCTTTGTTTACTGTGACCTCGACGGTTCTGAGGAGTACTGGGCAAGCACTTTGTAGACTGTTCCTCACCTTAGGTCAGCCCGCTGTTTGCCCATGATTAGATGGGATCACGGGTTTTGGGAGAAACACCACAGCAATGAAGTGCCGAACCTAACTTCAATGAGAAATCTCTGTCTTTGCTGTCTTTCCCGTCTCCTTAATTTCTTTTCTTCTCTTTTGTGATGATCACCCTCCCCCCATCCCCCAAAATGTACTTGCAGCCTGAGGAAACCAAAGGGTAAGAACCAAGTTGGACTTTGGAGGAAAGTTAGAATTGGGAAGTGATGAGGCATTTTGCTTGCCTGAGTCGCCATCACACTCAACAGGCTACAGCCCACCCCGAGGATATAACCTCCCTTACTCCAACCCACTCCCCCAATTCGTGGGAATTTGGGAGAGGTTTTGTATTGACACATGACATACATTGAGTTTGATCTTCATTTCAAGGTTCAGGTGCTAACATTTCAGGGATTCCCTGCGGGTCTGCTGCTCCTCAGAACGCCCATGCCTCCCCCTGTGCATGCTTAGACTGTGCCCTCTATAACCCAGCTCTCGTGCCACCTCTGCCTCCCCAAAGCCAGGCTGGAGTTCAAGGTGGGAATCCAAGTAGATGTACGGACACAGTGGAAGACACATGTGGTGAGAGATTCTGGAAGAAGGCTCAGCACCTGGGCTAATGGTGAGGCCTCTGGGTTGGTGCCTACACTTCATTTCTGGTCTTCGGTGTCAGAAGAATTAGGCTGATGCTCAAGCAACCTCAACCCCACTCTTAGGTCGTGTATCATATGTCACTGCTGTCCTTACTGCCCCTATCAAATGCTCTTAAGGTCATGAAGGAAGAAAAGAGGGAGAGGACTTGACTGCCCTTAAATCTTTGAAATGCAGGAACTTTCAGGTTGGGATTTCCATATTTAAAATTTAGGACAGCAAGAGGACTTGGTTTCTAGTCCTAGATCTGCCTCTCCTGGAAGCTGCATTTACCCAGGGCTGCAGAGGGAGGGAGAGAGAATGAGGATTGGGGTGGGGGGGGGGAGAGGGGGCTACACCTGCAGTCCCCAAGTGACTGTGGACAGCAAGGTTGACAAGGGTGCTGCCCTGGGCTCTATCACAGCTGCAATCTGACAGTGTCCTCTCTCAGCATGCCCCTCCCCCCCCCCATTGCCCCTGCTAGAGCTCACATGTCCAGAGCCCAGGATTGTGGAAACCCCAGCTCAGTTACAGCTGGTGGCCCCTCTCTTCCTAGGGCTCACACCTGAATCCATGATCCAGGCCCAAGCATCAGTATATGAGACAGACGCCATCTAAGTCCTCCATTCTCAGACCCTCCTCCCAAGAGCAGGTCCCTTGTGCAAGCAGCAAGAGAAGAAAAGGAAGGGAAAAATCTGAGAGCCCTTCAGGGCTCAGGCTCTGGCAGGCTCCTATCCCCTCCCTCCCAGTTCCAGTCTTCTCTGACGGGCTCTCCCACCCTAGGCAATGCTTCCTAGCTGGGAAGGAGAGACCTTTGAAACAGATGATCCCCGAATACACTGCATGAGAACCGATTAATCATTCAACCTTAATACAAAATGCTTTTTGAGGAAGACAGTATTCTTAATATAATTTAAGCCTAGTTCCTAAAACTCTAAAAAGAAATACTATAGATAAAGGTTATTAATCTTCTGAAATCACATTTCTTAATTTTGAGGAGAGTTGAAAAATGGTGAGGGGAGACGCGCAAAGAGAGTTGGCAAAGTTCAAACTGAATATTTAATTTTCACACAATTTAGGCCAAAGCGCTGTGCAATTTGTAGGCTTGTGAAGGTTAAAATTCATCAGACCACATGTTTTGTTGAGTTGCAAAATCATGACTGGGGGCTTAACGCAGGACGTCTTCAGCAGCAAGTATTTGTTGGGGGAAAAGCCTTGTTTTAAACATAAGAAAGAAAGTGAAACTGATATTCTTCATGCATTTCTTTGAGCTACAGCCTGGTCTGGCTTTCATTTAAACCAAATATTACTGCTGCTTTGCCTCTGCTGTGGCAGGACAAATCAGAAAGGGCCCAAGAAGAATCCATAAACTGCGAGCATTCGGAGCTGCTTGATGTGGATTCAGGCAGAACGTACTGGAGAACATCCCCAAATTATGTGTTCCGTGTTCAAAGAAACCACAGTTTCTGTTAGCCCCCCTCCACCCCCGTTTCACCAAAGGCAGCATGCTATGATAGGAGAATGGACTTGGGGGGAGTCAGGGCCTGAGGTTCAAATCTGGGCTCCTTGGCTTGCTAACCGTGAGATCCTGGGTAAGTTTCTTGCTTTCCAAGTCTCTGTTTCCTTGTTTGTAAAACAGGGCAAATTATTTCCACCTTTCAAAGTCATCATGAGTAGTGATGACAGTTTCCAACGGGGAAGCCTCCAGTATAGCTGCTAGAAGGTATATCATAGGCGTCCTTTGATTTCTGCACTGTAGAATGCTGCTTTTTCATTGTTTATGCCTTGTTTGGGCTATGACAAAACAGAAGGATCTTCTAGAATTTGTCATGGAAAATGAGCCCTTGTCCATTCCACTGGCTTAGTCCCACCAGTGATGACTGAAGGGCACTGAGAAATTTTATGGACATGTTGCCTTTCATCCTATAGCTCAGCACGAGGGGAGAGGGGGACTGACTTGGGTTGCAGCCTGGTCTGGCGCCTGGCAGGGTGGGCTGTAGGGAGCACAGTCCTCTGCGTCCACTCAGAGGGTTTCATCCTCACAGGCTTCGCTTGCACCTCTCAACGCCTTGGGAGATCTCTGCCTTCTATGGTTCTGAGGCTTGATGCTCCACATGACTTGCTCTTAGGACTGGCTCCAGATGCAGGACTCCACGATCGGGTTTCCACTTACCTTATTCTACTCCCTACTGACTCCAGCAACTCTGGCCTCACTGAGATGCCCAGTCCATCGGCCCTGATATGTTCTCACTAAGCCCACCTTCCTCATGGTCTCAGGTCCCTCCTGACCAAACTCTAGTTTCTTGATCAGCACCATATCGACACCCTTGCCAAGTTCTTACCTCCTTCGCCCCTTTTCCTCCATACCATGCCCTCAGTCTAGTTGATTCTAATTATGTTTCCACTGATTCATACCTGAGGTTCTGGATGCTGCTGGGGAAAAAAGATCCCATCCTAACTCTGCTGCTTGGACTCTCTTTAAATCAATGACTACACATCTCAAATTTCATACCTTAACGCTCACCTCCAAAAATCTTCAAAAGAGCCTCACTTCACTCTCATGAACTTGTCTCATGTTGCTCCTATATGAAGCCCAACCCTTCTGCTGTGCTTGGGGGAGGCCACTGGACAGCTGGGTAAATGACATATTGTCTTCAGGAATGGAGGGATTAAAATAGAGTCCCGCTCTGCACTTCAGCCCAAATTGAAATAGTTGTGGTCCTCACCCCCTTTCCAAAGTTTGCCAACCAGTGATCACGTCATGTTGATTTTTCTCAGCAGCAACATGCAGTGATGTCTGCCAGGTTCTTCTCCTCCATCCTTGTGTGTTGCTTTCAGAACTACTGGAGAGGGCTCGTGGCTGTTGCACTGATGGTGACCGTTGTGAGGACACCAGTGTCTATTTCAGAGATAACCTTGCTGCAGTCTCTTAGAGTCATCATCTCTGGGGCTTAGAACACTTCTGATTCCCGATGGCAGTGGGAAGGACCTCCTCTATATCTCTGAAATGTGGTGATATAAGTTGTTGTCCATCCTGCCTACTTCTGGGTCCCTCCTAGTTACTAAATACAGTGTCCTCCCCCTTAAAGCTCTAGGAGCTTTCATGCCTCTTTCCAGAGAAGAGCAAGCCTGGGATTAATTAGTTTTTTGTACTGTTTTGTGAAAACAGAAAATCAGAGGGCACTTTGCCAGATATAATATCCACTCTCCCAATGATGGATGATGAAAGTCTGGTGACCTGGTAAAATGTAGATTGTTCCTTTGAGTCTCATCCTTATGAGGGTGTTGTACATTAGAAGCACAGTCTCCGATACTCCCAGTGAGAGGATTAGGGCTCAGTTCCTCATTTGTTAAAAGGTTGGGCTAGAGGATTTTTAAGGGTACTTCTAGCTCTGCAATTTTAATTTTAATAAACATCTTGAATGATACCATGCATAACAATACTTTTAAAACTGTTTTAGGGTCCCCGAATAGAAAAGCCTAGGGAGGCATGCCCCGAGGTCCCTGAATTTGCGTCTTCAGTGGCCCATCAATTTCCTGGTACAAAAGCCAAACTATTAATAATCATAATGTCTGGGGCACCTGGATGGCTCAGTTGGGTAGGCATCTGCCTTCGGCTCAGGTCATGATCCCAGGGTCCTGGGATTGAGCTCCCTGCTCAGTGGGAGCTCTGCTTCTCCCTCTCTCTCTGCCTTTCCCCCTGCTTATGCTCTCTTTCTCTCTCAAATAAATAAAATCGTTACAAAACATAATCATAATGTCTATGTTCTGGTGGGTCACAGCTGGTTAAGTCATAGTGGAGTCAGGAAGCAGCACTTTCCACACATGTCAGTGGGGAGCAGAACTCAAGGCTAGGGTGGTAGGGGAGGGTGGTCTCTCCCTTGAATAATGATAAAAAAGCAAACCTAGGTGCTGAGACGAATTTGGACACCAAGTGTGTGACGTTGGGGATATCTCCTTAAGCCTTGGTTTCCTCCTTTGTAAACAGGAATAGAAATAACTCTTACTCTGGTTGTTTGGAGGATTGAATAAGTATGTGAAGTTCTTAGCATCCGAGAATCACATAATATGCAATCAACAATAATACTTATTACCATAATTAGTGTCGAGTATTGAGATGAGAGGAGAGTTCCTTTTTTTTTTTAAAGATTTTATTTATTTATTTATTGAGAGGGAGGGAGCAAGAGAGTGAGCAAGCATGAGCCAGGGAGGAGGGGGGAGAGGGAGAGAGAGAATCTCAAGCAGACTCTGTTGAGCAGAGCCTGACTCAGGCTCCATCCCAGGACCCTGAGATCAGGACCTGAGCCAAAATCAAGAGTCAGCTGCTCAACCAACTGAGCCACCCAGGCACCCCAAGGAGAGGGTTTCTCAAAGGCTGGGGATAGATTCTGGGGAGCAGGACCTTGGCTGGTGCTCCTGATATCCAGGTATACAAGTGGCTACTTCTGCTTGCTAGGCTCGGCTCTGGTTATCAACTTCACATCCTCATCACCTGAACCTTCGAAGCTTCTCTGCCTCGAACACAATCTTCTAGAAGACCTCACCTCCATGATTTCTGCCATTGGGATAAGGGGAGATCAGAGAGGGTGCTCCAGCTTCCTGGGAAAGGTGGTGTGGAATACACCACTGTCCTCACACCACACAGCACATTTCTCTTCCCCTCAAGATGGCAGAAGGAACTTTGCTCATAGACTGAAATCCCAGCTTGGCTTGGAAAGGTCCTCACTTCTTCATCCCAGGTCCTGATTCCTCAGGTCTCTTGGCAGCTTGAACAGCCGAAGAGCTTCCCCAGAGTTCCAGCAAAGCATCATTCGATCATGCTGGCTCTCACACTTTTGTGTTCTGACAGAACCCTCTGAGTCCGGAAGACTCCTAGCTGCTGATCCCCTCGTTGACGGCATTCTCCGTCTTTTGACAGAGAATTAGCTTAGTGAATTTGTGGAAGTCAAAAGATCTGGACATGGGGAGATTTGGGTTTAAATCCTAACTCTGCCATTCAGTAGTGACCATGTGACAGTGGCAGAGAGATTTACCTTCCTGAGCCTTAGGCTCTGATTAGTGAAAAGAGGCTGATAATAGTGTCTGGGTGAGTGTCGAACTCCACTTACTGGCAAAGGTGCCCTATTATGTCTTTGGATAAAGGAAGTTACGTGATGTTCTGTAGAGTATAATCACGGTTTTGGAAAAAGAAGATACACATGCACACAAAAAAAGGCAATATAGTCACCAAAATTTTTATGGGGTTACCTCTGGGTAATAAAATGGCAAGTGGTTTGTAATTATTTTCTTTGAGGGTTATTGTTTCTGTAATCAGAAAATAAAATGCAAGAGAATAAAGAAAGGTATTTCCTTTTTTAAAAGATACACTTTGTAACTTACACTTGTAAATTACACTTGTAATTTTTATACTTGTAAAAAAGATACACTTGTAATTTAAAAAGAGGAGAGGCACAGATCTCTCTGTGGAAGGCACTCCAAGAAGGGGCAGATAAATAGCACCAGCTGGGCTGCTGGGGTCACACTTTCTTGAATCACCACAGGCTGAGGGGCAAGGAAGTCTTCAGCAAGGAAATACAACTTGAACTAGGTCTTAAGATGACGGAAGCAACCGACATGCCCTTGATGATTTTAGGCGGGTATTTAGGTAACTCACCAGCATCAGCTGCCCAGAATTCCAAAATGGTAGTGGCCAAAATCAATAAATTATCTTTAAGCATCTGTACTTTGCTTGGTCTTATACTAGTCCCTGTTAGTTTATGTTTTTTAATAAAATAATTGAAATCTTTTTAACATTAGAATTAACAATTTGGCAAATATTAAATGCTTCCCAAAAAACAGCAACATTTATATCCATGCTGTCTAGATATATACCTTGACACATATATTTATACATTCATAGACATACGTATAAGTAGTTTTCTTCCTTGTCTGATGCTATAAATACCAAAACTGCAGCCT
>CM052885.1:12197362-12245938 GCA_028534135.1 Potos flavus | reverse complement strand
TCAAATAATCTTTGACAAAGCAGGAAAAAATGTCCAGTGGAAAAAAAAAACAGTCTTTTCAATAAATGGTGCTGGGAAAATTGGATAGCTATATGTAGAAGAATGAAACTTGACCATTCTCTTACACCATACACAAAGATCAACTTGAAATGGATAAAAGACCTCAACGTGAGGCAGGAATCTATCAAAATCCTAGAGGAGAACATAGGCAGTAACGTCTTCGACATCAGCCACAGCAACTTCTTTCAGGACATGTCTCTGAAGGCAAAGGAAACAAAAGCGAAAATGAACTTTTGGGACTTCATCAAGATAAAGAGCTTCTGCACAGCAAAGGAAACAGTCAACAAAACAAACAGGCAACCCACGGAATGGGAGAAGATATTCGCAAATGACACTACAGACAAAGGTCTGATATCTAAGATCTATAAAGAACTCCTCATGCAATACGTGCCCTGAGAAAGGAGAACCCTTTGGAGTGGAGGAAGGGGAACCCTCTTACACTCTTGATAGGAATGCAAGTTGGTGCAGCCACTTTGCAAAACAGTGTGGAGATTCCTCAAGGAATTAAAAATAGAGCTACCCTAAAACCCAGCAATTGCACTACTGGCTATTTACCCCAAAGATGCAGATGCAGTACAAAGAAGGGCCACATGTACCCCAATGTTCATAGCAGCAATAGCCACAATCGCCAAACTGTGGAAAGAGCCAAGATGCCCTTCAACAGACGAATAGATCAAGAAGATATGGTCCATATAAACAATGAAATATTATGCGTCCATCAGAAAGGATGAGTACCCAACTTTTGTTTTAACATGGATGGGACTGGAAGAGATTATGCTGAGTGAAATAAGTCAAGCAGAGAGAGTCAACTATCATATGCTTTCACTATGTGTGTAGCATAAGGAAAAACATGGAGGACATTGGGAGAAAGAAAGGAAGGGTGAATTGGGGGAAGTCGGAGGGGGAGATGAACCATGAGAGACTGTGGACTCTGAGCAACAAACTGAAGGTTTTGGAGGGGTAGGGGTGGGGGGTTGGGCGAGCCTGGTGGTGGGTACTGAGGAGGGTACGTATTGCATGGAGCACTGGGTGTGGTACATGAACAATGAATCTTGGAACACTGAAAAAATAAAAGTATTTGGGGAAAAAAAATAAAATAAAATCTTTACCAGAAAAGAAAAAAGAATATTTGTCAACTATTGTTGTGCTCACAAATCAAGAAATAAGCATAACCTAGATGAAGAAAACATGACATTAAAAAGGACACAGAGACTTGAGCAAATGGAAAGATGTGATACAAAATTACCAAGATTCTAATTATTCATAAAGAGGATTGCTATATCTTCATGTTGGAGTCATTTCTTTATTTTATACAGTGTTTTTCTCTGTACTTGGTAATCATCTTTGCTCCGACACCTACTTTACCTCATGGTAATATATCCACTCCTGCTTTCTTTTGATTAAGATTTTCCATTCATTGATTATCTTTTTCCATCCTTTTACTTTCAACTTGCCTGTATCATTATATTTGAAGTCAGTTTATTGTGGACAGGATTTACTTGGGTTATGCTTTTTTTTTTTTTAGCCACTCTGCTGATCTTTGTCTCTTTATTATTATATTTAGATCATTTACACTTAATGTGATCATATATTGAGATGTATGCCTGACATTTTATATTTTTGGTTTCTGTTTGTTCCCTCTCTATTTTGTGTCTCTGTTTTCTTTTTTTCTACTGTCTTTTAGGCTACAAAAACTGATTTTTAGAATTCCAGTTTGATTTACAGTCCACATGAGTGTATCCTTTTGAGAAAAAATTTTAATGGTTGCTGTAGGCATTAAAATATACATAAATAACTTATCACAATTTACCAGTTTGAGTGAAATATAGACACTTTACCTCTCTTAAAGTCTCTTTGTCCTTCACCGCATAAAATTGTCTTTAACATTTCTTCTATATATGTTGAGGACAACATTAGACAATGTTTAGAAAACTCAAAAGCAGAAGGAAAGTCTGTAATATTTACCCATATTTTTGCTCTTTTCATTGTTCTTCCTTCCTTCCAGATGTTCCAGATTCCTTTTTTTAATTTAATAATTTCCTATTTAGAGAACTTCCGTAGCCATTCTTTTAGGGTAGATCTGCTGGCAACAAATTCCCTTAGTTTTCTTTCATTCAAGGATGCCTTTATTTCCCTTTTGTTTCTGAAAGATAAATTTTTCGGATATAGAATTTGGGGTTGACAGTTCTTTTTTTTCAGCACTTGAAAAATTTTTTTCCACTTCCTTCTGGTCTTTATGGTTTCTGATGAGAAATCCACTGTCATTTGAATTGTTTTCTCTGTATAAGTGAGAACTTGCTTTTCTCTCATTGCTTTCAAGACATTTTCTTTGTCATTAATTTTCAGAAGTTCCATTATGCTATGACTTGGTTGTGGATTTCTCTGGGTTTGTAGGCTCTCAAAATCTTGAATCTGGAAGTTTACATCTTTTGCCAAATTCGGTAAATTTTCAGCATTATTTCTTTGAGTACTTTTTTTTTTTAAACCACACCCTCTCTTTCCTTTCCTTCTGGGATTCTGAAAGTACAAATGCTATACCTTTTGTTATTTTCCACATGTTCCTGAGTTTCTATTTATCTTTTTAATAGTATATTATCTCTCTGTTACTGAGATTGGGTATTTTTTGTGTTTTATCTTTAAGTTCTTTGATTGTTTCTTCTGGTTTTGCCATTCTGTTGTTGAGCCAATATTGACTTTTAATTTTGGTTATTGAATACTTCAGTTCTAGAATATCTATTTGATTCTATTTTCTATGTTCTATTTCTTGGTAAGACTATTTTTTTCATTTGTTACAAGTGTGCTCATAATTACTCACTGGAGTATTTTCATGATGGTTACTTTAAAATATTTTTCGGACAATTCCAATATTTGTGTCATCTTGGTTTTGGCATCAATTGATTGTCTTTTCTTACTCACGTTGAGATTTTTCTGGTTCTTGGTATGCTGAGTAATTTTTGATCGTATCCTGGACATTTCTGGTATTATGTTACAAGGCTCTGGGTCTTTCTTAAGTCTGTTTCAGCGAGCTTTGTCTGATATCACATTAGGAGTAAAAGGAGAATCCTACCTCATTACTGCCAGTGGGTGTGGAAATCCTCGTTCCCCACTTGGCCTCTGTTGACACCCTGGAGTGGGGAAAGGGGATGGGAAAGGGCACCTTGTTACTCCTTGTGTAGGGGTAGAAATTTAGGCTCCCCAATAGGCCTCTGATGATACCACCCTGGTTAGGAGGAGAGAGGTGCCTTGGTTTTGCTCCCCATGAGGCCTCCATTGACACCACACAGGTGAGGAGTCATTGCTTCCACAGGGTGGTGATGAAAATCCTGACTCCCCACTTGGCTGGATGAGAAAGGACACCTTAACTACCTTTCCCTGGGGGGCCAAAGTTCAGAATTCCCACACAGCCTTCACTGATTCCATGGGGTAGTTGCTCATTACAGCCTGGATGAAAATTCCAGCTTTTTTTTTGGGGTGGGGTGGCTTTTCTGATACTGCACTTGCAGGGGAGGACATGTTGGGTGGGTGAGTTAGGTCTCCATGTCAGAGTCAGGTGAAGGCCAAAGTCTAGGCTTCCCATGCAGCCTTTGCCAATGGGAATGGGGGTGTGGCCATGATTTTTTCATGGTGTCTTTCTAGGGTGGTGACGTTATTGTCTAGATACCTCAGTCTTGCTAGGTTGTCCCTTTCCTATTCCTTTTGCTAAAGAGAGCTGGCTTTGGGGGCTTGGCTTGGCTTTTCTTTCCTTTTTTTCCTTCCTTCCTTCCTTCCTTCCTTCCTTCCTTCCTTCCTTCCTTCCTTCCTTCCTTCCTTCCTTCCTTCCTCCTTTCCTCCCTCCCTCCCTTTGTCTCTCCCTTTCTTCCCTTTCTTTCTTCTGTTCCCACTGACGTTTCTGAGTTGTTGGCTTCTCTAGCACCCTGTCTGGGATATATGAGGCCAAAAGAAAACCCAGGTAACTCACTCACTGTCATGGTGTTTCTTGGGTTCCAAGGTCCCTAACCAGTCTCAATTCTTCTCACTACCTTTTGAAGTTCTTATGTTTGTTGTACATATAATGTTCAGGGTTTTTTGTTTTTTGTTTTTTTTAGCAGGAGAAACATTTTAGCAGAAATAAAACAGGTTTTAACAAGGAAAATAGGAAAAAAGTACATCTACTTTATATTGGTCTGAAACTGGAACTTTTCCTTTCCAATTTTTGTACCTAATTTTTTTTCTGTTACAGTGTAAAACTGTGGTGGCAACTGGGGCCTCTCTGTCCTACTCTTGCCTTTGGAATGATGGCCTCTACTGTTTATCCATGGAGCTTTTACTCAGTAGCATCTTTTCCTTTTTTTCTTGGTGCTTTTTTAAAAGTCAAGGACCATTGCTGGATTTCTGTCAAAATTTGTTGGTTTTGGTATCTGTGGACATAATTTAGAGGATGCATTTATTCCCATTTTACAGATAAGACCGCTAAGCCTCATGGGAACAACATGCCCACCATCACAGGGTCAGCATGCATTCGAGTCAGGATTCCATCCCGGGTCTGCCTGGCTTCAGAGTCCACAGCCTTTACAACTTAATGCTTTTGACACAGAAAGGACAGTTGCCAGGTGTCTTTGTTGACACAGTTCAGCAGTTTATAGGAGTGCAAGGCTGTGACACTGTGTGATATTATAGGCGATGGTGATTTTCTGTCTTGCATCTGCTGAAGTACAACATATGGCTTTTGTCATGCTACTCCTGTAGAGCTTGCTTTTAATTTATCTGCTCAGGAAGTCTCAATTTTCACACAGTGTTTGGTTTCCAGTAGAAACCTATTCTGATATCATTTTCTGGCTCGTCCGATTAGGGCCTGTCAAAGTCCAGTGGTTTTCCACAGGTCATTCAGTGCGAGTGAGTCAGAGGCTGTGGCTGCTGAATCACAGATTCAGCATCCGCATGGCTCCTGATTCTTTACCATGGCCACCAGGCCATCTTCCTTGCCGAGGATGATCAAGCACTGACTACTGAATGGGAGACATATTTCAGAGATGCTAATGCTGAGGTGAAAAATAGACTTGGGACTTCCTGAAGAGAAGATCTTATTTAAAGGAATGAACATTCTATTGGTCTCTCGGGCAATAAGATAATCTTTTAGGTGGTGCTTCTCAACAGGGGTGCCAGGGCATGCTGAGCTACTGCAAATGGGTTACAGGTGTGTCTGAGATACGGATCTCCTTAATTCTTGGGGGCGGTCATACAGGTCCTGCCTACGCCCCCCTCCCCGGGAGCTGGGGCTTAGTTTTGGCCAGCTCTGAGCAGCATCATCTGTTTACCCCAGGGAGACACACAAATGGTATTATTTTCTGTGTGCACTAAGAAAACAGGAAGGTTGCAGAGCACAGTTTTAGGTAATATGTATGGAGTCGGGCACCCTTTTGGGAGGTCAGTTAGCTCCAGCTGCCTGACACTGTGCTACACTCCAGTTAAATGAGGAGGATGGTGCTTTCTTGGGGTATGGTCTTCTGCCTGAAAAGAGGAAGCATGGTGGAGAGCGTGACTCATCTCTGAGGGCAGCAGTGGTGTGGATGCCATTAACAGGTCTTTGTTGGGATTTAAAAAAATTAAAAATTAAAAACCAAGCAGGTCTGTGTTCACCAAGTCATGGAATTGTGGAACGGAGGGGGAAGGCATTACCTGAAGCTGAGAAAGATACGTTGGTAAAAAGTTATGAAATAACAATTCCTTTAATAGGCATGCCTTAATTTAAAAATTAAGAAATGAAAACACCTTCAAACTGAAAAAACAGAGACCCGCAATGCTTCTATCAGTTCAGAAGAGACATGCCTTTTGTGTTTCTAAGGGAGGTCAGGGTGCTCACAGGACATCCTTACCCTTTGAGGTTGGCATCAGGTGGACCACGAGGTGCCTTTAAGAGCCCTTGGCTCCACGGTCAAGGATAGAATGTGCAACCTCTGGAAACATCTCTGCTGTCTTCGATTATGCTCTGTCCTGTTTTCCTCTTTGAGCCCCACTCAAGGCCCCTCGCTTCACTAGCCACCCCAGGGCCCTTAAGCCAGTGCAGCTGTACCAATCCACCCAAGCAGCTGAGAGCAGAGGAGGGCTCAAGAATCAGCTTTTTGAGAAGCCAGCGGAGAAAGAGGTTTGTTGCCTATTGCACATCTGACAGGACAGGAACGTCCTGTCTCATGTGGGGGTCCTTAGGGGTGGTAAAGAGATTTACTCTAGGGGCCCCTGGGTGACTCAGTCGTTAAGCGTCTGCCTTCGGCTCAGGTCATGGTCCCAGGGTCCTGGGATCGAGCCCCGCATCGGGCTCCCTGCTCGGCGGGAAGCCTGCTTCTCCCTCTCCCATTCCCTCTGCTTGTGTTCCCTCTCTCGCTGTGTTTCTCTCTGTCAAATAAATAAAATCTTTAAAAAAAAAAAAAAGAGATTTACTCTAATAATGAGAGCACACATGGGGTGGAGAGGGGCCTGAGAGGGACAATAACAGGAGGCTGCCGAGGCTTTGAGGATGGCTGACGGCGCGCGTCCAGCCTGGGCTGGAGAAGCAGGACACTGGCAGAGGGCATGGCAGTGTCCAGTTACCATGTTCTTATGCTCGCTGCTGCAGCAATCATATTATTGTTGTTATTATTTTTATTATATTAGTACCACTAATTTAAGGCCAATGACGAGTGAAGCCCTGTGCGGAATACTTCACAAGCATCCTTATTTAATCTTCATGCCAACCCTGCAGCGCTGGCCTCATCGTCCAGGTGAGGAAATTGAGAGTGGAGAGAGGTGATCCAGAGGCATACAGCTCTTACTTGGCAGAGAAAGAACTTCAGCCATGCCTGCCTTCACGGTTCGTGCCCTTTCCAGCTCACCATGCTGCCTTCTTGACTCAGCACGATTTCCAGGGCAGAGGTTGAAGGAGCAGTGGGGTGTTTCAGCAGAGGGGGCCGAGACAGTAGGAAATCAGGATGCACAGGGTAGGATGGGCCCTCGACAAGTGCAGAGGTGGTGAGGAGCGAGCTAGAAGTCCCACCTGGGGCTCTGGATTTGGGGGAACTCAATGTGGGGGTTGAAGCCATGAGAATGGGCGAGCGTGTCCAGGAAGGGTGTAAAGATTGAGAAGAGCAGCGGGCCAGAGAGAGGTTTGAAAACATGAACAGGCAAAGGCTGGGCGGGAGAGGAGGAAGCTGGGGAAAGAGCAGGAGGAGGGAGAGGTTGGGGCGGGGAGAGAGGAAGGGAACAGGTGGAATGTGTGCCGTGACGGAGAAATGGGAAGAGCTCGGGGCGTCTTAGCTTTGACAGAGCTGGAGCCTTCTGGTCAGCTGGCTGAACTGGCTCTCAAGGCTGGAGCTGCTTCTAAAGCAAAGGAGCAAAGGCTTCACGTAGGAGTCATGCTGGGCTCCAGCAGCCGAGAGCAGGCCTGGTCCAGGAGCCAGCGTGCCCTGCTCCCCGCAGGCAGGTGAACTCCGTCCAGCTGGTTCCCGGCGTAATTTCTCCTGTTTTCTCAAACTCAAAATACTTTTTGCCAAGGCTCTGCAAATTACGTGGATGCTGCAGACCAACCCTGTAGGCAAAGCATGGCTCTGTGGCTAGCTTCTGTTCTCTAGGGCTGCACGGACCCCATCGTGTCTGGGAGGCATTTCTGCTCCTGCTCACTTCTGGGGTCCAAGTCCATCAAACTACTCACGACTACTCTCGTAGGTTTGAAAGCCCCGGAGTTTGTGGGTTTGGTTAACTGAAAGCTTTGATGAGCGTCAGATCATTCTGCCATTTTTGACAGCTTTAAGACCTCTTGAAGCTGTCGTACAGGCAAATCCTCAATTTATTTTGGCTCACACTTGGGATGTATTTCTATGAGAGGTGTCTCAGGAATATTTTTGTTGGATATTTTGGAAATTGGTGTCCTTGCAAGGCACCCTCATATCCCTGAGAAGAAAAGTGAAAGGTCTTCTCTGGCCCTTTTCCCAATCACAGCCTTGGGGAAGAGGACATTCATCCTTAGTTAGAAAGCAGTCGCCCTGCTGGCAAATATACAGGATTCTGAACACTTACAGAAAAGGAATCTCCTAACAGACTAAGTGAGGCTTCGTGGGTTATCAGTGGGCATTAGACAATGTCCTGCATGGAGGTGGGAAACTGGAGGAGAAGGAGGAAGAAGAGATAGAGGAGAAACTGGGAGGCAGAACAAAGAGATGGACATTTCATTTCAGCAGCCAAGGGCTTGCAAACTGGAAACACTGACCCCAAAGGGCACGTCAGGGCTGTTGGCTCACGAGAGGTGTGGCAGGACCCTTTCTTCTCTTTCCCAGTCACCTCCAACATTATTTGACTCATCTTTCTGAAAATATTTCTAGCTGTACCTCTGAACCCTGAATGTTTTCCAAGCTCACTGAAATGCACAAGTGAAAATTATTCATCTATTTGGAGATTAGACAGAGCTGGAAATACCGTCCGAAGTAAACGGATAGAGTTACACAATCAGACAGATCCATTATGAGAAAGGGAAAGCTTTGCTAGTAACATCCCAGTGGGCCAAGTGCTGAAGGCGAGTGAGGGAAGATGGAGAGTCACTGGCCCTCTGCGGGGTGGAGGAACAGGTGCCCTGAGCAGATGCTTAAGGGGACACACATCCATCAAGGCAAGCGACGCAGAGCTGGATCCTGGCTACCCAGCTGGTCACGTGGAATCTGCAGAGATGACTCAGGGTATGCAAAAATCAAAAGCAATGGAGAGGGAGCAGACAGAAGAATGCCAGCTCACTCACGACCAGGACTGGGCTGGGTTGCTCAGGGTCAGGGCGCTGGATGGTGAGTCAGAATCTTGAGACCTCTGTTCCTGTTTCTGCAAGGATCAAAGAAGTGATGATCTGACTTAGCAGACTTCTCTTTACAAAAGAGGACTTGCAAATCTTTATCTAAAACATGAGTAGATGAATCTGTGTATTTTCCAGGAAAATCTCTGCTGAAAGGTGCTTGGATTGATATTACTCGAAAGGAGGACCAACTTTGCCAGAGGGCGCTCAGTAGTGCCCTCTGTAGTATGGTCGGGTGTGCTGGAAAGATCTCCTGTATAAAAGAATCTTTCTGGCCAGAGATTGCGCCATTGTAGTACATGCCTGTGGGCTAAACATTTCTGTCTCTAGCCACCTCTCTGAAAATACAGTGCGGAGAGGTGACACCAGCCACCAGACTGGCTTCAGGCGACCAATGCGATCTGTTCTATCCTAGCAGCATGAGAGTTCTGGATACTTGGAGGTGAGAAGGGAGAAGGTTATGGAAGAGGAAGCAGCAAATGGAAGGAGAGCAGAGGCGTTTGCACACTGCGTTCTAGAAGTCTTCGGTAAAGAAAGAGCCCAGAACTTCAAAATGTATCTCATGGTGTGTGAAATTAAAAAAAAAAATTGTGATCACTTTGATCTTGGAGGTATTTCTTCTCTTTGTAGGTTTCTCATCCCTTTTCCACATTTTTGGGTACATCGAATTACGGACTTTCAGATTTGGTGACAATGTCACGTTCTGGTTGGAGCATGGAGTCATCTAGCCCATGATGCTGCCTCTTGCCTGCCATTTCTGTAGGTCTGTGATCACATTATGTAACTCTGCAGGGCTTCTGATTTCTTATTTATTAGGCACGGATAAGGACACCTATTTTCTAGATTTGCTGTGAGGTTGGAGTAAACGTACTAAATGGCAAAAGGCTTAGGACAGTCTCTGGAGAAATCACTATGAACCCAACAGAATGCAGGCTCTTCCGTATGCAGGCATCTATCTCCCCTACAGCTCCAGATGCCCCTAGTCTTAGGGGGAATTCACTCCACATGAGACAGCGCTTTTGTCATTTCTGAGCAGTTACGATGGCTGAGATATTCTTTTTTGAATCAGGATCTGCCTTTCTACCCCTTCTCCCTGTTAGTTGTAGTTTTAGTTGGAACATCTCCGTATACGTCTTAGAGTTCTCTTACCTTCTGCCACGATAACCATGGTAAGGTTTTTTGAAGACAGTGATGACGTATTCTTGAGGTTTTTTTGACTTTTCAAGGCTAAAAAAAAGCTCTCTTTCCATCAAGCCTAATTCATCCGACATGGTTTTGAGCCTTCAACAATCTCTCTTGCCTCCCATGGACTATGTAGGATTTTAAAAAGTCAATTTGCAGTGTATACCATTCATAGGTCTGGTGTTTGCAGTTGTGGACACTTTACATGGTGTTCATGGGTTCAGGGTTAGTGTTTGACCCTGAGGGCCTACCGTGTCCAGACACTGCCCTGAGGGGCCATTTAAACTGGTGTCCCCCATCTCTTGAGGCGGCTTTTCCCAGTGCAGCTTCGTGGCAGTGGGTCCTCCAGCTCTGGTTGGACATCTGTCCCAGTGCTTCTCTTTATGTGGCTAAGGACCAGCTTTTAAATTCTCCAATCCAGTGCAGACCACCACGTTTGCAAAACACAGTGAAGATGAATTCCTGGAAGAACAAATAAGAAACACATAAAACACAAGCCATCGCTTTTTACTGTGAAATTCACAGGCATAAAATTATATTTCAATAAATGTCATCAAAGCAAATATAACCTAGAAAAATGAATTGCCAAAACTGGACATGTTTATTACAGGTGTGCATTTATGCGATTAACAGAAAGCATTTCACACTAGTAAATATTTGCCCTTCTGTGTTAGCATAATACATTTTGAATAAAATGGGGAGTCCCCATATTAAATCCCTCTACGTGCAGTCTGAATAGACACCAGGTATCATTACTTTAGTGCAACAATCGGGTTATCTTCTTGCTTGCTAATTAATCTAAGTAAGGTTGGATTGACAACAGTATTATGGGGGGGGTGTATATCTAAATTGTTTCTATGTTTTGTTTAAATATTGGTCGTTGTAGACAGATCAGAGCTTGGTTGGTGGGAACAGAAGGGGTTTTCTTTCTTTTTTTTTTTTTTTCAGAAGGGGTTTTCGAAACAATTTCAGCTGCCTCCCGACGTTTAATTTTTGACTTTTATTCAAAATGAAACCAGTGATACTGTGCTTGAGAAATTCTTCTTCAGCTTCTCATCAGTAGCCATTTGCAATAATTTTATCCTGAAAATTATGACACTAAATAATCTTTCACTGACGAAAGCAGTGGACTCTAGGGGTTGTATAATGCTTTCAGTTTGACAAGCTCATACTAAGAGAGCCACCTCGTAACACAGTCCTAGCTGCTCGTGACAGGTACACGATTCACCAGACGGGTTTGACAACAATCTCTCTCCTGTTCAACCAGATGTGGTGACCCTTGGTTGTCACAGCAGTGCCTGTTGCCACCAAGGTCTCTCAGTGCCCGCTCTCGGTTTCTACACGTGGCTGGTAGCAGACCACTAGCAGAGTCCAGCAGCCCGTCCCTGGCCTGAGCAACACTGGCCTTACCCTCGCTGCGGGGGCAGCCACGCCCTTTGTTGGATTGTTTTAATCACTGGAGAATCTGTCCTTATATTTTGTCAAAATTTGTGTCCCGTCCATCTCACCCACTGAATCCAGTTCTTTACTCCTGAACCCCAACGTGTAATTTGTCTCCCGTGCTGTGACATCCTGCCAGATAGCTCATAGCAGGTGGTACATATCCTTTAAATTTTCTTCCCCCCCTAGGGAAGCCACCTTTCACTCAACCGTTGCTCGGATGACATGGCTCGAGGGTCTTCACCTAGTCACCCTCTGCCTACCCTGGGGGTCAGGGTCCCTCCAACACCTACCAAGTATTTATCCACACTCAATACTTTTTTTTTTTTAAAGATTTTATTTATTTATTTGTCAGAGAGAGAGAGCACAAGCAGGCAGAGTAGCAGGCAGAGAGAGAAGTAGGCTCCCCGCCGAGGAAGGAGCCTGATGTGGGACTCGATCCCAGGACCCTGGGATCATGACCTAAGCCAAAGGCAGCCGCTTAACCAACTGAGCCACCCAGGCGTCCCTATCTATACTCAATACTTTAACAGACGTGGTGTTTTATTTTACTTTAGTGAATGAGAAGATTTTGACAAATGATGTAAATGGACTTAGGTTCTAGCAGAAAAAAAAATCTCCACGCTTGCCCTCCACCCCCCACACCTCCATCGTCTCTCTATCTCTGCTCTTTAATGCTTGAAAATGCTCCTGCTTTTAGAAGAGACGGGCTGACGGTACTTGCTGAGACTGTGCGCTGGAGCTCAGTGTTGTCAGTAAGGAAGGTACCCTGCCGTTCTTGGGGCTGTCGGCCTCTGCTCGTTCATGTGCATCTTCTTGTAATTCCTTCGCGTTTGACACACACTTCGACCCAGCACATAGAAGGGGGCCTGGCACATAGTTGGCCTTTTGTTCGTATTCTGCTGACAGAATAGATGAGCGTATACAGTTCAGCTGCTAATGCACCTATTGCTGTAGTTTGACCCCAGAGTCATGGAATTCCAAAAACAATGAACACGAATTGTATTTCTCCTGAATCACTTACATGTCCTCACATCTATCCCCTCACGCACTTTTGTTCTTAAATTACGTATGGGAGGCCAAGGGACCAGAAATCATGATGGGACAAGCCAGGTTCACACAGAGTGAAAATCCATCTGGATGTGGACTCCAGCTCTCCTGACATTCCTATTACTCTGAAATAAAACTTCATGTCACGTTTTTTGCTTTTTAGCGCAGGCACAATTATCATTCTTACTGTGGCTTGCCCAATGATACTATGCATTCGATTGCCCTATATTTGCAAAAGGAAATTTTAAATACAGCTCTTAATGCTTTTGACATCAAAGCAAAGCAACAAAATCACAGAAAAATTTATTTTTCTTTTAACTTTAAAAAAATACTAGCTCCTATTAGGGAAGAACCAAAGACCTGGCCAGCCCTAGAGGTGGGCCATCTGTGCCCTTGGAGAGGAGCTCCCTGTCCTTCCGGTTGGGCAGGCATGCTTTCGAGGGCTCCTAGGGGACGCAGGCCAGAGAAGGGCAGCAACAGCCGCGAGTTAGTGAGTTGTGTGCTCGAGGCAAAAGCAGTCAGGTAGGTGAGTCAGCAGGCATGGAACAAAATGATGTGAGCCAGGGAACCAGAAGGGCAAAGGGCCCCGCTTTCTAGAAAGCAGGATTCTATCAGGGAGGCCCCGGGCTCCTGGTGTGCCAAGTGAATCCAGTGGGAAGGGAGGCTTCTCTCAGTTTCCTTCTCACCAAGGAGAATGCTGCTAACTGGGAGAAGAAGCAGGGGCTGGCAGGTCCCCCCTAAAGCATCACCCTCCCCCCCACATTCATGAGAAAGACCCAGGCAGTTTGCATAGATGCAAAGACAAAGTCTCTGTGCTTTCTCGTTGAGTCTGCTGAAAACCTAGGTGGACATACCAAGGCTGGGTGAGACACACATCAGGGCCAGGGGGCCATTCCTTGTAACATTTTTGCTTTATATCTAAGACTTGTCTCTTTGCCAAGGCCAAGCACCGGGCTGCTGCCTCTCTATATCTCTATAGCTTGGTGAGCACAGAGGTGGGTACGCCAGGTAACCCCAGAGAGGTTTCACACAATCCACATTTGGCAGCTTTGTCCCTTGATCCCTCGTCACATAGCGGTGGTGAAGGGCGTGGTGCATTTGGCACCAGTGGAGGTTTTCTGAGCAGGGGCCCTTGCTGCTTTTCCCATTTGCTCACAGCATGGGGGGCGAAGGCCTTCTATCTTGGAAAGACCAGAACTAGGTATGTAGCAGGAGACTCATAGCTCCCACTCTTCATGTTGTCTTTTGATTTTACTATAGGCCCTTGCACCACAAAACAAAACAAACGAGAGCCCCCCCCAAACCTCCACCTTCTTGCTGTTCTAACTGCAGCCCGTGGGGGAGTTCTGCATGCTTGCTCCATGGGAGGATGGCTGGGCTCCTCTTCACGCAGACACCGCCTACCAGGGACCCGACTGGCCAGCCGTCTTCTGTCTAGACTCTTTGGGAAAGCGCATCCAGGAAGAGGGCCTGACTTGGGGACTAACACCAAGCCGCACAGCTCATCTCTGTCTGAATCACATCACATGAGTCCGATATTTGCTTAGGAGAAGGTTACAAAATTAGTAGATGGAGTAAATGCCGCAGATGCTACCTATTAGAGAAGAATTTCATGTAGCAGGCCATGAAAGTTTTGTTCGCAAAATAAGACCTAATTAGTTTGGCTTATGCTAGAATACAATGAATTAAAGTGACAGGGTAATTAATAATGATAGTCTGGGTCTCTTTCCTGGTGTCACTTTTGTTTGTGTTCTTTGTTGGGACTGTTTTTTGCCAATATCTCCTGTCCAAAACCAGCTGTGAAAGTCTTTCCTCAATATTCACTTGCCCCCTAAGTGAGATGATTTTAAGATGATATTAACAAAGATATTTTTTTTCTTTCTCCCTTGGAGTCTTACTTTGTCTGGCTGGGAAATCTTGGCTTTGACTCTCTCTGCTGAGAGAGTTAGAGTCTGCTTTGGCTTTGCCATCCATCCATCCATCCTTCCATCTAACAAGCCTCTATGTGAGCCTATGATGTGCCAGGTCCTGTTCTCAGTTTTAGAGAATCCAAATGAAAGGTGTGGTGCTGCTCTTAAGGAGCTCGCTGCCTTGTGGGTCCAGTAGAGCATAGTGTCCCAAGTGCTAGAAGCCATCTGCGTGCTGAGTGGTAGCAAGAAGAGAAGGGTGTAAATCAGCCTGGGGGCAGTGAGAAGAGATTCACTGAGTTTTGAAGGGCAAGTAGGAGTTTTGGCAACTGGAAATTACTGGTGAATATAAGTGGAGGAGGACATAATCAGATCTTGATTCTAGAAAGAATAATCTGGAAGCACTGTCGGAGAAAGATTGGAGGGGAGTATGTCTAGACCTGGAGGATAATAGATGACTCGGCAAGAGAAGTTTGGGGGTCTGAACTAAGAGCCAGTGAGAAGGATGGCAAGAGATATGAATAACGTGGACTTTAGAAGTTTGGAGACTGATCAGAGGTTGGGGGCAGATATTAGACAGCAGGAGGGGGCGGGATGATGCTGGGTTTTCTGGCTTGGTGCCTAGGTGGATGGTGACACTATTTCCCAGAATAGAGAAGGCAAGAGATAGAGATGTGGAGAAGAGAAGAAACAGGCAAGTCACTGAGCTAACATTTGTTTAGCAGGAGCATGGGCCTAAGCACTTAATCTCGTAATGACTCCATAAGGGAAATACAATGATGCCATTTCACAGATGAAGAAACCAAGGCACAGAGAAGTTAAGTAACTTTCCCAAGGTTAGATCATTAGTAAGTGGCAGAGTAGTTTCTTCTCCTGAGCTGATCCTATCCTGTGTTAGAGATGATGGGTTCATGCTGGTCTATGCAAAAGCCAAGTGCCTGGTAGACAGTTGGATGTTGGTATCTTTCTCAGAATGATAAACAGAGGTATCTTTCTACTGCACCACTTGGGACAATTAGAATACAAAATTGATAAAGGGTTTCCTCAAAGATCTCAGCCACACATTTTGGCTGTTTGCTTTCTACATATTGATTTGTGAAGTGCCTCTTTCTCCCGTATGCCTCCTGCTTCACTTCTGTCCAGTTGGACACATTTATTGAAGATCTACTATGTGCTTGACGCTCTGCTGTGTGCTGTGTCGTGATGAACAAGACAGATGTAATCTCTTCATCGTGGACTTCAGTGCTCAATGTTATCAAGGACTGGTTTGAGAAGGGAGCTGCTATTGGCTGTTTTTTCCTGGGTGACAATATCAGCCCCCCAGTCTCCTTTTTTAAGGCTTAGCTTTCACTGTGAGATAAAGGCTATTAGTTGCTGGAGGTAGGATTACAGCCGGAAGAGAGGGATTAGGAGAGAGGATGGGGTTGGTGACAGGCAGAGGGCTCTTCCAGAGACCTCTAAACTTTCTCTGAGCTCCTGGCAGCCACCTCCCTCAGCAGGTAACAGAAGTCTTGCCCCTCAGGGGTTTCCCAGCCGTCCCCACCCACCCCCAGCCTGGGATTTCGCCTCTCTCCAAGCATGCACTATTGTTGGGAGCTGTTGAAATGTGCACCGCTCCACGGCCGGTCCCCACATTTCTTTTCCTTGGTTCAGTCCCAAACCTCTGACCAAACATCTGGTCTCCCCAGACTAGACCTGTGGTGTTGAAAGTCAGAGGAGAAGAAAATAGGCCAGAAATCATGAAATGCTTCCTGACAGCATGAGTCTCCAGAGGGAATGTGGCTCTTCAAGGGGGACTCGTAGCCGGGAAGTAGATCAAACGCGGCAAGGAGCATCGGGCAGAACGATCCAACTGTCAGGAGGATAAATAAGGTGATCTCTTGGATGCTTTCCATCTCTCACTTCTAAGATTTCCTGACCTCTCTGGCCCTTCAGAGCTTGTTAAGGATGAGCAGCTGCTTCCGAGGAGGGCAGACAGCTCCTTCTGGCCTTGCTTGGCTGTGCCGAAGCCCTGTGTTTTCTCAGAGAGCCGGTTCGGGTCTGCCCTCTGGTCTCCATGTGTGGTTTAGAGGAAACTCGGAAATCTTATCCCACAGAACTCCGAACTCCTGCTTATGTCCCTGGAAGCTTCTCCTTTTTAAGACGTGCTGAAGGTCTTTACCCAGCACCCCTCCTCTCACGTTGTGTGGGTGAACTTCTTCGGCCCTGAAACCCTTGCTTCTCATCCAGGCTGGCGAGGTCTGTAGCTGCCTTTCGATCTTCTTACTCAAGACGTGGTCTCCCTCCGTGGCAAAGTTTCATTCCCACACGCTCTGGCCCCCCAAGGGAGTCCACGTTTCGTACGTGGCATGCTAACCTTTCAGCCAACAAGAGCATCAGTGCCGTTACATGATCCCTTCAGATTATGGTTTCTAATTTAGCATGCTTCCTCTGTAGGGACCGTCCAAGAGAGAGATTTCTCACGTGAAATTATTTTTGGAGACTCTCCAAATCAACAAGTCCCTTCTCTACCCTCAAGGGGTCGGAGGGCTGTGGATTTGCCAAAGTTAATAATATTAATCTGTCCATCATATTAGAAATTCATTGTGTTGGGGAATAAAGGGAGTTATTCTGTCCAGGTCCGATCCTGTGTGACACTGCTTTCTTCTCTGCTATGTCAATCCTATGGGCACACCACGGAATCCCAGATCACCCTTTTCCTGGGATTTCGGGTCCTAGGGTGACATGCAGTCATAAATAGCCATGGAACCATGGTGTTCCTCAGTGCCTCTAGCCCTGCAGCTTTCCTGGCTAGAGTCCTAAGTCCTTCCAGCACTGCATGTTCCGTGGAAGACAAGCAATGTGGGCTCGGGGTATGGTTATTAGGAGATCAGTTCCCGCACTGGATGGTGGGGATCTGTGCCTTTTGTTAATTCGTGGCCCAATAACTGAATGTTAAACTACTAGCCCAGGAGAAAGAAGGAAGAACGATATTTTCTAAGCACTTGTGTGTAACAAACATTATTACTCTCCTCACAACCATACAAGGTAGGGATAATTTTTGTCCATGTTTTACAAATGAGGAAAGAGAGCCACAGACAGGCCGAGGAACTTGTTCCAGATCACATAGCTAATATGGGGCGAAGCCAGGGTTTGAACCCACACCCTCTCTCCTTCCAAATATAGTCAGGGTTCAGGTGTTCCTTCAAGTTTGGCTTTATTAGCATTCAACACAGATACTCAGCTGTCCTGTTTTTGTTCTGTTCGCGGAGGCAAGGGATTGGACGGTACCTACCGCATTGGAAAAGGCAATCTGCTTTACAGCATCCGCTGGTTCAAATGCTAATCTCATCCGGAAATACCCTCACAGACACTCCCAGAAATACTGTTTGAATCTCAGTACCCCTGGCACAATGAAGTTGACACATAAAATTGACCATTACAATGTGGAACGCTCAGGAAATGAAAATAGGTGTACAGAATAGCTCAGACAGGAATTGGAGGCATCTAGTGGGGTTTGGAGAAAACATTTACCACATTATCTTTATATTATGTTAAATATGGCAAGAATATTAATGTCTGAATCATTAGGGAAAACATAAATATATTTTTATTATTTTTAACTTCTTTTGTTTTCAAGATTTTATTTATTTATTTGAGAGAGAGAGAGTGCAGCAGAGGAAGAGGGAGAAGCGGGCTCCCTGCTTAGCAGGCATGTGGGGCTCGATCCCCAGACCCAGGGATCATGACCTGAGCCAAAGGCAGACGCCTATCTGACTGAGCCACTCAGGCATCCCTGTTTTTAACTTCTTTGAACGTAACTTTTAAAAAATATCTTTTATGCTTGAAATGGCTGTACACAAATTCCCATCAGTACTTTTCAATGCCGATCTCTTGAAAATCTTGATAGTGACCATTCAAGATAATGGTAGTTACCATTAGTTAAGATAAAGACAGTTACCATTTAAGATAAATGATGTTCACGCAAATTCTCAAAGAAATCATGCTTGCTCAGTGTTGTAGCAAATGGCAAAAGAGCTTACATGTCAGTTTATTGTTCCCGTGTGGGTAGAACCACTTTCTTTCCATTAACTGGAATACAGGTGATTCAGTCTCTTTAAAGATTAAATTAACACATCAAGGATATGATCCATACTTTGCATCTAATCTGTTTCTCTTTCCTTGTTTCAGTGGGAGATGCACTGTTGAAATTTCTTATAATAATGTAATTGGATTTCAAATCCCATTGAATTTTTCATGTAACTTATTTCAAAATGATGATTTTCACAAATATTGCTCTACCCATCTTAATTTTTAGTCTTTTGTATTCAAACTATTATTTATAGGTTATCAGTGAAGCCTTTTTAACTTTGCTTTCCCAAAGCTGAATTTTTGCCTTGACCTTTTGCATAATCCTTATGAGTGCACTCTGGCGAATTTTTGTGGGGATTTAGCGATTTTAGATTAAGTGGATTCAAGTGTCAGTTAATTAAGCCATTTCCTGAAGCTAGTAGTTACCCTTATGCAAATCTGCAAAGTGGAACTTATTTCTCTTTCACCCTCTTCCACCCCCCAAATTTTTCAGGTCTTCCTTTATTAGCTCATGACTTCTTTAAAATTCTTCCTTTATATATAATAAAAATTATCCAAGATAATTTTATTTTGTAAAACAACACAGAATTGTATTCTGATCCAATTTTTTCATAACTGTGGTATATGGGTTTAATTAGGATTGTCTCCCTTAATAGCATGTTTGTTTTTTTTTTTTTTAAGATTTTATTTATTTGACAGAGAGAGAGGGAGAGGGAGAGAGTCAGAGAGAGAGACAACACAAGCAGGGGTAGTGGGAGGGAGAAGAGGTTCCCCCATTGAGCAAGGAGCTGGATGCGGGGCTCGAACCCAGGACCCCAAAATCATGACCTGAGCCGAAGGCAGACACTTAACTGATTGAGCCACCCAGGCACCCCATGATAGCATGGTTTAATGTGAAATTCGCATGTTTAGATAAGAGAATTCTCTGTGAGCAAAGCGTTAGCTGAACCGCACGATGGTGAGGAAGACACAGGTCCTGTTGCCCCAGTTTCTTCCCACTGCCACAACACCCCTCAGGTCACAAACCGACAGTGTGTTCCTTCAGTACCATAGCTGTTCCAAATGTATCACGTGTAGGCTTTTATCACTTTCTAAATATTTATTGTGCCTCCAATAGTTTATTTTGGTACTTTTTTTGCAGAACAAATGGTATTTTTCCAACTATTTCTTTCTCGGTGATACCAACAAGTGTTATTAATTGAGCGTAGTTACTAATATTTAAAGATTCATGAAGCTAGAGTGAAAGCATTTTAAAATTTAGTGATCCCTTAGATTAGTATGTGAGTCACTTGACATGTTGTTAACTATCTACTGAACACTAAAAAAATAAAATAAAATAAAAAAGTACTTAACAAACACCTAAATTATACCATAAAAAAAAAAAAAAAAAAAAAAAAAGCAGAACCTTTCCTGTTTCTTTGCTCTTTTTGCCCCAGACTGCGGATAATCTTTTGGACTAGTGCAAAATGGCCAGTTCTGCAATTTTGTGAGGCATTGTGCCTGCACCTGTTAATGGACTTCGGAATTAAAGTCTTAAACCAAGCTGATGCTGCTGTGACCACCCCCATGAAAGAATTTCGATCTTCATGATTTTGAACTTGTGGATGCATGAGCCTGTTCAAATCCTTTTCTTCATGAGAGAGATGCTTTGGAGTGATGCCTGTCATACCTTTTTGCTGACATCATTGGCCCATTTAATACATTTTCCCAGCAAAGAAGACAGACTGAAGAATTTGGTGGACGGAGAAATCCAGTTTGAGCTATTCCTCATTTCATTGCCAAATTGATGACATATTTAGTTAGACTACTCTGCTTATCATGTATGAATCTTCTAATTTTCTAGCTTAAATCAGAGAGTGGTCCTTTGTGGTAAGAAAACAAATACCTGTAAAAATTGAATAAATCTGTAGATCAACTAATTAAGGATATCGTAAGATTTTAGAGCTTCAGAAAATTATCTGCATTTAAGTTGCACAACACCTAAAATTAAGCATAGGGTAGCAAAATAAAAATATTTAAATATTAATTGTATTTCATTAAATAGCTGAGACTCCAAAATGATTTCAAAATATACATAGTACTCACACTCATATGTAAGAAAAATCTTGAAAAACTAATATCTAGAAGGTATAGATGTATATAATGAATTAATGAATAATATTAACAAATTGATTTAATAGTATGTTCAGTATTATTTGGTTTTAGAAATAATATTTTTAAAATCTAAAAACATATAATGATTTATTATGAAGTCTTACCAGGAATCAAACTTTGGTCATTCCTTCCTATCTATCTGTCTGTCTGTCTATCTATCTTCCTATCTTCTATCATGTTCTATTAAATAATTTTTAAGATCAGATCATCATCATCATCATCAATATCTTCTATGTTAGTAGACAAAATTGTGACAAGTTAGAACAAATTAACTGTTTAACAAATTAACAAATTAACTAAGACACTGTCCCTGTGGGGAAGCCCAATGTCAGGACCCTTACCAAGAAGGAAGCCTCATCTCCAGGCACCCGTGTAATTGGGAAAGTGACAAACAGCAGAATGTGTGTGAAGCCGACTGTGCTCTTAATGTCTTCTTGGCAATGCGGATAGTTGCAAAGGCATGATTTCACACCTGCTAATAACTAAGCTGCAGATCGTGGAGCACAGGCCCTTATGGGTTTGTACGAAGGTAGATGAGTATAGCAGTGAAGAGGCTTCGTTCTGGAATCAGACTGATGTGAGTTCAGAGCCACGTGTTGCCACTTGTTAGCCCTGTGACTTTAAGCAAATTACTTAACTCCATGGGTCTTGATGCTTCATCTATAAAAAATGAATAACAGTGTCTACCTCACAGAGCTGTGAGGATGGAACAAGCATAGGTATATGTTTAGCCTAGGACCTGATAACAGGTATACGTTCAATACCTATTTCTGCTGCTGCTGATTCTGGTACTATCATTAGTGCATTTTTCACACGATGTTACGATGTCTTACTGTCTCGTGGGCCATGCTTCTTCCTCCTTTGTTTTTTTTGGGGGGTATGGGAGCATTTCTATGAATATAGCTGAAGTCCACAAGGAAAGTGATTATATCTGGTGATGGCCAGCAGCAAGATTTCTATCACCGTTTGTGTAAACATTTGCAAAGCAAAACAGAGATTTCAAGGAAATTTGATATAATTCAAGACCTCAAACAAAATTTTCAGAGAATTTGAAGATTATGCCATAAAATTTCATCACAAATTGTTCAAAACATTTTAAAATCCTGCTAATCTCCATGATCCTTTTCAGGAAGCATATGTTAAATTACATTTTCTGAACCTCCCCATCCGATTGATTCATAGAATGAGGTGGGTTTTTTTTGTTTGTTTGTTTTTAAATCCTTGATTCAAGAGGTGCTGGACTCATTTTTCAGAAGCTAAATGTTTACTCTTACAAATGAACGACATGACCTGTTTCCAGGCTTGTTTTCTCCCATTATCGAGAAATCATACTTCAAATGGCACACAAGATCACCCCAAATCAAACCTTGGGGTTCACCCAGGCTCCTACCATTAATACCAGGCTTGCTGGCTAGATAGGCAGTTAAAGAGTAGACAGCGGGTTTCATGACACTTATATTTGATGAGAGAAAAAAAAGACAAGTATTTGTATTGGTCTTTACTGTTTATAGAGTATCTGCACAGACTTCATCTCATTGATCCTAAGGACAGCTCATAAAGCTTTCACATCTTACTTACAGATGAGGAGACCGAGTTTGCTAGGTCAAGGGAACCACACTAGGTCATCCTTCCATTAAGATGCTTCAGTGCACATCTTTAAACTGTACCTTAAAAATAGACTGTCCTGGGGCTTAGGGGAGAATGCTGCCAATGATTCCTTGCCCATGATCCGGAATAGCCGAGCCTTCCTGAAAATACAGCATGTCAGCGTGAGAAGGACCTGGGGGAACGTAAAGGCACTCACCCGGGAGCTGTCAAGGTATATGGCTATTAGGTGCTAGATCCACGATTAAAATCAGGCTTTCTGATACCTAGTCTAGGATTCTTTCCACTAAGTCTTTGCTATTGGCTTTAAACTCTGTCTTCTTCTTTATGGAGATGGGCTGCTATTTCACCCTTGCTCATTTGTTCTATACCTGCTTAGAATTTCCCCTGGGACAAAGCACATTACTTAAATTCTCCCTGACATCTTGAAAGAACATGTCTTCAATTGAGGCTGTTCTCCCCACCTGAGCTGAGAATTCTTTAGGGGTAGGAAATTGTGGCTGCTATTGAAAATGATAAAACTCAAAGTGTTTAAATTATGATGGGGGCCTTGAAAATGCACACGATTACCTGTTGCTAATGGCGATTTTCCAGAGGTAAGTGGGTGGAGTGTGACTTTGAGACAGTACCGGGGATTTCATATAACCAGTGCTCTGGCCCTCGAGGATTATGGATTGAGAGGGAGCACTGCCAGGGAGCACTCTTCAGTCTAGATCCTCTCATGCCTCCTTATAATAACCACTTGACAGCTGACCGTGCGTATGAAGAGAAAGATTCAACATTTCTTCACAAAAACTTTTAGTTTCAACTTCTGACGCATGTTGGTGATAGCCAATTATTTGATCAAATGTTAAATTTTAAGAAATGGATTTCAGGGGCACCTGGGCGGCACAGTCGGTTAGGCATCTGACTCTCGGTTTTGGCTCAGTTCTTGATCTTGGGGTTGTGGATTGGAACCCCACATCAGTTGGGAGTCTTCTTGTTATCCTCTAGCCCTCTGCCCCTCCCCATGGCTCTCTCCCTTGTCTCTCTCTCTCTTAAATAAATAATCTTAAAAAAAAAAGAAATGGATTTTAGTGACATGTCTTAGTCCACCTTGGTCGGCTAACTGAAAGTATATTTTTAGACTGATGTGGTGTTGGCATTTTTCACTCCTGCATTAGATTCAAATGCTGCATCTCAGGAACAGAAGACCAGGAGAGGGCCAGAAGGGCGGGATCAAATCGAGACAGACATCTGTTTGGAAAACTCAGGCTCATCTCTCATTCCCCAATGCTCCTCATCAAGGTTAAATAATTGGCTTCCACTTTTCTATCTTGAACTCTTAAAACTATCCCGAAAAGTAGGTAATCATGTTTTCTTGATAACGCTGGGCCAAGGGCAGATCAGGTGTCTCTGCTTTATCTGGCCTGACTGCCTGTAATAATCAAGTTCAACACTTACTTGTCAGGTTTCCCCTTGCCTTTGTGTGGTTTCGATAGAGTTTCAGAAAGCTTATAAAGGCCTGGCCATAAATAAAACAAGATTGCACACAGGGGCTTGGAAAATGCAACATTCTCGAAGCCCCAGATGCGAAGCAGAGGGAATTGGGAGTGAAATATTTAATTACTTCATCATTGAAAACTAATTACCAATTGGGGAGTGTTTTCATTTGTGGAACATAGATTGATTAGTGGGATCCTCGAAGCTTTAGTTTCCTTACTACTGATTACATCTTTCATAGAAGAAAAATGGGTTAGTTTTAACAAGCTAGAGCCAGACTGCAGACAAGCAGGGTTCCCGAAGAGGGATTGCCCAGGATTAGTGTTATTCAATAGGCAAAGGGGTATTGAGTTCCGATTTTTTTCCTAATAGACTATTAGAGATAAATCTTACATTTGGGATTTACTCCTTGGTAATAGACAAGGTTGTATTTTTCACTCAGGAAGTTAATTTGTTTGTTCCACAAAATGTTTCAATCAATGTTATACACATTCAGTGACCTGGCGCCCTGAGGCAAAGTTTTGTCTCAGATACCGGACACAGATATATTGCTTAAAGTCATTGCTTAAAGTCCAAGTTTGGAAAATTATGTCTACTGAAATATAAAGGCTGTGGCTCCCGATGGAGCATTATGAGCAACAGGAGTCAGGTTCCAATGGGCAGAAGTGGGTGGGGAGACTTTTGGTGGGCGGAGGGGTGCTGTTTGGCTTCTCTTCGAGATAGGTCCAGCTTACACTGAGGTTCAGATCCCTTATTCTCCCTTGTCTTAGCCCTTGTCAACTGTACTCTCCAGAAGGAATCTGCTGTTAGTCAGTTGCCCTTGAGAATGCCCCCCTGATGACCCAGTCACCAGGTGGGCTGTGGTCCTTGAGATGATGCTGTGCAGGCAGACACATCCGTCTGCTGGGGTGGAGGTTCTTGCTGAGTAGCAGTAAGAGGTCTTCTGACCCAGGGGAAGCAGGCTGGGAAAGAGGCAGGACACCCGACTTCCAGTTCAGAATCTGCCACTTACCACGAGTCCTCGATCTGTTAATTGATGGTCTGAGTTCATTCCTCCCATATGAGGATTCTATGAAATAGGCAGTGTGGGAGTGAATTGAAAGCCTTAAAATATTGTTCAGATTAAAATAATTCTTTCATTTGCCTTGGCTACTGAGATCGATCGTTCGGATGCTGCAAGTGGTGACGCAGACAAGGCATATCCTGTCCTGCCCAATCGCTCCACCCTGGAGTTGGCGGAGGGGTGTGTGTGTGTGTGTGTGTACAAAATGGACACAAAGTGGTAAACCCTACTTGGTGAGCCAGAATGGCCTTCCTCCTGGCGAGTGCATTCTCCTCTGGGGTTCCGGGCTGTGCCAGAACTTCCCAGAGCAGCCAGAGCCCTCTGATTGGGGTGCTCAGTCTGGTGGCAAGGACAAGAAGGATTCGGAAACTCCTTGCCTCTCACACCTCCTGCCTGGTGGGAAGCTCACCGCTCACCTGGCTCGCTGGATTTCCTAGGGTTGGCTAGGGATGACCCCAGTCCAGGCCGTGACCCTCCTCTAACATGAGAGGAATGAGCTCTGTGTAATGAATACGCGAGCAGATTCACTATTGTCCTAAGGAAGGAATTTAAACTTGAGGCTTTCACACGTTACTAAGATTATGACTTTTTAGGAGTGGCTTAAAAATTGCTGGGAGTCCAGTTAAGGGACTCCAGAGGGACAGCTGTGGAGGAGCAGACGGGGTACTGAATCACTCCGGACTCTGTTGCTCCATGACCGTGACCCCTCCGACAAGGTGAAGATTGCTGCCCGACGCTCTCGGGCAGTGCGAACATGAAAACGTTTAAGGGAGATGAAACCACAGGACAAATGATAAAAACCAGAAATTTTGGAAATTAAAGGCTTAAAGAATCAAGTGAATAGAAGGAAGACAGACTTTACATTGAGAACGACGAGACATGTAATGTTGGAATATTTAAAAATAACATTATTACAAAAAGAGAAGAGACAAAAGTGGTTTAAAAAGTTAGAGGTACTAGCTGAAAAGTTAAGAAATTTTGGCAAAATGAAAAGAAGCAAATAAATATGAAGAGATTTAGAGAAACAACGGCAGAAAAAGTAAAACTGAAAAGCTGAGTGGCCAAAGGAAAAAGTGAAAACTCAGTAAGTAAATGTTTAGATAGAAGCTAAAGCACGTGAAGAAACGTTGAAAGTCAAATAATACACTGATGATTCAAAATAGAGTTACCTAGAAATAAGTGAAAAAGAGGCAAGATTCGAACTTTGTAGAAGTGCCAAAAGCATAAGGTAGCAAAAAAAAAAAAAAGTGACAAATATGCCTCATTTCTAAAATTCAAATACAGAGGCAATTGGAGAGCTTTTCCTGTTTAGTGGTAAAGGGCCCGCAAATTCTGCAAAATTCGGGTACTTATCATCTGGATGTTTGTAACACTTTGTAAGGGGGGTTCTTCATTAGGATTCCTTTGGGACCTTGGAGATCAGGGAGCATTGCCCCCCCCATATTTGATATAGAAATTTCAAATATCTATAGATATCTAGAATATTCTAAGGATATATGGAATGTATGTAGATATTCAGATTTTCATAGGTTGTCTGTAAAAACACATCAGTAGAGTTTCAGAGATGGTTGTCCCTTGCTGCCCTGTTGTAGAGAAATTCGGGGTCCATGTGAAGGTGGGGGTAGAGACACATTGTCCTGAGTCCCCAGCTCCAGAAAGCCTCAGGCATCGCAATGATGCTTTCAGTCCTTGAGGATTTATTATTGGCCTGGTAGCACAGCTAGGCAACTTAGAATTATCTCAGGCAGTTCCTGGAACATTATGAGAAAGGTCTTAAGTAAGATTCCAGTTTTGCAGGAAGGCGATTTAGCACTCTCCGTTAAAGACTTTATCTGCGGTCCCCAGCTTGCAAGTGTTCGAGCCGGCACCGAGGTCCAGACCCCTGACCTCCAGACGGCCTCCTGTCTGTCTGCACTGCCACTGGGGGTCAGCATGAAACCCGTCCCCAGAGAGTAAGACCACTTTCTTTGAAAGCAGCAGTTTGTGTTGCTTTTCCTCTGTAATCACCGGCCCTGAGTGGATGGTAACACGTGCACTTGTCAAAGGCTATTATGACATATCAGCAGGTGGTGACACATTGACGGGCTTGCTGGACGCCCATTGCATGTGCTGGCTGGCTCCAAGGGCAGGGGCAGGTTTTTCTAGCATTCTCCCTGGATCACCTTGAGGGTAGCACCCCACAGGCCTAGCTTTTCAATAAATGAATGGGTGATTTGATTCTGCATTTCTAATTAGGCCGGAGGGACAAACCAAGGACATTTTGGGTGGTAGGAGGACTGTTTCAGCCCCATTTCTTCCTTTTCTGCCTTATTCAAGCATTCCTTGGAGAGCACAGGGATGACATCTGTACTGGGCCTTCTGCATTATATGGGGTGAATGGGGGCTGAGTTCTTTATAAGGGGTCGTACTCCCAGAACAATGGGATGGGGGACACTCACTGTGGTATGAGGCTTGGGATGTCATGAATGGGACTGCGGCCCAGAAACCTTCCTCCTTCCTGGCCTTCTCAGCACAAGAATCCCTCCTTCGGTTAAGGTCTTGTTTCTGGGAAACTGCTGATAATAACCAAACATGCAATCAGGAAGGAGATGCATTAACTTACTAGAAGCTTCTGACCCTTGACACTGCATGGTTCATGAGACGATAGCTGGGCCCCGATTGTTGGGAACTAAGGTGTTGAATGTGGAGGCGGATGAGAGGAAGGAGAGGTCTTTCCAGTGGGGGAGGGATGAATGGGCCATGACCTGCCTGCCAGGTGGGTTGCCTGGGCAGCGCCATCTCCCGAGGACCACAGGGCTGTATTTCGTCTGTCTCTGTATTCCCCAGCATCTGGGTTGGGGCCTGACATAGAAAAGGTGCTCCCTCAATTGAGTGGGCATTCTAACCAGAGAATGAATGAAGGAGGAAACAGGTAGGCTGGTCCTTGACTTTGTCGTTATTATAGGGAGTGACCATGAAAGAATCACTGGGGAGACTGAGTCAGAAATGAGAAAACAGAGCACAGACTGAGTACATAGCCAGTGCAGGGTGTGGTGGAGGATGGCACATGAGTCAGGGCACCCCCCCCCTCAGGGAGCTCCCTGGGCAGCTGGGGAGATGTGTTACATAGTAAGCAGGCAGTATGGTTTAAAAATATATGTGTTTTTACATCACCAGTAATGGGACAAATAGATATCATATGCTTCCTGATCTGATGCACCGAGAAGGACACATCATCACTTCTCTGGTATGCCGGCAAAAAATGTATAACCTGAATCTAATCAGGGGAAAACACCAGAAAAGCCCAAACTCGATTGCCTTCAAAAATGTTAAGGTCAGGCAGTATGTGATCCTGGATGGGATCTGGTGGGGGGGGTGGGGAACCACCCACAAACTCTTGCTACTAAGGATACTACCGAGATAATTAGCTAAATGTGAATATGATCTGTAGATTAGGTAATAACACTGTACCAGTGTTAATTTCTGATTGTAATAATTATATTGCGGTTGTATCAGGGAATGTCCTTGTTTATAGGAAATGTACAGAGGTATTTAGACCTTAAGGGGCCTCATGTCTGTAACTTAACTCTCAAAGGGTTTAGAAAAATGTAAATATGTATATGTATTTTGAGGGGAGGGAGAATGATGAAGCAAATATGCTAAAGTGTTAACATTTGGGGAATCTAGGTGAAAAATATTTTGGAAATTTTTTTGTGCTATTCTTGCAACTTTTCCATTAGTCCGAGGTTGTTTCAAGACAGAGTTTAAAAATACATGCATATGTGTCTAATATTCCTGCCTGTATGAGAAGCTGTACCACATAGTGGTTGGGGATGCAGGCTTGGAGCTGGGTTTCCTGGGTCCAAAGCTGGCTATACTACTTGTGAGCTGTAAGCAGTCTGAGCCTGAATAATACAATACTGGTGACTGCACTGGTTGGTTGTGAGAATTAAATGAATGAAAACCTGTGTCAGGCTTAGAATAGTGCAAGCACATGGCAAGTGTGCAAAAAATGTCAGCTCTTACAATACAAGATAGAGCCATCCATAATTACTAATAATTATTTGGTTCTAGGGCATGCAGTATATATACATTTGTTGACCTACTGACTATAGGAACATAACACTTTGGAGTTTACGAATAATTTCCATATTTAATTTTTACAATTATCCCATAAAGCATAACAGCAAGAAATACTGCCCCCATTGTATTGATCTGCAAACTGAGGCCGAGAAAAGGCCAGAAACTTACCCTAAGTCCCCAACAACTGATCATTGGCACGACCGGGAGCTGCTCCCAGCTGCCCTGACAACTAATCCTGGAGGAGATTCTCTTCTGCAGGTGACCCCAATATCACACGATCTGTCACTTTGCTTCTTATATTCTGAAAGTGAGGAATTTCTGGGAACAAAGTGCCTTCAAGGGGCCTTCCGTCATCCACGCATTGTCAACTGTTGTCGTATGTGTGTGTTTGTGAGAGAGAGAAAGAGAGAAAGAGAGAAAGAGAGAAAGAGAGAAAGAGAGAGAGAGAGAGAGAGAGAGAGAGCATGGACCCTCCCAGTGATCACTGACTGGTTCCTTGAACCAGACTCCAAAATAGATGTGGCAGTCGCTAATCCTGAAGCTGAAAAGCCTCCTGCCAGCTGTGGTCCGAGAGGCCCCAGTATACGATGTTGGAGGAATCTCTATCCGAATGTCACGCGCTCTGCCATGTCCCAGCGTGTGACTGTGTGAGTTGTAGCCAGCGCCCGGGCATTCTGGAGCTGTCGACTCCATTTGGAAGGAGCCTTAAAGTCCCCTGGAACTCACTCATTATCTGTCTCCTAAGCAAGCAAGCAAACAAACAAAGACACTCAACTAAAACTGAAATCAAAAAAGTGACAGAGCGGTTTTCTCAGAAACGGCCCTCCTCTGCACTTCAGAGAACCTAGGAACCGGATTCCTGCCTCCAGCCCTGTCTTATGATCTTCAGCGGGGCCTCAGCGGGGCCTCAGCTGGGCAGACGTTCTTACTCTAAACCTCTCTGGCAGCCTCGGGTGGAAAGGGAAGCCCCTCTCAATTTGTCAGGGATAGCGATAACTTCCCTGCATTTGCTCACTATTTATAATTCGCACAGCTTTGTATTAGGTATTTCTGTGGATTCTTGCAACAAGCACTTCCTAACAAGTAGATGATAATACCAGGGGCTCACAGGGGCTAAAGAAACAAACCACGGGCCAGAACCCTGGTCCCGACACAGTGCTACTTACTTACACTGGCTCTCCTTACCTTCCTATTTTGGAAGTTATTTTATTTTATTGACATAGCTACTTTTTTTTTTTTTAAAGATTTATTTATTTGAGAGAGAGGGCGAGGAGAGGGGAGGGGAGGGGCAGAGGGAGACAGAGAATCCGCAGACTCTCCACTGAGCGTGGGGTATGATGCAGGGCTTGATCCCATGACCCTGAGGTCATGACCTGAGCTGAAACCAAGGGTCAGACATTCAGCCGTTCAACCAACTGAGCCAGTCAGGTGTCCCGATATTGCTACTTATTAATGATCCTCCTATTTATTTACCACCACTCATTCATTGCAGCCTGCCATCCTTTCCGGCCATCCTTTCAAGCATTTCTGGGTTTTCTCACCAGCTGTGTGTCTGGAAGTGCCCCAGGGGACGTGGAACCCCTCAACTCGTTGGCTGAAAAGAAGGAAAAGTGGGAGAATAACTGTGTTGCCAACGTGATCCGGAAATGCGGGATAGGGCCTGGTAGAAATGAGTGTCAGCTCTGCTTTGAAATTTCTGCGTACGAGTCTTTTCCATATGCATGTCTAAGAGCTGAAAATGAGTTCGTCTGTTCAGTTACCATGACCGCCACTGAGGGGCCGGGTGCTACGGTTTCCCTCCTGCCTCCTCGGGGGAGGTGAGGCTCCACGTTTTAAGCCAATCAGTATTAGGATGGAAGTTAAAGACTCGAGTTCTAGGCCTCGCTTCACCATGACCTTTCAGATCTGTGAATTGCGATAGAGTTCATCTGTTATTGGCACTTCCTACCCTATTATAATGAGAAAATAAAATGTATTCTGAAGTCTTTTGTGGATTGCAGTGTTCCTCAAATGTAAAATGGTTTTATGGTAATGGCAATGCCAAAGATACTAGAAACTACTGGAGAATTGCTACTTCTGTCATGCTTCGTAAGCCCTCATACGTGAGGAGTATAAGTTCAGTGAATAGAATAGTAAATAGCCTCTGTTTAAGTATGTGAATGAATGAATTGAAAGAGGTTGTCAATTACTGTTGTACAGTGTTTCTATTGAATCACGAAGATTACTCCCATAAACATTTCATTAGCAGAGACTAAAATGACATGTCTTTATGTTCTTACAGCTAACGTACAGAAAGCCTTCTGGTCCTACTTATCCTTTAAGACTCGGCTCAGCGGTCACCTCCTCCAGGAAGCCTTCTTGGACTCACTGATCCTCCTCCACCAGGTGCGATAAAATGGCCATTCTCTGCTGCTATAACACGTGAGCCTGTTTCTCCCACATGTATCATGCTGTAATTACCTGTGCTCTCGCCCTCTGGATTCTGTCTTATTCATCTTTGCATCCTGAATGTCCAGTGCAATTGCTGGCATGTTATTTTTGCCTTCGGAAATGTTTTCTGAATGAATGGCCAAACGTTTACCAGTTCTAACAAGGCTTGTCTTGTAAACACAATAGGGATTGAGGTCAGGGAAATGTGGTTCACTTTTTGCCATAAAGTGCTTACATATTGCGTGCGAGAACCCAGTGCCTAGTGATTTTTTAACCTTTTATGTGATTATCCCCACAAAATCCCCTTGGGCTAGAAAAGGCTATAATGACCTTGGTAGTTTTGAGCAGCTTAATATTTTCTTTACATCAAGCTTAGCCTCTTTCATTGTAAAAGAGATGATTGAGTTCATGTAAGGCAGGAAGAATCAGAAGATGTCTCCTCTTCCCCAGAAAGTCTTCAGAACTCCTGCCTGGCCTGCAAGGGTTCCCACCCGTGTACGCGGCATGAGGAATCGGTACAATATGGATATATTTGTACATTTTAAAAAAGATTAAATGTGATATAGTACTGGAACTGAGCATGGGAGATTGAGGCCCTGGGTATTATGCTTTCCCTTGCTACGGGGGATGGAAAGAATATTGCTTCTCCTTAAAATGATTTATTTAAATGGGTAGACTAGAATTCTACTTAAAACCCAGTGTCTGAATGCACCTGTTTAAGTCAGCTTCTTGTTCTCCCAGGTATTTAGGCATTGAATTTTCCCCATTAGGGAAGTGATTGACACCGTGGTCCTTACAATAACACATGATTATAACTCTGCAAATGGCAATTACATTCAATGGAAACCAGATGTTGCACGGAATTTGACTCTGTTGGTTTCTTGGTGAAGTAGATGAATTTGTAAAGTCGAAAACCGCAATCATTACTCAGATGGACTATACATGAATTAATGACATAATATCTAAATCATGTATGGTTGAAAATAATGATTAACTTAAACTATCAAGATAAGCTAATGAAAAACAGACTCTTAAAAAATTAAAGCTATGTTTTCTTCAATACATATTTTATCAGCCTGCTAATAACAAAACCAGACTTGTTTGCATGTCTCTTCAGCTCCAAGGAAGAAGGAAATATTTAAAAAGAAGAGCTTCTCAGTAGCTAACAGTAAGGAGAAAGTGAACGATCATGAGACTTTTCCTTGGCCGGTGAATTTTTAGTGTCTGAAATCAATCTTTAAAAAATATATTGTTGTTAAGGACAGCTAGCAGTGTTTTATGCTGAATCACACAGAGACAGTATATTCCGAAGGACACATTTGACGTGCAAAGCATGACCTCTCAAGCAAAAACTTCTTTTCCTGTCCCATCTCTCTGCAGTGCCTGTGTGCAAATGTGTGTGCACACACGTGTGCGTGCATACACCCCCCCTCCATGCACCAGTGATGCCTCAGGCCAGGAAGGCAAATCAGCATCATCTTCAAACCTGCACTGTCCCTTGAAAAGCTCTCCCTTCAGTTAGCAACCTCCTAAGTGGTTAAGTTTGCAAACCTTGGCCCATCATTTCCACTGTCATGAATGCTCAATGACATCATCACTGTAAAATTAGGAACTCTCTTTCCTTTCCTGCAGATGTGAAAGTTTGACATTGCATTCCATGGTCCCGTGCCACATTTCATCAGCGTTTTTCCTTTGCTTTCTCCAAAGGCTGTGGCCGCATGTGGCGTGTAGATTGCCAGTGCTGTTTGGGATCTCATATCAAATGCTGCTACCTAATCCCAGGCGGCCTTCCACAAGCCCACACCTGCAGCTCATTGAATCCTCCTGGAGTACAAAGGGCTGATTTACAGCATGAAGGATCCAGGCCCTCGTTGCAGCTGGGGCTCCAGCAGGAAAAGGAAGTTGTTCATCATCTTGTGTGCATTTCATTAACAATAGTGTACCCGATATGTAGCTTATAGAATAATTTCAAATCACTGACAGAGAGCATTATGGCATTTGGCACTACTAGGAAAAATACTTCGGGATGGGCAAATTACACCTGAGCGTGAGGTTTCTATGCGACCCTCTGGAACTGTGCACACTGATTTATACCAGGTGGGTTGACCTTGCGATATTTTCTGATTCGTTGGGCATTTTCCCATTTCTCATTTCTTTTCCTTTGTCTTTGAAGCAGCCCCGGGGTAGACTTGGGATATCCTTAGCTTTCTGTGCTTTTCATGTATTAGCAGCCAAGAACTTAGGGCGAAGCATGGTGTCTCGAAACCAAGCGCCTGCGGAAATGTCTGTCCCTGGCGCCCTGGGAGTGCCACCGTCAGATGGGACAGCATGCCTCTTTCTCCTTTGAGTCTCAGCGGTCAAAGAAATGAAGGAGTCCCAGCGAGACCCTGAAATCCCAGGGTCCTGACTCACCAGGAGTCTGGGGAATAAAAAAAACCCAAAACAAATGGAAGATGCTCATACTTTCTTCTGCCTTGCTGGGCGTCCAGGCGTCCATTTAACTATTGACTTACTTTTCCCCCAAAAGAGGCCTGGTGGTGGCAGTGCTGTGAAGGTGATGATGATGAGTTCAGATGAAGGAGCCAGAGAAGTGAGAGGCAGGAGGAAGCCCCTGTCCCCCTGCTAAGGTTCCCACAGCCCTCCAGTGGCCTGATGGGCCCGTCTCCTCGGGCCAGCACAGCCTCCGGGTCAGACCTCACCTATTTACCGGGAAGGCTCCAGATCTTTCCTGGGAGCGTCTTGCAGATCCCAGTTGAAGGATTTTTCTGAGGAGGTAGAAAGCCTTAGAACCTCAAAACAAAAAGGCCTCGGGAACTCTGGCCCTCTCTGGGTTTGGGGCCAAGCCCCACATTCAGGAGGACAGCAGCAGTGCGCAGACCGAAAATGCCAGGGCTTCTGACTCGTTTATCATGGATATTTTAACGTCGACTCTTTTTTTTTTTTTATAAAGAGGGACAAAATCAGTAAAAATCGCCATTCTCAGGGGGAAGGGAGCAGGGGAGGAAAAGCAAATTTCTTTTCACTTTGTAATGGTAAACAAACTCGGCTCAGAGCAGTATCTGATGTGGCTGCATGAAGCCTGGTTTCCAGTTTCTCTTGATGTGTCAAATGTATCCCTTATGTGAATCATGGTTTAAAAATACTTTTACTCAGTGGGTTCGGGAAATCAATAAGCTTTTATGATTCTTTCCTTGCTTCACATAATTTCTGATTTCAAAAGAGACTCTGGGTATTCCTTTAAGATGTTTATATACTATGCATTTTAAAAACTAACAGTTCTTCCAAGGGCTTCCCAAGCATTGTTGTTGGACTGTTTTTTTTCTTCCCAAGCTTGCTCTTTCTTTCCTTCTTTCCTTTGTCCTTCCTTTCTTTCTTCTCTCTCTCTCTTTACTTTCTTTGTTTCTTTTCTTCCTTTCTTTCTTTTCTTTTCTTCTTTCTTTCTTTCTTTCTTTCTTTCTTTCTTTCTCTTTCTCTTTCTTTCTCTTTCTCTTTCTCTTTCTCTTTCTCTTTCTTTCTCTTTCTCTTTCTCTTTCTCTTTCTCTTTCTCTTTCTCTTTCTCCCTTTCTCCCTTTCTCCCTTTCTCCCTTTCTCTCCCTCTCCCTCTCTCTCTTTCACATTAAGCTAATGATTATGGGGCTTACACATAAATTGAAGCCGGATTTATAAAATGCGATATAAAAATCCTCGGGAAGGAAGATAAATATAACAAGCTATGAAACTACGTTAGCCTCTTCCAGTGTTGGAATGACTACAGACGAGGACATTAATGACCAGGATGTGTGATGTTGCCCAGGTCAGGAGCTTTGGCTCCCAGGCAGGCGGCCTTAAGAGGAGCTGTACTGCGTTCCTTGATTTCTCTGAAGTACAAATCTAATTGCAGATTGGAACCTATCCACTCGCTTAGTCTGTAAAAATAATTTTCCCTGAATATTTACCCAAAGCGCATTATTGCTTATACAGTTGTGAAAAGCATTTAGCACTTTATAATCCCATATTTGCTCCTATGTGGGCCTGGGAGTGTACTCTCCTTACAAAATTCACAAATGCCTAGAAGGCTAACAATTTTTACAAAGTGTTCCTCATGGAAAACATCTGGAAGTTTTCCAGAATGGCATTCCAGATGTTATAGTTTTAGCAGTCACAAAAGTGCACTGCACATGCTGGGTGAGTGCGTGTGCGTGTGTGCGTGTGTGTGTGTGTTTCCTGGTTCTACGGAGCACATTACTTACACGTACCCAGCTCTCTTTGCTCTACCTCTGGAACATTTTAGGTTTGAATTATTTAATATTTCACTTCTGGACAACTCTGCTTTCAGGGCAATTACACATCTGTAAGGAGGGGAGCACGATGTAGACTACTGTAACCAAATACGCACTGGGAGAAGGGATTTTTAATTGGTATTTTAAAATTGATTTTTTTTTTTTTCTCCGTGGGGTCAGAAAGAAGAATAAACACTGGGGGAGTGAGGCCTGGATGAATCGGCTGTATCGGAGAGGGCTGCCCTCCTTCCTTTCCCAGACTGTGCTCCGCAGAGAGGAGAATGCCTCTCTCCCCTGCCCTCTCCAGCCCCCAGTCCCAGGGGCGGGAGGTGAGTGGCCCAGAGACAAGATGTTTTCCTTTCAAACTCCTCAGTGCTGCTCAGCTTTGGAGACATTTAGGAAAGCGTGAGGTCCAAGTCAGTGCTCCTTGATCTTTCTCTTCCCCCTGTCCTCCTTCCTGCTCATCTTCTAGATTCGAGCCCTTTCTGTAGCAGCCAGCTCAGGGAAATTAATGGCTCAAGAGATTTAGCCAAGAAGCTGGCCTGTTCTTAGAACCAGCTCCTTGTGAGTCCTGCCTGATGGCAGGTCTCCTTCTCAAGACCAGGGCAGAGATGACAACAGGGAGGAGGGGGAGAAGGAAGTCCGGTCATGGGCTAGGATGGAAAATAAGCCATGATTCTGGGAGCCATAGCTTCATACACTGTGAGTTACTTCCATCACATGGGGAGATGGATGAATGGGGATCCACCTCCTTAACAAACCAACCATACATGATGAGAACCTCCTCTGAACGAAAATATTTGTTGCACAATGCATTGAGCCAATCTTGTTTCTTATTACTAGTTGCTTTGAGGGAGGAGAGAGAGCACATTGGCAAGGTAAAGCCTAAGCCAAGGGTGAGTAGTGAGGACGATGGAATGAATGTGGGTAAAGGTGATGGGTCTGCACTGGCTGAAGCAGCAGAGAGGTGGGGACAGTGGAAGGTAGGGTGCAAAAGACCTGTATGAGGGGACATAGAGCAGAAACGCCCCTGTCGTCCCCAGCCAGTGGTTACCTACACATGACAGGGAGTCAGCAGGAGGCTGGTATGCAAATGACAAAGGCCATCTTGTTCTCCCATCTTTACTGCTGGGATAGGTGTTAACTCCAGGCATTTGCCCCCCGGGAAATTCCAGAATTTTTGCTTAGCCTTGGGAAAGTCCAGAATCAAGACCGCTTCAAATGAAGAGGACCTATTGCCCCAAAAGGACCTGGGCTCCCTGGCCTGTGTCCAGACAATGTGTAGGACCTGACCTCCCATCAGCCCTTGGACTCTGGTTCCCATAGTTAGCTGGGCTTGCCGTTGGCTCAGAAAGAAGCTGATCCTCCTGGATTGTCCTGGTTCCTGTGTCCTGGGCAAACCAGGACAGGTGGATATCCTAGTTGAAGCATGTCCTTGACCTTCTGTCTATCCACATTAGAAAGGTGATGGGGACCTTCCCTCCCTCTCCCAGGGCTGCCATAGCAGAGAACCTCTTTGGAGCTGGGCTCTGGGTGGCACCTGCAAGACCGGCCATACAGCAGTCAGATCAAAAAGTTAAGTTCTTACTTGAGGGGGATGCATGCTCCTCCTGAGGGTCCCTAGGAAGTATGGACATCTTAGCCCCCAAAGCCTGATCCTTCTCTTTGCCTCCATAGCCTGTTCCCCAGAATGCCCAGGGTGTGACCAGGTGGAGACCTGCCCTAGAAAACCAAGAGGGCAGTGTGGCACGATGGGAAGAACACAGCACCAAGACTGAGGTTGCATCTAGCTCTGGATTCGTGGTCAACTACAGTTTCACCTGTGGGAGCTATCTGATGTCTCAGTTTCTTCATCGTAAAATAGGGATAGTAATTCTTACCTCTTAGAATGAGTCTTTGTAAAAGCTTAGTGCTGTGTTTGACATACATTGTTTAAAAAAAAAAAAGGTTGTTTCTTCTGTGCCTCAGGGACATTCAGAGGCATCATCTATGGTGAAATAAATGTCACTGTCAGTATAAGGGAAGACGTACCCTATGATGGTGACCCTCAAGGCATTTGCCATGGTTTCTCCTTCCTTCTCCCTGGGTCTCTACCCCTCTGCTCTCCTGAGTCACCTGCTACTTCTCTGACTGTCCTCAGTCTCCTCCCAGGGCTGTGTCCCCTCTAGCCCTCTTCCCGTTCATGACATTCAGCTTGCTGTCCACAATCCTCCCCTCCATTTCCAGAGCCAATTTCATTCTCTCTTGTGGCATCGACAGAGCTACCAAGGCTCCATGCCCAGTGTCCACCCCATTTCTACTCATCATTGCTGCCTTGGATCACATATTTTTAGCTTAATAATATCACAAACATTCAGTCTTTAGAATCTTTGTCTTCTCTGTCTCTCTCTGTGTCTCACACATGTGCACACACACACACACACATACACACACATGCATACACACTTCAGTTAGTCAATAGACAACTGAATTTACTTCATACATATTTTTCAAAACCAAATCCATTGTCATAGCCTCTCTCTTGGTCTGTTTAAATAAAATCCCATAACAAATTTTCTTACTTCTAATTCCACACCTCTCCAATTTACCCATACCCCTCAGTAAGATCAGTGTTATCTTTTTAAAACTCACATTGGGCCATGATACTCCCTAACTCAAGCCTTAGCTATTTCCCCATTGCTTTCAAGTGAAGCCCAAATTGCTTAGCCTAGCGCTTGAGGTCCTTAGCATTTGGGTCTTAATCTCTCCAATGTCTTGTACTATCATCCCTCCTTCTTTTTCCTCTTCCTCTTTTGGTGCTTTCTAGTGACACCGTGTACCTCTAGTCCTTTGCATATGCTGTGCCTTTAGCTTCCACTAGCTCTCCATGACCTGTACTTCAGCACCCAGCTTGACTTTACTTCCTTTACTTAGGCAAAACAAAAGCTTTGGCATTGTGTGTATTTGTGTGTTGTAGCACGTAACCCTTTGTGATGTTGCATCTTCTCTGCAACGCCAGTGTGCACTCCCACGTGTGGACTATCTTTGGGTAAGGACTAGCCAGTTGAACGATTGAATAGCACCCCAGGGACAGCTGACTGAGCACTCATCAACACTATGGTCACAAAGACCAGGTGCCATGAATCGTGTCACTCCAAGGGCTTATAGGAGCTCATCATAGGAAAACTGGAGTGGATACTCCCAGTTCTTCCTTGAAGGGCTTGGGGTCTGACTCAGGTGCTGCCTCAAAAGAAGTTCTGGGGGATCAGAAGTTCTCCCCACCTTCCCGAGTGAGCTCCAGAGTGAACTTCCCATGGACAGAATCCCGTCTTCTTGGTAACTCAGAAGCTCTTTTCATTGTAGGTGGTTAGTCAACAGTAAATATAAACTGGGAAAGTTGAATTGTGTATAAACATGTTGACGTCGCCTTGATATTGATACAGGTACGACCTCGAAGGAACTATGCCTACATGTCTTTTGTGTGTTTAGGCAGTTTCGAGAATTTTAATCAAATTCATTTCTATTCCTATATTTTTTGTCCTGAATGAAAAGATTTGCAGTGCTAACATGACAGGCAAACACATCTGTGAGGTAGAGATGAAGGTGTGGCTGATACACAGAATCGGAGATGGAAACCAGTGGCTTGACATGACCCCGTTAGGGGATAGGTGATGGGAGGAGGGTATGATGGAGCTTCAAAGGGGGTTCCTTACTTTGAATTTGGTTCACCTGGTCATGGCATGAAGCCTTCACTGGGTACTGAGCAGCTGGAACATGTGTGTGGAGTCCTGTGGCATCACTAGCCAGTGCTGAGCAATGGAAAGCTCAACACCTCCACTGAGTCAACACTCAAGGGCACTTAACCAAGAGGTGAATTCTGAAATTGACCGGGGGTGATATTTCTGCCACATCTGGAGCGTAGCCCAGACCTAACAACATCAAACTATAGTTCACTCTGAGACCATATCTATATACTGGATGGCAGTCTGAGATACCTGCTAAAGTCAAAGTATCCAGCAGTAAATTATTGACCTCCAAATTTAAGGATGAGTAAGCATTTCCAGATTGTAGTGCTTACAGAAAAATGGGTCACAGTCATCAAAGATGGGACCTTATAAATTTATGGGAAACAACTTTGAGATAGTCTAGTAGATCACTTTCACTTATTCTGTTCTCTGGCAATAGATCTATGATGTAGGTACAGATGTAGATCAAGATATAAAAGCTGATATATATGTATACATATATCATATATGTTGATAGTCTGTGGTTAACTTTTTAAAGCTGAGATACTAATTTCCAACATTGAGTCTATTACCGTAGAATATTTTTATTCTTTCTTTTTCAAGATGTTGGTATTCTGTGTGGCTTTACTGGGACCAATTTTCTATTATTTTACACTCTTCTTGAACTGTTGTCAATTCTCATATCTCAGGCATATGTATGTATCTAGCATCTTCGAAGTGTGGGGCATGGAATGAGGGGTGCGCTACAACGTTGTCACCCCTACAGGCTTACCTCACAGTGTAGACAATGCAGTGCACACCTAGGGCTCAGCTGGGATGTTTGTGCTCCTTGAGCTTTAGGCTTGACATAGCCCCCCACTCCCATTTTGGGAATTCTAGCTTATGAAAGTCCTATAACTCTCCAACTTTTCTGTGAAGTTCCAGGGACTTTTTTTTCCCCTTCTTTCTTTTTTAAAAAACTCATAGCCTATTCTGCTTTCCAGAATTCTGCTTCCTTGTATGAAAACTTTGCCCTGCATTTTTCAATAAGCCATTAAGGTGATTTGTATACCTGTGTCTGTGGACCACACCATTGCAAACACTGATGTAAGGTAGCTGAATTTGCCTCGTGTATTGCTCCCAAATGTGCAGATCCAAAGACGTTCAGAATTGAAGAGACCTCCATTAAATACAACTTTCCTTCTGCAAGACTCAGCTTTTTGTTATATTTATAAGACAAAGAAGTGTGTAAATACTACCAAAGTAGTGTTACAGACAAGTCAGTGTCATAGGAGTTTAGAGGACGGAGAAGCTGCTATGTTTCCAAAGTGCATGAAAAGGATCTGAGCTTCCTGAGAGGTGGTGAAACTGACCTCTGAGGAACACAGACAATCCGTCGAGAAGGAGGAAAAAGGTCTGGGCAGCTCCAGGATGAACAATCTGAGCAAGGGCTTGGAAGGTGGGCCCGGGGGCAGCAACAGCAGGATGTGACTGAGGACCCAAAGGACATGAGCCCATCCGGAGAGGAGAGCTCTGGGTACCAGGCTATCAGCAGGACTTGGAGGGGAAACCATCATCTTGCCATCACTAGTGGTAAATTCATAAAACATATTTTCTTTCTGAGTGAGTGCCTCCCGCATTTATGGACACACCAGGAATTTATATAACAACTCCTCAGGGAGGGTGCTTTCCTGCTTAGTTGATCCACAGCGCCTGATGTTCTGCGAGGAAATCAGTAATACCTATTGACCGACAGGTTTTGTCCCATTCCCCCAGGTCTTTTAAGGCTTCTGAAAAGACCGCCTTTCTTCTCGTTCTGACCTCGGCACTCCCTCCCCTCCACCTTCCCACTCCCAGGCCTTTCGAGATGGTGACTTCCCCGTCTTGCCTTCCTCTAGTTTTGTCCCATGCGAGCCTTGATTAGGGGTAAACCCCGGAGCAGCCCCCTCGGGCAGCTGTCTTTCTTGCCACTCTCCCCTGAGCTGGGGCATCTGGTTCTCATTCTCTTCTCCATGCAGCAGCCTTCACTTTCACCTTGCTCTGTTTACGTATGTATTACACAGCCTGTTTGAAACTCCACGCTCCTAACCGATCTTGTCCCCTGTAATCTGAAGAGAGCTGCTGGGCAGGTTGAGAAGAGCTTGGGTAGGAATTAAACCCAGAGCAAAATTTCTGGAGCCACGGAGATTTCTCGAGGCATGCCTAACCTAGATCTGTGGACAGTCTTTGGGGAGTCTGCTGACCTCTGAAAAGGGATTCAAATTTGTGTATAGGCCTGTACATTTGGGGGGAGGACATAATCTGAAGCTTTTAGGAGGTTCCCAGAGAGCTCTGGGACTCAAAAATGCCGCCATCACAAGCTGTTTCTGTGTGGGTGTCTGTAGCAATCCCGTTGGTACTAAGCGGGAACCAGAGCTTCAGAGCGGTTGGTCTCCTTGCCAAAGTCACTGAGTAGTGGGCACAGGAGGCTAACCACAACAGCCCGAGTGCCGGCTGGGAACTGCCTCGCCGTCCCGCCCGTCCGGTGCGGGAGACCGGTCTTCACCTCTCCAAGGACCACTTGTCGCCTGTTGGGCTGCTCAGGGGGGGCAAAGGAGGCTGGGCATGGGCCGTGTGGTTTCTGCCAGTGCCTGGAACAGTGAGGATCACCTAGAGCAGGCCTTCCCCTCCCTGGTTGAGATAAGAAGCCCCTGGGTAGTTTGTGAAATGTCCCGATGCCCCAGTCACCCCCCAGTGCAGTGAGTTCATTAGACTCTCCGGACGTGGGAGTCAGCACAGTGATGCGTAAGCTCCTCGGGGCTGACTGGTTCCAGGGCAGTCTGGTTGGACAGCTATGAACTGGCGGCGCCTGGGATGGGGAAGGATGCTGGAGGACGCCTGCTGCTGGCCTGGCACGGCCAGGAAGGAGCCAGCGCCTCGGCCCTTCAGGCTTTCCCACCCACTGGGCCCGATCAGCCCAGACGCTCCAGCAGGACTGGCCTTTCCTCTTCTATGCTCACCAAAGCGTGTTCATTTTTCCAAGCCCCTTTCCTGGGAGGCCACCAGCCAGAAATGCGCCCTCCCTTGCTGCTCCCTGCAAGCACAGCTAGTTCTCTCTCCTGGCTCTGTGCTTCCTGTCCCCGTGGCACCCTGGGGTTTGCCTCCGGGCGCCCCTCCAGGCCGCCTTTGCCTCCTCCCTCCAGCTGCCCTCCACCCCCGGGGCCTGCCACGCAGCTGCCTGCGAATGTTTCTACATGGGACCGATCCACATGTGACCTGGAGGAGATCCCGTGCTTCTCAGCCACCCGCTCACCCACTTTCCACAGTGTCGCGCGGAAGTCATGACAAACAGTCTCCAAAATTAATATCTGGCATAGTCACTGGTCCAGCCTGTTTTCTGGGGTTCTTTCAGCTCTCCCAATGAAGGAGAAATGGAAAGGGGAGGAATAATAGTAACTCAATTCTAACTTCTATCTACACAGTACTATTTACCAACTTCTGATTAAAGAACATTGAATCGAACTCATTTGTTTTGGAGAGCTCAGTAATTGCTGGCACGGAAGCTTGCTAATCAAAATGTACCTCTCCTAACTAGAGAACATCTCATTAGTTTTGGTTGTCTCACCCTCCACTGTACGAGGATGTCTGCTGCCTGGCCCTGGCCAGGACACAGCTCAGAGCCGGCCTCTCCAGCCTCACTAGTGACCCCTACCATACCCTTGGGCATCTCTAATACCGTAATGCTTTTTCTCATGGATTTTTAGCAGCAAAACACACTCTTGCCTTTCAATGTCCCATTTTGTCTTCAGGGTTCCTAAGGGATTATATTGAGAGTCTCCAAATGCACTTCTTTGTAATTCATGCAATCAGACATTTGGGGACAAGGTGGAGACTGACAAAAAGGTGATACTCTTGTGGAAGGAGATGGAAAAGCACAGGATTCTGGACCTAGAGGCCCAGTGAGGCCCGGAGATGTGGCTCCTCTCTGAGACAGTTCTTCCCCTGCCTCTGGGAATTTTGACAGTCACTATAGTGACTGTCATGCTGGGAAAGAATAATGGTTGTAGGGGGTTTAGTGAACTTGGCCTTGGAAGAGAAGAGACTTTCACAGGGTCAGCAAGAGAGGGGCTGAGCCTGTGCTCGGACCCTAATTCTGGTGGGATATAGGAGAAGTAGACAGGACTTGGCTCCTCCTGGTTCCTGGTTCCTAGTGGGTGAGTGTTAATGGGGCAGCTATCCCACGTGTGTGACTGGCTCAGGGGGCCATGTCACCAGCTCAATTTAACTTTCATGGAGCTACTATGAATTAAAGCTGAGCATTCTTCTGAATTTGTCACATACACAGCCATCTGAGTTAACCATGTTTCTCTGACATGAAATAATACTCAGATTTGGAGTACCTCCAATAGTTGTAAGCAGCCTTTTTCATGCAAGCCTTAGTCTCACTTAATAATGCCAGCAATATCAGGAATAATATTTACTGAAAATCAACTGTGCGCTCGCATGCTAGGTGTTTTGCATACTTCCTTCTGTTTAGCTTTGCAATAGACCCTGTGAGACAGATGCTTTCCCTATTTCATGCATAAGGAAGTTAAGGTTCAAAATAACTTGCCCAAGAGCATGTTTTCTTTCTTCTAATTTTTTTATTGGCGTATAATTGACACATAGCATTATATTAGTTTCAGGTGCACACCAATTTGGTATTCGTATGTATTGTGAAACAGTCACCACAGTAAATCTAGTTCACATCGATCACCACACATAGTTAGAACATTTTTTTTTTCTTGTGATGAGAACTTTTAAGATCTACTCTCTTAGCAACTTACAAATATATAATACAATTGTCGAATGTGCGTTCTTGATCAGAACTTTGTAACATCTCCTGAAACCATCTACTCCGCTGTCTGGGATACAGCAGTGAGGCCTAAGGAACATCGGGGAGTTTGCTATTCCTTGAAATCTGGGGTGGCCCCTCCTGGGTTCAGAGTAAGTCTGTTGCTGAGAGGAACCTACCTTCCTGGGGACTGTACTGAATTCGGCCTTGATTTTTTTCTCTGTCTGCAGCAAGTGGGCACCAAAGAAGCTATTTTATTTTTATTTTATTTTAAAATATTTTTCTCAAGACATTTATAGAGTACTTCAAGCAGGGTCTTCTGGACAATAGGTTAAGGTGTTTGAGTCCCTGTTTTCCACCGAGCTGACCAATGAAACATACACACTTAGAAAAACCTGTATACAAATGAGAAACCAGGGGTCCATGCTGCAACAGCAAAGAATTTCTGAAATAGAGATGATAGGGCCTAGACTGAAAAAAGACTACTGGAGATCCCTGTGCCAGAGAGGAGGAGTCTAGGGACTCACATTGAGGTGACACGGGCAGGATCTCAGTGATAACACTGACGTGGAAAGATGAAAGTCCCTGGTGTAAATCAGGCTGTGGGGGCTTTCATTGCATAGTATTTGAATTGTTCTTCTGTGAAAATGTGGGCTTGGTTCCCCTAAATTCACATTGGGGAGTCTCATTGTTGGAGTTTTTTTCGCAATTAAAAATAGTTTTTATTTTTTTTTAATTTTTTAATTTTTTTAAAAGATTTTATTTTATTTATTTGACAGAGAGAGAGATCACAAATAGGCAGAGGCAGGCAGAGAGAGAGGGGGGAGCAGGCTCCCTACTGAGCAGAAAGCCCGATGCGGGGCTCAATCCCAGGACCCTGAGATCATGACCTGAGCCAAACGCAGGCGCTTTAACCCACTGAGCCACCCAGGCACCCCTAAAAATAGTTTTTAAAAACTATTACCTAAATTATTAAATTATTCAGCATATAAGTATTTATGAATTATACGATCATTATGAATTTTCAACATCAAAAGTATTGCTTTGCCCATTTCATATTTTTTGCCCTTTTCTGATGTTATTTCTGCTCTAATTTTGTTTGCATTTGCCTGACAGGTCTAGGTAAATCCTTTTGCTTTTAACCTTCCTGTGTCTTTTACTTTGTCTTACTTGTAGGTGATATATCATTGTTATGTTTATTAACTTGATCTGAGAAGGTCTTCTGCTTTTTAATAAGAGAGTTTAGCCTATTTATGTTTACTGATATAACATGATCTTCTTCCATTAATCTGTTGTGCTTTCTCTCAAGTTTTATGAGGATTAAGTAAGACGATAAGTATAATGTTCTTAGCATAGTATCTAGCGCATATCCAGTACTTTTATTTTTACTTACCATATCAATAGAGGCTCAGAAAAGTATTCACCAAGCACTCCTTCCTGATAAAGCTCTTTAAAAATTGGAATAAGAAAGATACTTGTCTATTTAATTTAAAAAGCTAATTATTGGAAAAACCAGTCACAGCTCAGGGCCTCTGGACTCCAGGACCTGGGCTTGTAGCTAGATTGCAGGGACCACTAATTTAGTTTTTAAAATTTTTCCAGTGCCCTTCAAAGTTTGTTTTATAAAACCACCGTAACCCATAGTTTGCCTTATGGTGACTCGGAGACATCTTCCTCCTTAGAAACATGTAGCAACTGTATTAAAATTCCAGGTTCCTGGGCCTCACTCTCTACTTCTGAGCCAGAATTTCCAAGAGAGAAGTCTGGTGATTTTGTTTGTTTGTTTGTTTTGAAAACAAACATCCAAGGCGATGTTATTATTAAGGGAAATAAAGAAACAGTACAGATCCAGCATTGGGATGTTGAGGCCTTATCATTTTGGCTTTATTTAGTAAATCTAATGTGTTTGTTAAAACATTTATAACATGGAATCAGAGGCTTATCCCATGTCAAAGCAAACAAGAACATTAAACTGAATTAGAAGGATCCTTTTTTAAAAAAAAAATGCTTTAAAGGATTCATATATCACCAATATCTAAGAGCCTTCTTACCAGAGAACCAGAAAAATCATTACCAGTAAAATCAGAGACAAGACAAAGAAGGCCGTGGTCATCACAGATCTTCTTCGGCTTACGATGGGGTTTTGTCCTGATAAACCCATCATAAGTTGAAAATAACCTGAGTCAAAATGCATTTAATATTCTTGACCTACCAAACACCACCCCTTAGCCTTGCCTACCCACACACATGCTGAGAACACTTCCATTGGCCTCCAGCTGGGCAAAAGTCATCTAACACAAAGCCTGTTTTACAATAAAGTATCGGATATGTCATGTAATTGATTGACTACTGTACCAAACGTGGGAAACAGAAGGGTCGTATGGGTGCAGCGTTATCGGTTGTTCACCCCTGTGGTCGCGTGGCTGACGGAGAGCATCGTGAAGGGATTGGACTGCATCTCACCAGCCTAGAATAAGATCCAAATTCTCAATCCAAAGTACTCTTTCTAGGGAATGCATATCACTTTGGTACCATTGTCAAGTGGAAAACGCATAAGCCAAACCATGGTAATGAGGGGCGGCCTGCACCATGCAAATCTGATGGCTGAGCCACAGCTCAGGTCCTGGAGAGCCGGGGACCTGGTGCCCCTCCCGCTAGCTCGTCCATCACCGGCACGACACTTCTCCATCCCTCTGTTCTCTCGACTCTAACGCGGGGCTGATGACAGCATCCTCCTCGGATGTGAGGACCACGTGGGGGGATGCCTGCCAGGTGCCAGGCAGAGCGCACGGCCCACTAGTCGGCCCTTGCCAAAGTCAGCTTCCGAAAATCTGCGGTCCTCTGCAGATGAGGAATTTTCTCCAAGAGAGTGTGGACTTGACCCAGGCCCCTGAGTCAGTGCACGGGAACTCAGACTTTAGGAGCCAGCCCAGCGCGGTTAGCACTCCCCCACCTGCCGCTTCAACCTGAGCTCAGAAGAGCCGAAAAGGAGAAGCAAACAACATAAGTCGACCTGCTGTGCGGCGCGGGCTGAGCGGCCCGCCCGCCCTCAGCGTGAGCACACGTGCTTCCTCACTCTCAGAGGGACTTGGGAAAGAAGTTTATCGCACCTTCCGCCTTAACCGGGGTAGCTGGAGAACAGACGGGAGAGCGTGCCTCACAGACCCCCCATCCCGGCCTTCTCGACTCATCACGAGCCTCTAGGAAGAAGCGGCAGGCCTAGACACGGGACACAAGGCCACCTCTGCATGGCGGCCCTCTGGGAGGTGGATGGTGCCGTAGGCTCGCTCTTCCAGCGGCGATGCTCTGAACCTTTCATCACCAAAACCACAGTGTTCAAGCTTGAAGAATGTAGTGGAATTAATTCTGTGGGTCTCAACTTAGAGTTTTGGGCCCCCTTCCTTCACATAAATGAGTCACATTATTTTCCCCACTTGGTAGCTGACAATCTTCCCAGCTCAGGGAGGCTGGAAACGCTCTGATGTGGAAACGTGAACATCTCTGGATGGCCTGGCCCACGGAAGGCCGTGGCAGCCGGGGGCATCAGGAAGCCTGTCATGGGAATGTCTGGGTGGGTGGCTGGCTGCACTGAAACCGTAGCTTTTTATTCCCACTCAGGTATGAGGGAAGTAGTTCCAAAGGACTTCTGCCCCGGTGGAAACCAGCAACGCAGAGGGGAGGGCTCACCGGGACGGAGCTTCCGATGCCCTGGGGTCCAGCCCTGATCTGCCCCTTGTCACTGTGTGGCTTCGGGCACATTAGCTCATTTTCAGTTTTTAGTCGAAGGCAGGTAATGCTATCTCCCTCACCAATCTCCCTGGACACTGCAACGTCGTCTCCTTGCCCATTCACGGGGAAGCTTCGTGGAGAGGACAGCTCAGTTCTTATTTCTGCCTCTCTCTGTGTGTTCGACATAGAAAAACAGTGCGTTTTTGTTGAATGAATGAATATATATAAAAGAGCACCACATACCCTCAATAACTCGTGTTAGATGGTCTTTTTAAGTCTCTGTGTCTCCTGTTATCCTATGACTTTGATGAGGGTGGGGAGAGCATCTGAGTCATCATTGCAGCCCTGAAGCCGACATCAGGGTCTGGAGAGCAGAGGCTCTCAGCCCACGGTGGTGGCATCAGTGAGTGCAGGACAGAGACGATGCTATCACAAAGAAGCCCCAGAGCTCCAGCTCCTTCTCTTGCTCGAGGTTTATTTACTCTGAACATCCCCTTTGTATCCCAGTTTCCTTCATCTGTGTGTCTTGTCTCTTCCATAAACTGTATGGTTCCAAGAAGGAGACGCTACCTTCTATCTTGGCAGTTTTCCTGGCCCTTGAAGGGATGCCTTCAGCTTGGTGGTTGGAGCAATTTGTACAGGTCTAGCTGATGGCTGGACCGATGAGCACTTTTAAAAATCACGTTATTTTTTTCTTATGATAAAATACAAGGTCATGTTAGAAAATTTGGAAATCACAAAATATTAAAAAGACGGGAATTTAATTTTTTATTTTATTTT
>CM052885.1:12164643-12196862 GCA_028534135.1 Potos flavus | reverse complement strand
CACATCCTCTCCAACATTTGTTGTTACTGTCTTGTTGATTTCGGTCATTCTAACGGGTGTGAGGTGGTATCTCAGTGTGGTTTTGATTTGAATCTCCCTGATGGCTAATGATGATGAACATTTTTTCATGTGTCTGTTAGCCATTTGTATGTCTTCTTTGGAGAAGTGCCTGTTCATGTCTTCTGCCAATTTTTTGACATGATTATCTGTTTTTTGAGTGTTGAGTTTGAGGAGTTCTTTATGTATCTTAGATATCAGACCACTACTCTAATCCTCCCACCCAAGGATTGACTATTTGAAATTAGAGACTTGACATTCTATTTGAATTTAGCAGAATAAAAAGAAATAGAAGAAACGACTTAGTTTCTGACAGATGTTTCTTCAATGTAAGAGAAACTAACTCCTAAGTAACTTCTTGCTTTCATTTTCTCCTTTTCTAAAGAGGTAAACATGAAGAAGTTGTTGTTCATGTGTTTAATACATCTTTGGTGGGTGTGAGTTTAAATGTTAGTAAATGTTAATAAAACTTGGTCAAAGGTCAGAAGACACATCAAAGTCTAGACAAGCAAACAAGACAATTTTTGTTTATTGAAGTAAATAAGATTTATGCTGATTTTTATGATTATTCTTCAATAAAGATTAATAGACAAAAGCTAATCTATAACAAAAATATTCCATGAAAGTGACAAAGCACTTGAAGAAAGAGGAGCAGACACATCGTGGGGGAAAATGGGGATGTCTGGCCAGTTCCAATGATAACTTCAAATGCGTTCACGCCACTGGAAGGCAACCATGGTTCATCCTCTTCCTGTTTCCGAGTTACTTGAACAATCGAGTTGTATTTATTGATGCTCACATACATTGAATACTTAATCTCTACGTGCCAGCTAGTGTCCTCAACTCCTAACACACCATAACTGATTTTATCCTTACAACCCTATGACCTTGCAGACGAGGAACAGAGTTGACTAAGATCCCGCGGCTAACACTGCTGGGTGGTTTGGAGGGAGAGACAGCCTCTACTCCACCTTCAGAGAGATCATCGAGCCGAACTCTTTTGTTTCTGAATGAGGAAGCTGAGGCCAGAGCGGTTTAAGTGATACCCACGGTCTGGCTGGGCTGCCCTCCGCGTCGTCGTATTCTTATTCCAGTGCTCTCTCAATAGTTCTGACTTTGCTTGCAGTCACGTGATTTAGCCTGGGACTAAACACCTCTCACTGCCCACTCTAGGTACTTGGACCCGCTGGGGATGCTGGCATTTTCTCTCAGGGGCTGCACCATCTTTGGTGGGTGCAGGGCTCCTGGAGCAGTGACTCTGTCTGCGATGTGCTGAGAAGCCAACAGTGTCAGGTGGTAAGGGATCAACGGGGTGGGACCATCCAGAGGCTCCGGAGACTGCCGTTCGCAGACATGCGAGGCAGTGCTGCGTGAGAAGGTGCAGGGGGCCATCCCCCCTTCACCTCCACCGCTGTCCCTTGGAGTTAGAACCCCAGGTGAGAAGGCGCCGGAGGGAAAAGAGCGACTGTGTTTTCTTAGGCAGATGGCTGATGCCAGTGAACACGTGCGGGCACAGACCATGTGCTAAGCCTTGGGGAGCGCGCCCCTTTGTGTCTTCATTTTCAACACCAGCTCCTTGTTGTTTTTTAGCAACAGCGTGGTAGTGTTCCTCAGGTTTCAGCCTTTCAGCATCTGAATGTCATTCCTTTGTCGGACCGATTTTTTTTTTTCCTCTACTTCTTCACTCGGTGATGACAGGAGAAACTGTTAGTTTTTAAAAAAAGTTGATTTAATGGTCCACTTGTAAGAAGCCACATAGCAACCAATCTGTTCTTAAGATTTGGGATTTATTTGATTCATCTTCTCAGATGACTTATTGAAATTGTCTTTAGAATGTGTCTAAAATGGACGTTGTGTGCTCTGCGGATGGCACCAGACCCACAGTTTCCATCCAGGTATTTATTTAATTGTCTCTTCTAATTCCCTCTCCTGACACTCATCTTGAAGTTGACTTTTGCCATTTTGTTGGAACAGCACTACACCCCTGCCCCAAACATTTAACTCCTCTCAGATAAATCCAAGCCCAACCCTGAAATTCCCAGGTTGGCCCTAAATCAATGCCAGACTGTATGGTATGTTAGTAATGGCTCACACTTCAGGGGGAAGAATGTTCGTGAGTAGTTTCGGAGATGCACATGAAAGCAGCAGACAGCACACACTTAGGCCGCAGCCATCGCTATAAGGCAGGTAGAAATGACTTGGTGGCGAGAGGAGATATTTGTTGTTAGGACATAAAATGAATATTAGAATTGTGTGCACGAAAGCCTGAACCTCTCCAAATTTAAGCTGAACTCTTTAATTACATTTGAATTTGGTCCTCGGGGAAAGATACAGAGATTCAGGGTCTTTTATAGGGAAGGATGGTCTCCTGGTGGGTCTTTCTTGGGGTTTTGTCCATGAATGGACTGGCTGCTCTTCAGAAAGGAATGCTCCTTGATCTGCGAAACAGAGCAGAAGCTCCCTCTTCTCCAGTGCGTGGAGGGCACTTCAGAGGGCACGGACCACGGGCCACACTTCGCTTTTCTTTCTGTCAGAATCTATGTGACCCAGTCAAGCATCATAGAGGACAAACCTGGGAAAATGACCTCTCCTCCATATGTCTGTTTCCTCCTCTGAAAAATCAATGGTGTAGAATGAAGATGCTTCCAGCAATACTGTTCTATTCTCACTATGAATTCTCTACTAAGGTTTTGGCGTCAAAAAGTTGAAAGCACTTTAGAAGTCACCTGGTCTAACGGCCCCCGGGTGGCTTAGTTGGTTAAGTGTATGACTCTCGGATTTGGCTCAGGTCATGATCTCAGGGTTGTGAGATTGAGTCATGTCTGCTGCCACACCCCTAGCATGGAGCCTGCTTAAGATTCTCTCTCTCTCTTTCCCTCTGCTCTCGCCTCTCCCTCTCTAAAAAAACCAAAACAAAACAAAAAAACAAAGTCACCGGGTCTAACTTCCCGGCTCAGTTAGCCCTTGCAGTGTACCAAACCAAGCACAAACTTAGTGAGTTAAAACAAACTGTTATTTCTCATAATTCTGTATGGCTGAGCAGTCTCTTTTCTGCTTTTGCTGGGCTCACTCATGACGTATTTCAGCCAGAGGGTCAGCGGGGCTAGGAGCTCCAAGATGGTTTCCCTCACACGTCTGAAAGTTGGTGCCGGCTGTTGGTTGGGGGCCCTTGTTCTCCATGTGGCCCCTCACCCTCCAGTAGATGAGATTGGCTTCCTCACAGGGCAGTGTCAGGGTGGTTCTAAGAGAGGGAAGGCTGCAAGGCTCAGAAATCACACAAGGTCACCTTCAGGGCACCTTCAAGGTCATCAACTTCATGAGACTTCCCTGATCTAGTACCATGTCCACTCTGTAACACACTGCTCCCCAATGGCCATGTTCAAGTTCCTTCATCAGCCACAGCAAAGATTCCTGCGCATGGACTACATGCCAGGAGCTGCACTGAGCACTTCAGTGGATTCAAAGATGAATGACAAAGCATCTCTTTTCTTTCAAGTAACCTATAACCTATGCCTAGTATGACATTCAAAACAGGTTAGATGACCACATTTTAAATAGGCCGTAACCTGTCTCTACAGTCTTTATAAGAATGTGTGTCACAGGTGAAAATCTTGCGTTCCATGGGCATTTCCATATATTTTTACCAGGACAGTTGAAGTTCTTTTCCACCTTCCATAATCTCCTCCCCTGTAAGTTTACTACATGAAGAAAGACAATATCTGGATTATCATAAATCTGTCGGCATTCCATTTCAGAACAGAGGCAAATGGAGCTTCCAAGTATCTGAGATGTTGTATGTATCTGGATTACCGGTTTATCCTTTAATGGGGTGGACCTCAGGGTCAAGTTTTATTATATGCATCTTAAAAATGTAGAGCTGAAGTTTCAGAGGGGCATAGAGAGGTGACCTGAGTCAGGGTGGGACATTAACCTTCTGACCTCAGACACTGATGGATCTCAAGCAGCACTGCACTCCCGAGGGGAGACTGTTTTGGCACAGGGAGCAAGGCCAGATGCCCTGGTGTTTCATTTTAAGCTTTGAAAGGTTAAACTTAAGCTTGCCTTTGCTCTCTAACCTGCCAGGGCCACCCCATAGCAAAGACCACCTCTAGAGTTCTCCATTTCCTCTTCTTGGACTTTAATTCTGCTCTTCCTGCTCTTTCAGGCACCTGATGCCCACTTGTCATCAGCTGCTCTGATGCCTACCTGACCTTCAAGAAGGAATCAGCTGCCAGTTATTTATACTTTGGTGCGAATGTCAGTTAGTGGGGAAGTCTGATCTCTTACTAGGAAAAGAAGAGCTTCATTCATTCTAGTCATCAGCAAGTAGCTTGTGAGAACATTCCAGAGGCCCCTGAGATCATGCCTGCTACTTTATGTTCTTAGTACCCATTCAGAGTCTAAGATTGTTGAGTACTAGCATTTTAGAATTTGAAAGGGCTGACAGAAATACCACTGATACTCTTTCCTTTGTTGGTGAGAAAGCTCAAACCCAGAAAGAAGTGGTGGCTTGCCGTGTTACACAACTAGTTAGCGGCAGAGTTGGGGTTCAAACTTGGATCACTAGATCTTTAACAAGCAAAATTTGAACCTGCCATTATTTTCTTTTCCCAAGAAATTGATCTACACGGAACTGGACAGTTTTCACTTACATCAGTCCTCATAGATCTTCTACATGGCCAGGAAGGGTGCGAGGGGTTTTGGTACAAGGAAAGGGAGTAAGAGATGGAAAAGAAGCTATGGGCTAGTCTCTGAGTTGCTGCTATTACTACTTCAGCATGCTGCATGGAAGTGGTATCAGAAACATGGCATTTGTCTTAGGCTCCAGCATTTAGACCTAAGTCCATTACATGGTCTTGGCAACTCACATAACCTCTTTGCTCATCTACTGAACAAGAAACAAGAAGAGGTCATCTCTAAGCAAATCCATAGACTTTCCAGCCCTAGAGCCTGATAAAGCAGCAACCAGAATGAGCACAGACATGGAGTAATGAGGGCATAATGGCTGGAGCACTGGAGTACTACTTGGAGTCATGGTTATTAGCTATTTCAGGGACAGCAAAGAGGCCAGGTTGGCTAAGAGGAATGACTTAGGTTGGCAACTTTTAGTAAAATAGAGATAATAGTTACTTTCTTAACATGATAAAACATGCCAATCAGGAACAAGGAAAGAACTCTCACTCATGGTACCGTAGTTAAAACATTGCTCCAGAATTATTAGACGATGCCTTAGCTCATTGATGGGCCCATTTTAAACTCAGGGAATGACAAGAATCCCAGTTCTTTGCTGAAAGAAGTGGCTCCCTAATAGTAAAATGTTGGTGTCACTGACAAGTAAGTAGAGGAAATAATTTTAGGCAGGAGCTTTCTAGATGGTCTTAAAATCATACTTAGACATTTCTCTTCTGTTTCCTCAATGGGGCATCTTCAAAGGTAAGCTCTTTATAATAGCTCTTCCCTCACAATTCTTCCCAATTTGATAGATAGGACAGGCTTGTGGAAAGAGTGCTATTCTCATGAAGACCACATTTCAGGTTTGCCATTCACCGGCCAGGAGGCCTTGGCCAAGGTGATCAATTCCACCAAACCCCTGTATGTTTTTATGAAAAATAGATATAATGATACCTCATCTGTCTGCTTCACAAAATCGTTATGAGTCAAGTGGAAAATAGTGTGTATGAATGTATATTATTGTTGAAGGAAATTTATAGATGGGAGGGATGGATCTTGTCTGGACTTCTCAAGCCCTTGGATCTTCAGTCTCCAGAGGGCCCACGCAGCTCTGCATCGACACTCACCCTGCAAACTGAAATCTTCTTCTAGCACACCCAAGGCACACATCACAGAATCCCATACACCTAGAGTATATGGCTTTTGGGGCGAGAGCCAGCTTGGAATTGTGTTAGCAGAGCAGGTACAGTTAAAAAGCCTGGGGCTTTGGAATTTTTAAAAGGGACCCAACACCAACATCTCTGAAATAAATTGATTTGGTTGAAACCCTTCCAGAGAAATTACCTTAATTCTGAGACTAAATATGCTATGTTCCAGCTCAAATGGACTTTTCTTGGCCAATCCCCTGAGAAGTAAACATTCAAGTTTAATAGGGAAAGCGCAGTAGAACTTGCAGTTTTAGCTCACTGATATCACCCATTGCTTTTGAGCCAAAGAACAAGAAAATCCAACACTTCCTTCAAGAATGAAGGCATCATATGGGAATGATACAGATATGTTTGTGGTTTCTATATATTTTCTTTTAAAGAAAAACACAGGAATTGAAGAGGATATATTTTTCAGAATCTTGACAGACATATGTGCTCCTCTCAGAGAGGGGTCCACCTGGGAATCTTGGCTGTCTGGTCAAAAGGCTGTCTTTTTATTCCTCGACTAAAAAATAGGACATTAAAAGAAGCACAGCAGGTCTAAACGGTAGAAAAACTTAATGTTGAGTCAAACTACAGCAGTCAGATGCAGGGAGAAGATCTTAGCATTGGGGAATAAGAGGGTCTTTGAGCCGAGAGGCAAGAGTTTGTTTTACTGTGGAGGAAGCGTCCAGATTAAGATCTGGGAGAGTTGTCTAACCTACGCCAGCTCACAAGGCTTCTGTCATCAAGGCTAGACTAGAACGCAGAGCTTTTTGGCACCAGGTCTCTTATTATCTTGTCTGGGATGAAATCACTGCTTGGTAACGAAGATGTATTCTGAAGGCCACACTGGAACGCGGCGTTCTCACACTGCCTGGTGGTAGTGACTCTACATAATGAGGTGACAGGCGGCGACACCTCACTGCACGCAGTGAATCTGGTGTAGTCACCTTCCAACGGCAGCCGGCTGGAGTCAAGGTCTGGGCAGGAGAATGAAATCGTTGATTGCAAATGTACTAGCAGAGCTTGCATTTTGAGCCGTCCCTTGGTGATCTCCACCGGAGAGAGAATACTTTGGCGAATCTACATGGATTCCATCAGCCTTAACAAACACCCCTGAGCTAGGCAGATTTTCGGGAGTCAGGAAGCCGATTACAGCCTGGAGGGAGCTCAGGGTCCAGAGAGGTTGGCACAGATTGAAGCTTCTTTATCCTTCTATCCATAGTCCTTAACACCCATTAAGAATTGAAGCAACATTTGGTGATTGAATATGGATGGTTACATGTTAAGTTGGTGGTAGAATTGCCTTGAGTGTGGAGAAGAGGGGACGATCAATCTTGCTGGGGTGTGGAAAAGAACAAGGTCAAGGAAAGCTTCAAAGCTGATACTTGATCTGAGCCTAAAGGGAAACACATTGCAGAACAAAAGATCATCCTCTGGTCATCCTAAGTTTCAGGGTATCCAGTTCTGATGCTATAGGGGGGCCCACTTGTACACAAAGCACCCCAAATTCCCTGATATGGAGAGTAGCCCCTGGGGCCGTGATCTGGGCTCAGGGTGCCCACCTTGTTGGCATGGAAGCTACTGGGTCTCTGGGCGGAGTTGTGTCCTCAGAACACTGACGCTGGCCTCCGGCCTTGGGCCTCGGGTGGCCTCACCTGACTTCCTGCCTGCCCTCACTTGGGTCCCTGGGAAAGGCTGTTGTACTTGGCCTCCCTCCACCCCCAGGGTACGCAATTACTCAGAATCTCCCAGCTGCTCCCAAGCCCCACACTGAGTTTCCAAACAAAACCTGTGCAAACAGATCTCCAGTGGCAGCTTCGGCCACATTTGGCAACTGCCCACGTCCACGGTCCACCAGCAGGCTCTCGAGTCCCAGATGCACTCCGCTCCAGATGCAGACAAAGCCTGGGTGGACACTGGCTTTGAGACATACCCAGGAAAGATCTGCCCGGGAGCTCGTGGATTCGTGTTTTTCTTTTGGCTCCATCCAAACCAAATGGAGCTGAATATCGGCACCGTGGCTGCAGGTGCCGGCTCATACCTCTGTAATGGTGCAGGGAGAAGGAGGCTCTCCTGCTAGCTGCCGGGCCTCGTGGGGGTTCTGAATCTCGCCTGCTTCCTGAGTGGGGGCCAAGTGCTGATGCGCGCCCCTCCCTCTCCTTCAGGGGCCGGTTGCCCAGTCCTCTCTCTGTGTGAGCCCGCCTTGTCCTTTCTTCCCGCCTTTCTTCTCCCACTGCTAATGCTCATTCAGGTCCCCACTTCTTGCCTGTGTCCTTCTAAATCTCCTACCATTCTCCCTTTTTTCATTGTCTCCCTCCTTCAGAGACATCCTGTTGCCAGAATTCTCTTTCCAAAGTGTGTACCTTTGCTGATAAAATTCAAAACCCTTCCAAGGCCAGCATACCTACGCCAGGTTGCCTTGTCGTGTTAGCCTGGCATTAAGGCCTTGTCCGATTAAGGCCCTGTGGTCGAGGCAGTCTTCCCCACACACAGGTAGAGATGTTTCTTAGAAGCGGCTGTCCAGACTGGAACTACATTTCCCACCCACTGAATTTTGCAAATGAAATGTATGCAAAAGTGATGTGTGTCGCTTCAGGGCCAATGTTGTTGGGAAGGGGGTGCGCCTTTCCTAACCCCCTTTTTTCCCGATTCTGTCAGTTGGAAACAGAGCATTCTGTACCTGTGGGAGCTGAGGAACCACAAGATGGAATGAGTGTGGGTCCTAGAAACACCACATGGAGCAAACCATTTTGCTGACCAGGAAAACTTTGTTGGTTGGGTTTGTGAGGTAGAAGTAGCTGTGTGTTGTCTTAAGCCACTGGGAATTGGGGGTTTATTTTGGTTTTGGCTAATATTGTCTTGACTAGTGCAGTCTTCGATGGCATTTGCAACTCTGTTTTCCATCACCGTCATTCATACTCCCATCTTTACGCCAGATCTGCTGTTCCATGTACACACATCTTACCTGCCTATGCACACCTTGCCTTCCCTGTTTGGGTGCCTTTATCCTTACCTGTATGAACCCACATCATTGTGCTCGTGGTTCAAGATGCAGGGGAAAGGACCCCGCTTCCCTCAGCAACTGTGGCTGCAGGGAGGACCCCGCAGCTGGGCCTCAGATCGCTGTGTCTGCTCCCATCCCCCTGTGTAGCTCAGCCAATGCCTTGTAGATCTTAGTTCCCTGCCTACTTGCAAACTCTTGGGAAGCCGGCGGGCTCATGTTCATTTTACCTTTGTTATCCCCACAGCAGAGTGCTGAGTGGCCCCCTCCCCCCAACTCCATGTTTAAAATCACCTGGAATTAATGATTGAGAGAATAAATCATAAGTGTAGGATCTCTTTCTGTGAAATGACAGAATCAGCAGTTTGTGTGTTAGCACCCGGCCTCCTCTTTCTGTCCCCGTCCCACCCCTGCCCCCGCTCCTGCCAGTCTCCTTTTCCCTTCACGCATGTCACGGTGCAGGACACAGTCCGCAGTCTTCGAAGCCAGACTGCCAAGGTCAGAACCCAGGCTTTGCCATTTCCCACCAGCTGTGTGACCCTTAGCCCCCCATGCCTCAGTTTCCTTATTGAGAAATAGCTAATGATGACCTACCTATCAGAGTTGTTTGAGGATGAGGTGAGGTAGTCTTTGTACAGTTCTTAGAACATAATGGGCCACAGTGAGCACAGTCTGAGGGTTCATGTCTCCTGGAACTCAGCACCTTCTCACTTTTCTTTCTCTACCTCTGTTCCCCTGCTTTTCTAGACACTGTGGAATCTGGGATGAGATGAGCGCAGGGCCTGGATAACTGACGGGGCTTCACTCGTGTGTCAGTTACCACCAGTCACTAGTGATGCGCTGCCTAAGTGCTGTGTGGAGGCTGATTCTGAGCCAGAAAGAGAGCCATGATCTGTGGGCTCTATGTGCCATTAATCCAGGAGCAGAAATAGTGATGTACGTGCCAGGTATTATCCATCCCCCAAAGAGCTGGGATTTTACTAGAAATTGTAACTTAGAGGAACGAGCCAGTAATTGTGGAATTTCAATTATCTGCAAGTAAATGTTCAGAGTTCCAATGACTCATACAACCTCAGTGCTATAAAACTATAGAGGGTCATTTACTACTGCCCTCATTTAACTCAGCGAGAAACCAATGTCTGAAGACAAGTGACTTGCCCAAGGTGACACGGTTGGTTTCAGCAGAACAAAGGCAAGAGTCAGGCACTGACTACTAGTCTGGTGTTCTCCTTACATCTCACAAGTGCGAACTTCAGGTAAATCTTAAAAAGCTTTCACACCTCATTCTCCTACCGGAGAACCTTCAATGGCTCCCTATTACCTTAAAGATCAAGGTTAAATCTCTTCAAAAAACTTTTGTTTTACATTTTTATTATTATTTTAATTTAGGGTTTTTTTTTAAGATTTAATTTAAATTCCAGTTAGTTAACATACAGTGTAGTATTAGTGATTCAGTACTTACGTACAACACCCGGTGATCAAAGATCAAAGTTAAATTTCTTATGTGTTGAAATCATCCACAGTCTGATCCCCTTTCCCCGCTCAGAATCCACTAGTGGCTGGCATTCTCCTATATTGTGGGTGATCGTGTAAATTGGCATAATCCTTTTGGAAAGCAGTTGGCAATACACATCAAGAATAAAAACACACTCTTGTGACCCAGTAAGTCTACTTCTTGACCCCTTCCTAAAGAAGTATTCCTCAGAACGGAAAATCCATATGCAGAAAGCTGTTCATCATATGTCTTTATGGAACACAAAACTGCAGGGGACCCAGGTGCCTCCCACTGAAGAGGTTTTTGAATTAATTACGATACATTTCCTAGATGAACTAGTAAGATCATGATAAGTGAGGGAGATACAAACTATGAAATAACACGATACGTAAGTTATAATGTTAAATAAGAAAAGCAAGATATAAAAATATATGCAGAGTATGGTTAGAGTTATGTGAAAAATACAAGCTAGGGGGAAAAGACATTAAAGAAGTTTAAGTAACTGTTGGACAAGCTTTTTTTTCTCCTAGCATCCAAAGTTTATGCAATAGCCTTACATTATTTTTGTAATAATAAAAATTTTAATTTCCACCATGATAAATGTTATCACTACAAAACTTTTAAAGGCTTCTCATTGCCCACCCTAGGATAAAGGAAAGCGCCTCCTCTCAGCGCCTGCGGCCCCCACCATCCTGCCTGGTTCTTCCTGTCCATCCCCACGAACTTCAGGTTTTTTGTGCTCCTTATGCTCTCGTCAGGCTGCTGCTTGGTTGAGTCCTTGATGAGAAGGAGGCTGCAGGGTCAGAGAAACAAACAGTGATCTTGGAGATGGACTGAACTTAGGGATTCACCTTTGCTCATTTATCACTGGGTGACTGAGCACACTCCCTATTCCCTTGAAGCCTCTTGTTTCCTCGTCCGTAAAGTGAGAAATAATAACACTTATCTCCTGGGCTGCCACGGGAGTGAGACACATATATCAGTCCCGGGCATGGTTTAGGTACCCTCAGTAAGGCTTGTTCCCAGCCACGGCTCCTCCCGTTTTCAACATTGCCCTTGCCGGGGTTCCTTTCGCTCTTCTCTTTATTAACTCATGCCTGGGGGTCTGGCATGCGCTTTTAAGCAGTGCTTCCCAAAGTGTGTACCGCAGACCCGTCCTCCACGAGATGGGCGTAGAAGAGGAGTGGATGTTCCCGTGGTCTTGCCGCAGATGGGGAACGAACAGTTTGAGCCCAGCTCGGGGCTTGAGTGGTCTGCCTAGAAAACGCTCCAGGGGGAATGGGGGAGGAGGACAGGTGAAAAGGTAGGCAAAGTCACTGAAAATCAGTGGCAGGCCCATGGGGGTTAACTGCAGTACTTATTTGACTTGTGTGGGTATTTGAAAACTTCCATAGTGAGGAGAGTTGAAAATTCCTATACAAACTTTGTTCAAGATGCCGCATTGGTTCCGTCTTCTTGGGCATATTGTTCCTGTGCATTTTACTCATGCTGACCTCACTTGTAATGACACCTTTGCATAAATACTTGTCTTTTTAAGTATGTGTGTGTGTACATATTCACACGCATATATATATATATATATGTACGTACACACACACATATATACACATGTATGCACATGTATATAATCTCCAAGGAGAGTGTAAACTCCTTGAGGGCATATATCCTGTTTGACATTTTTCTTGCCCCCTACTGCACTTCTTAAAGACATGAGGATGCCCAATCCCTTTTTTGTGAATGATACAGATCAGGTTATCCAACTTGACCGATGACTTGTTAAAAACAGATCCCTATGCCTCTCCCTGGAGATTCTGATTCACTTGGCCGAGCATGGGACACAGCCTAGATCTGCCAAGAAACCTTCCTTGGTGTCTGAAGGGCAGTTTGGTCTTATAATGCCCCCTTTTAGAATATGCATGCAGTTGGGAAGAGAAAGTCAATTCAAACATTTGCTGACACTCGCTGATCATTGCTGGCCCAAGGCAGAGAAAGGGAACCTGGGATGGGGCTGGGAATAAGATCCAGGTGGAGTGGTCTCTGAGATAGATCCAAGAGCAAAAAGAAAATTTCACTGATTTTTAATCAACACTGAATCTATCTGTTGTTTCCATGTCTTTGGGCTTTGAAAATCCCTTCCAAAATCTCCTTTTAAGTATTTAAACAAATGTCAAGATAATTCAGCAAGATGGACCAAGTATCTATAAAAAGATGATGAGCCTAAGAAACATGTACTCTGTCAGGGCCTTGATTACAGCTTAGAAATGATCATAGATATAATGGGACCCATGCAGTGGGTGCCTCTGTGTCAGGCACTGTGCCAAGGTGGGGACGCTGAGGGCCCATGACTTAGTAAGTAGCAAAGCGGCTATTTGGACCCAAATCAGTTTGGTTTCCAGGGCTACCTCCCTATCATACCAGGGGTGTGTTGATTCTTAGTCCATAGTGGGTAAATGACTGAGCACATGGACCACAGTGTTTGATTTCTGTTTGTCCTCAACCCTGTGTTGGAGGGCAGAATATTCAACGCAGGATCTAGATTTAGAGGAAAAGGCTTAAAAAAAAAAAACAAAAAACAAAAAACCCACCCTTGAAAACAAAGAGAATGAATGAAAGGTAGAAAAGTGAAGCAAAATAAAGATTTAGAGGAGGAGGAAAATGATTGGGATAATTACACATGCAGAGGAAAGCGCTGAAGGCAGCCCTCTAAATGGTCCTCATGCTTTACGAAGCGGGAAGGCGGCGCGCGGCTGGAGGGACGGCTGGAGGTCCGGTAATGGCTGCGTGGCCCGGGACTCACCAGGTGGCTGGGCTGAGCCCCTGGAAGGGTTGACCATGGGGTTTTGGATGGCAACCAATGCTGACTGCTGAGAAATGTGCAGGGAAGGAAAGAGCTGCGAAACTCACCGACAGCTCGGGTCCTGATGCCTCATTCTTGCGCCTGCTGCCCCATGCGTATATCATCCAGTATTCTACCAGTCACTTCTTCCCAGCATCAGTCTTGTCTATCGCAACAACTGGAAATGCCATTATCTGAATATAATTGCATTTCTGCAGAGAGACCTCAGTCTCAGTGGATAATCTGACATCATAGGCCATGATGGATCATCTCGGACCATATGCCCTGAAAGACACACATACCATACTAAAGCCAAAGATTATGTCACATGCACTCTGGTCTCTGCACCGAAGCTCCTGTCATCAATAAGTTGGGCTCCAAATGGAAGCATTGGGAGGCAGCAGAAAACCAGGACATCCAGCCTCGTATCCTGGGAGCAGCAGAGTTGGTGTGCTAGTCGGCGGGGTCCGGAGGGAGCGGCAGGGGGAGGCTAGTTCCCGCCTCCCTGACCCTGTACTTGCTGCGGCTCAGCTCTCTCATTCAGCTTTCCTGCTTAGTTTGCTCTCTCCACCTCCTATTTCTTCTGAAATCAAGCAAAATAACATTTCTTAATTATAACCAGTTTGACTGAGTAGTTCAACAAACAATATATACTTTTTAAACCTGTTGTGAGAGATACAAAACAAAGCCAAGCAGAAAGGTTTCTACATGGGGATGAGCGTGAGCCTTTTGATCACAGCAAGCTTCAAACCCTTCTAGGATCATCACCAAACTCCCGTGAGGTCCGTGGTGCCTGGAGTATGCATTTGGAGCTCTTTTATTGGAAAGTGTAAAATGATGTCACCGAAGAAGATTCTCGGTTGACTAACAACTATGTGGAGTCCCTGATTCTCTTTCTCCAGCTGATAGCCCTTGGGTGGCGAGCTGCAAACAGCCAACAAGTCAAGGACAGGGAAGGTATTTTGGGTTCATGTGTTAAGCCTGTGGAAGTTAAAAACATGCTTCAAAACCCCCTCCAGAAATCTCAGATCCTCTGGTTGGAATTGTCCCTGCGTCTTCTCGTTTCCCATAGTCTTCTCTGCTTTGGGTACTTTGCAAAGACAGCTGGGACTGACTGAAACTGAAGCCATGGACACGTTCATGGACGTCTGTCTCTTTGGGCCTAGCAGAGGGCCTCAGACCCCACGGGCCATGCATGGGGCTTGGGTGAAAACCAGCCTTTGTTTCAGAGAGCGCTAAAGCCCCTCAGAAACCCGTTTAAGTAATTAAGGGGGCAATAAATGGCCCAGCTCCCTACTTCCTAAAACAGAGAAGGATCTCAGACATATTGCAGCTTGAGTTTGAAGCCAGATGCGGCTACCCCCCCCCTTTTTTGTGTGACCAACTCCCATCAACCTGCAGAGGAGCCTGAAACTTGCCACCGCAGAAATGCCAGTGATCACACACAGCAGCCATAGAGAGACGTCTGTCACCAACACATATTTCAACATCCAAGTGAACACAGCCACGGCGATCATTTCCGGCTTTGTGGGGATTGCTACTGCCTCAGTGATTGTCCCCATCAAGGTGAGGGATAATGCAAAGTGCCCTTTCTCTGGCTCAAATCACTTCCTCCTGTGGGCTGATTTTTTTTTGAATTATACAGGTACAGCTAGAGCGTGTTTGTAAAGGAAGAGGTTCATTGTTAATATTGTCCATGCTTTTTCCTCGGGACCGTTTTGTTATGCAAATTTGTCTTTATGAAATGCATTTTTAAAATAATGAAGACCTATGAGGGATTCAAAATAGTTCCTATAATTATTTCACAACAGGATCTGGATTAGCAAATACTATAGGGTAGAGGATACTAACGGAGATATTTATAGGGGGAAAAAAGTACACATGAAATATAGTTTGGCCAGGTTTAATACACACAGAATACACTTTAATACTTTCATATGGTCTGAATAATATCCCCATATTGATTTTTTTCCTCGTTTCTCCCAACTCCACAGCAAACGTACGACAATGGCTCATTGATTTATTGTGAGTGTAGCAATGGGTTTATAATAGCATGAATCATGCCGATTGCTCAATTCACCACATGCCTTAATAAAAGTTTCACTTTAATAAAACTGAGCTGAGGCAAATATGCCCAGAGGCTGGCCTGACATTCCTTATACATTACCCTGCCTCAGGAAATTATTGCCATATATTTTACAGCAGCTACAGTAGGCTAGGGGATCAGGATTAAAATGTACTAACTACTGTGATATTTAACAGAACTCCTGTGTTCCCAGTTAACCCTCACAGGTACAAAATGAACGGAGCAATTAGGAGAGAGAACGGTGTAGGGAACAGAACTGGGTTGGGATGCAAGCAATGGGGGATCAGTATTGTCCCTTGTGACACCCTGAGTGTCCCCTGAGCACTCTGTCCAGTGACAATCCCTGTCTGATTTCCCTTCCAGAGTCGCTATAGACATCAAGAAAGAAAGAGGAAGCACAGTGCTTTATAAAGTACAAGTGCGATGCAAGGTCAGGTGAGGGCTGTCACCCGGAGGGGCAGAGCCTGCCCGGTGCTCATGCCAGCATCTCGGCACTGTATTCGGCAAGATCGGTCATCAGGGTTGTTAATTACAATGTGTCTGCATAACTGAGAGATCTTACTCCAAGCACAGGTGCTTAGGGGTTAAAAAAAGAAAAAGCCAATCATTCTAATAGAGCTACATTATTCTTTTATAAACTAAAGACTGTTTTTTGTCTTCCGAGTAAGAGCTGAAAACGCCCCCACCACACCTGCGTTGCGTCAAGGTGTGAGAACGTAGGCCAAAGGGAGGGTTCTGCAGGGACGGTTTAAGTGACCCCTTGCCTGCTCATTACCGCTCTGGAAGAAGGGGTGATTAGACAGTCCATAGACTACTCAGTGCCAGTAGGGGCAATGCATCCTAGTCCAGAAGCAGCAGAAGCCTCTTTGGACTGCCAACCAATACCAGTCATATCTTCGTCATAGAATGTGTGATAGAGTAAGGGGGATGGTGTGGTCCCATGGGAAGAGTCAGTAGCCTTTGGACTCGAGTCTTGCCTCTGTCATTAACTATTGGCTGTACGATCTTGAACCAAGTGCCGAATCTCTCTGGGTCTCCATTTCGTCATCTGTAAAATGGGGGGGTTACATTTTGGGGTGACAGATGTAAAGTGCCTGGACTCACAGACATTTGAATGCCGTTCCCGGCACCTGTTCTCAGCATCTCCCCATCTGGACTGTAACCCCACACAGCATCCTTTCCCATTTCCCCCCGGCAGGAGGGCACGGTCCATTTCACCCACAACGTGGCCTGGCGGGGAGGGCACGGTCCTCCCAGCTTCCTGCTCTGGGTCACGTGCCTCCCTCTGCTCCCAGGGCACCTAGATCCCATTCGGTGCTCACCAAACCAGCCTGTCCCCGTCTCAACCCTTGCCTGTACCCCCCAGTCAGAACCTGGAGGGAAGACACTGTGTTTTGTTCGCTTGTTTCACATCCTGTCTGGCACACAGAAGATATGAATGAATGCATGAATTAGTGGTGTACAGCCAGGTCACATCTCCAAGAGTACGTGCTTTCACAAAACTGAACTTGATCATCAGTTGCAAATGACGACTCAGGAGATGGCTGGAGGAGTCAAAACAGAATTTCTCCTTCAAAGTTGCTGCTTGCACGGTGAAATCACAGTAACACATGGCTGATATTTACTGACCGCTTACTAGGCACGAGGCGCTGGGCTAATCACTCTGCCCATCTCCTGCCACTAGTCCTCGGAACAGCTCTGTGACATATGTGCTATTACTTTCCCACGTTGCAGCTGAATGCCCTGAAGCTTAGAGAGATTACATAAGCTTTCCAAGGCTGCACAGCTAACAGTGGCTGGGCTAGGATGCGGACCTGTGTCTTTTGGATTCCAGAAGCTGTACTCTAATTCCTCAGTTGTACTGAGCAAAGGGGGGGGGGGGGGTGAGCAACGACAGATGCCAAGGACACTGCCGTCCACAGAGGAGTCACTGTTTGAATACAGGGCTTAGGGTTGTAGCGAACTGGTCCCTAGTTCCCTGCATGCCAGCTTCGCTTCCCTTTGCCCCTGTTCTGAGCTTTACGGCTCTTTCTCACTCTCACCCGCATGGGGACTCCAACAGGGGCAGTTGGAATAAAACCCACCGTCATCAACCAGGAACCGAGCTGTCAAAAGAAATGAAAAATCCAGGGGCAACTGCAGTCTTACCATTCATTAATGGGTTTATCGGGAACTCTCTTGACATTGAGCTCTAACTAGGGCATTTAAGAAAATCCCAAACTTGAAAATAAATAAGTTGGCTGACATAGAGACATTTTACATATGAATTTGATAAAATAGATTTTTCTTTTTGAAATCTTTGGTAATCTCTGAAATATATCAACTGCAACCCAGGAACATTGTATCCCAAAGTTGTGATTCATGAAATGAAACGGAAATGTATTATGTAATTCAATTTGGAGAGTCCAACACGGAGCTCATTAGGGCCGTTGCTGGTGATGTGGCCTGTAGCTCGGAGGCCCTGTGGTTTGGGCAAACTTCTCCCAGTCCTTACCTCCCCTTCCTCTGAGGACATTTTCCCCAAATATCGTCACTCCTTAAAAATAGCATTCTTGAGCATTTTGCCCACCAATGAGGATAATTCAGAGGAAATCTTAGGAAAAACTGTGGATTGTTTCCCCTCTCCTCCCACTTTACCATTAACCCGTCTCGTGATGAGTCAGGCTTAGAACTGACTCAGTGCCTTTCTATGTGATCTTTGGATCCCAACCAGGCCACGCCTGTGCATCGGGCAGGTGGACACTAGGATGTCATCTGAGGTAACTGGAGCCCAGAGAACCGAAGGGGCTTTGATTTTTGCAATCACTAAAATCTCTGTTTTGTTTTGTTTTTTCAGTTCATCACATAGCCTGAATTTATAACCAAAGTATCCTTTTCCCTACCTATGGTGATTTCTATGAAAACAAATGAGAAAAACGAGTCAGAAAGCACTTTTGGTCCTATGTGATTTTTGTTGCCCTTCTTTGGGTTGCTTTTTCTTAAAAAAAAAGATTAAGATTTGAGAACATAATGTGTTTAAGGCTTATCCACGTAGTGGTGTGTATCAGTACTTCATTCTTTTTTATGGTCGAATAATATTCCATTGTAGGGATCTCTTACATTTTATGTATCCATTCATCAGTTGATGGACATTTGGGTTGTTTCCAGTTTTCGGCTATTAATGAATAATACTGCTATGAATGCTCATGTACAAGTTTTTGTTTGAATTTTTGTTTTGAATTCTCTTAGGTTTACCTAGGAGTAGAATTTCTAGATCATATGGTAATTTTATGGTAATTTTAAAGGAACCATCAAATTGTTTTCCACAAGGCTGCACCATTTTACATTCTCACTTAGCAATTAGATGAGGGTTCCAGTTTTTGTACTTCCTCACCAACACGGGTTACTTTCTTGTTTTTGTTTTTGCTTTTTTGTTCCTTTTTTTTAAATTGGAGCCATTCTATTGGGCATAAAGTGGAATCTCGTTGTGACTTTGATTCACATTTCCCTATTGATTAATGATGTTGAACATCTTTTCATATCCTTATTGGCCACTTTTATCTCTTTAGAGAAATGCCTATTCAAGCCATTTGACCATTTTTAAATTGGGTTGTTAGTCTTTTTCTTGTTTAGTTGTAAGAGTTCATTATGTATTCTAGATACTAGACCCTTATGAGATACATGATTTGCAAATATTTTCTCCTGATCTGTGGGATATCTTTTTACTTTCCTGACGGTATTTTTTGCATGAAAACTTGAAATTTTGATGAAGTTCAATTTATTTTTTCTTCTGTTCCTTATGGTTTTGGTGTCATATTTAAGAAACTATACAAGTCATGACAATTTACCCTTATGTTTTCTTCCAAGAGGTTAATAGCTTTAGCTCTTACATTTAGGCCTTCCATCCACTTTGAATACATTTTTACATATGGTGTGCGGTAGTGGTCCAAATTTTCTTTTTCATGTGTACATTTCAGGTGTCCTAGCAGCAATTGTTAAAAAGATTGCACATTCTCCACTAAATGGCTTTTTTTACCCTTGTGAAGAGTTGATTAACCATACATGTATGAATTTACTTCTAGACTTTCAATTCTGTTCTGTTGATCTATGTGTCTACCTTTATGCCAATACCATATCATTTAATTATTATAGCTTGATAGTAAGTTTTGAAATTGGAAAATATGAATCCATCAATTTTGTTCTTCTTTTTCTAGATCATTGTGGCTAATCAGGGCCTCTTGCAATTTCCTATGAATTTGGGATCAGCTTATTCATTTCCGCGTAAAAGGTCATTGGAATTTTGATGGAGATTGCATTGAATTTTTAGATAGATTTCAGGAATATTGCCATCTTAATATCAGATCTTTTAATCTACAAACATAGATGTCTTTCCATTTATTTATGTATTTTAAAATTTCCTTCAAGAGTGTTTTGTTTCATCTTTTTTTTTCAGTGCACATTTCTTATACTTCCTTGGTTAAATTTATTTGTAAGCATTTTAGTCTTTTTGATAAAATTGTCAACAGATTTTTTTTTTAATTTCAGTTTTAGATTGTTCGTTGCTGGCGTATAGAAATATAACTGATTTGGGGCGCCTGGGGGGCTCAGTTGGTTGAGCGTCCGACTCTTGGCTTCAGCTCAGGTCATGATCTCAGGGTCTTGGGATCAAGCCCCACGTCAGGCTCCATGCTCAATAGGGAGTCTGCTTGAAAATTCTCCCTCTCCCCTGCCCCTCCCCACTCTCTCTTAAATAAATATATAAAATCTTTTAAGAAAAGGAAATATAACTGATTTTTATATGTTGATCTTATATTCTGCAACTTTGCTAAACTTGTTCATTAGCTCTAATATAATAGCTTTTTTTTTTTTTTTCTTCTTTGCGGGTTCTCTAGGAATTCACAGGGGTTGTTTCTTGGGGTAGAATTCCTAATGAGCCAAGTGGGAAGTGCTGTTCATACTTCTTTTCCCTGGGGCAGGACCCAGGAAGGTGTTTGCTGGAGAAGAGAACAAAAGCTATCGCAGGGATTGATTCTTGAGCTAAATTGGGATCTAAACACCTGTGAAACAGGGCGACTCCAAGGGAGCTCTCGGCTTCGGATATCGACTTGCACTCACCTTACCCGAAAGAGATGACTCAAATCCAGCAATGACAGGCACTATTAGGAATTCCTTGCAGCCTTGAAACAGTCCAGCTGTGTTGGAATTGCTTTGGAATTAAGATTCTTGATAAGGTGGTCATGTGGCTAAGAACAAAGATTGTTAATTTTGCCTGTGCACTTGGGAGAAACTGGTAGGCTTTTGTATTGAATCTCAAGATTCTAAGGTCAATTTTCTGTGAGGTTTGTGCAAGTCCCTGTCTTCTGTTTCCACCATTTAAAAATGTGTATAAGAGGAGTGAAGATGATTAGAGTGAAATAAGCCAACACAAGGCATGCGCACATGCACACACATACCCACACCCACCCCACAGGACAGTGAAGCAGAGGCCAAGGGCAAGTGTTCCCCCTGTGAGCGGCATGCAGGTGCATAGCCCCAGGGGGCCGGCTTCCCCAGCGGAAGAGAGGGAGCACTAAACCTGCCTCCCCCCCAATGCTTCAGGCCAGAGAAGAAGAATGAATGAGAAGATCGATATCTATTTTGGAAATAGAGGTGTTGTAAAATGAGATGTTTGATAATCAGCCAATCAAAAAGAATCCTTTCCAAGGACATTTTCTATAGGCCTTAGCTGCCCTCCAGGCGGGAGAGGACAATAACAGCAGTAGCAGTAACAATAATAAAACTAATCTAATGACCCAAGTCCCAAGGTCAGCTTTAGGCTCTACTATTTGGTGCAGTTCTGCTCTCTGTCAGCGGGTTGCTGAGATTCTAGCTTTCACAGAGAGCCTTAGTTCGCCTCCCGCTCTTACATAGCTTTTGTGGACTATCCCCGTCCATTCTTCCTCTTCCTTCCCTGTACTCAGCACTGGTGCCTGAATGTGGGTATCTGGGACCTACTGTCTGCTGCTGGCTTCTCGTGGACTCAGCCTCCCCGAGCAATTCCAAACGACCGGCAAGCACATTGCATCTCCTCCACCCTGGTCAGCCTCAGAGTCCAGCATAGGGCTGAGAGCAAATATTTTTTGCTCAATTGCTTGATAAATAAAAATACTTTTAAAAATGAAAATAAGTCTGGAAAATTCAGCTCCAAAAGAAAACAGTAGTATAACCTTTTTAAGACTATACCAAAATGGAACCTTACTGGCCGAGAGCTATTAACATATCTCCCAAACATGCAGAAGTAAAAACATGCCAGATTTCGGTTTCATAGTTCACATTTCTCTGGCCGGACATGACATTTTTACCAGGAGCTCTGTGGAGGCCAGATCAACACTAAACTATAGAACAATGAAAGAAATGCAGAAAACTGATAACCTCTGTTTATCTTCCCAACTCAAATGTACCTATGGGAAAGATCTTTTCTTTTATCCCAATAAATTGCTATTTTTAAATGGTGCAATGGAGAAAAAAAACAAAAGGAAAGAAAACAGTGGTGTGGATTTGGCTTTTAAGTCTCAGGTATGAAAAAACACACTATCCCTAGTAAACTGCTCTGAGACTCAGTTTCCTCAATGATAGTATCAGTATGTTATTAAATTTGCCCACATAGCCTCTCAGGGTTTTGAAGGACCCCAGTGATATAATGCATATAACCATGATTTATAAACTCTAAAATGCCTCACCAGTTTAGTTACTATTATCATAAAGATGGAGCAAAGCTCTCCATGTCGTCTGTGGAACAGGGATTTGGCATTAACCATTATCATTGTATAATTTCAGATAAGCAGACCCACTTAGATCAGAGTTGGCACTCCAGAATTTTGAGAAATGAATGATCTAATTTCATCTTTGTTTTTCTAAAATCGTCAGACGGATTATTTTGTGGTGTTCCTTTTTTTTTTTTCCTTCTTTATTTCTTTCTCTTAACATCTGGTTTTCCTGATGTGATCAGAACTAGACATACCAAAAGAGTGTAAAAAATATTTTTGGGATATGTTTGCAGACACTAGTCATTTGGATCTTTTCATGTATTTTACGGGCTCTTGTCTCAGCCCAGCCTAGACACTCGAGTCTTTAAATATTCCTAACGTGAAAGATGTTGTAGTTATCAGGTGAATCTGTTTTATATTCAACTTAATTAAGAAGTTTGTTCAGACTGTACCAGCCCAAACTCCTTTAAAGTAGAAAAATGGTGCCAAAGTTGTTCAGGTAATTTCCTATCCTGGTGCATAGTGGGGAGAAAACCTCATTTAGGACGTGGCCCATCAAGGATGATGCACAATGAGAAGTCATGGGTCCTGCCCTTATTGGTGCATCGACAGCTTGTGCCCTCTCGAGGCTGACATCTGACCCACATGAGCATATCTCTGCCTCACTTTTTTTTGCAAGCTTGGACACCCCAAGGCTCAAGTGCGACCGTCTTGCTGTCAAGGCAAGCGTGGACCTTGTGCTAGGAGGAGTTGTCCTCGAGGTCCCCTTCTTTCCCTCCAGGCCAAGGCCTCCCCAACGTTCAGCATGAACAGCCAAGTCAGCTAGGGCTCTGTCTTAGCCTGGGCTTCACCACATTGGACTGAGCTGGACTTGTAAGAAGAAAGTTAGGTTATTACAGTGAGCCTTTGGGTGCCAGTTTTCATTCATTCATTGACACAGTAGAACAATGTCAATTGGGGGCGCCTGGGTGGCTCAGTAGGTTAAAGCCTCTGCCTTCGGCTCAGGTCATGATCTCAGGGTCCTGGGATCGAGCCCCGAATTGGGCTCTCTGCTCAGTAGGGAGCCTGCTTCCCCCTCTCTCTCTGCCTGCCTCTCCACCTACTTTTGATCTCTCTCTCTCTGTCAAATAAATAAATAAAATCTTTAAAAAAAAAATGTCGATTGAATGCCTGTGGCTCAGGCAGAATTGGGGTCTTGGGGACACAGTGGTGGAAAGACCAGCAATGGTTCCTGCACCTATAGTCTAGAAGGGGAGAAAGACTTGAATCGAAAGGACACATATTCTAATATAAAACCACTACTGTGATAAGTGCTAGGAAGGAAAGGTACCAAGAGCTCTAATGGCATAAGAATGAGGGATCCTTCCAGTCAGGAAGTCTTCCCTAAGGAAATGATATTGGAAATAAGGTCAGAAGAATGGGGATGGGTCAGCTCAGAAGAGACCCAAGAAGCAGATGCTCCAGCAAAGACCGTTGTGGGAGGAAGCACAGTGTTCTGCAGGGTTGAAAGAAATTAGAAAGTTAGAAGTAATGATTCCTGCTGATGTTGGGAGACTAGGCAGGGACCAGACCATTAAAGGCTTTGCGGCCAGGATAGAAATTCTGATCTTTAGCCAAAGAAAAAATGGGAAACCTGGAGGGATTAGAAAAGCTTGGGAGTAGTGAGAGTGAAAGTGGGGCATGTGTTAGGAGGCTAGGACAGTAGTGAAGATGAAACAAGATGGCAGCTAAGACAGACTAAGGTGGTGGTAGAAGAAAGTGAAGAGAAGTGGACAGAAAGGAGGACTTGGTAAGGACCGACAACCTTGGCGCTAGGTTAGACATTTATGTGATGGCTACGCCAGTGACTCCTGGGTTTTTGGCTGGTACCGCTGGCTAGGTGAGGGTGCCGTTTCCCGAGATAAGGAACCCTGGAAGAACACCAGGTGTGAGGAAAGATCACAGGTTCGTTTTGCACACGTTGATACTGAGGGACCCTTGTGCTGTCTCTGTGTTGACATGGAGTAGTCATGTGGATACGCAAGACTAAAGCTTAGAGGAGAGGTCATGACTGACCTCGAAAACTTGCTAGTAATTGCTACCACATAGGTGGTAATAAGCAAAGGCGTGGACTTGAATGAAATTCAGTGAAGCAAAGGGACATAGATGCTTCTGTGGATAATGTTGCTTGATCTCGGCTACCAAGATATCGGGTCCCAGTCACACACTGAGGGCTGCCGCCTCAGGCTATTGAGGATGTTTTTCATTCAGTCTTGGCAGACTTCTTTTTTAATTAAACAGGAGTGTGTGTGTGTGTGTGTGTGTGTGTGTGTGTGTGTGTGTAGGTGTGTGTACATTTGTTCTGTAGATCCAGGGTTGGAAAGTTACCACGGACTGAACTTGGATTTCATTTTCCAACCCTTTCGTCTGCCAACATTTTCAAAATGGAGGGAGTAGAGTGGTTTTTCCCGGGGCATAACTTGTTTCCTTTACTCTTGGCTTTTTATAAACCTCACACCTTCTTTCCCCAAGGTTCCCTACTGCTTAAGGTTTTAAATAGTCTGATTTTGTTTCTAATTTTCTCATAAATTCACCACCCACAACCAACTGGATGGCTGTACTTTTTCTTCTTCCAGCAAGGTTTACTAGGAGTCGAACACCTACTCTTTATTTTCCCACCTGCCTTGGCATATGATTCTGATTCCTACAATGAGTCTGCTGGTGACAGCACTACGTGGTGCTGGCACTCTGTCCCCACAGGTGCCCAAACATTCTGTTCCTTTGAGAGGGTGCTATCAGAAGGCTTGATCTTTCCAGTGGAATTGCATGGCTGGATTTCCATTGACTTTTACTTCCATGCTTTGGTTTGTATTGATGGGGGACACACTTTAGAACCTCAGGTGGCCTTTCTGACTTTTCTACACATTTTATGGAAAAGGTAGAGTTTTGAAGGGGTCAGAATGTGGATTTAGGAAAGGTGAGGTTTTCTGCTTGTGGCTGATAGGCTTGTCCAAGGCTAAGATTTTAAGGTCTGTTTTTAGTGCCTATCATCTTTTAGTTCTAGTGTGAAAAACCATATATTTTGCTTGGAATTTAATTACCAACTAATATAGGGTGAGTGCCTAGTATAATCTACTGGGGTCATGCCCTGGGGACACCCAAGTAAGGAAAGTAATCCATGCCCTCAAGACGTGTATGTGTGTGGTGGAGGAGACACAATGAGAATGATCGACTCTAAATTGCTATGATGACATGGGTTAGGGAGCAACTAACATGAAGAGAATATTCCTTTCACCAGTGATTTTTATTTTTATGTATTTTTAAGATTTATTTATTTATTTGAGAGACAGACAGAGACAGAAAGCACAAGTAGGGTGAGGGGCAGAAGGTGAAGGAGGAGCAGACTCCTTACTGAGCAGGGAGCCCCACAGGGGGCTCGATCGATCCCAGATCCTGAGATCATGACCTGAGTGGAAGGCAGACGCTTAACCAACTGACCTGCCCGAGCGTCCCATTTTTTTTTTTTTAATCTACATGTTTAAAGGAACCATTCCCAAGTAGCCCGTATAAAACAGACAGATCAATACTTCACATCACAGGAAAAGATGGCAGTCTCCACAGACAAATTATGAAAACAGACTATAGGGCCTGAATGCTCAGAAGTGCCCCTGTCAGTTACATTTGTAAGAAAAATTAATATTAATGGAATAAGTATTTCCAGTGGAGCGGTAGATGCACAGAACATATGGGAGTTAGCAAAATGGAAACATTTGTATAGTATTAAAGTTAGATTCAAGGGCTAACATGTCTGATGATGAATGTCCGGTGAAAATATGAGGCATCTACAGCCACCAGAAGGACAAACGTACAATAATTAATTTTGGTGGATCTCAAACTTGTCTTAAATCAGTAGCCTTCTACTCACGTTAATGTCTTGATTAATTAGCACAGTGAAATATACCCACGTGTGATGTAGAAGTCTAGCCAGAAAACATAACCTGGATATTTGTAAGAAAATATTTAATATACATGCGCACACATTGTGTTTTCAGATCACAGGAGGAAAATGCAATACAAATTTTTCCCTATTCTTAAGGCACTGGCATTTAAGCATAAACTTGGAGTACTTGCAATGGAATTCAGGTTTATATGGTGAAAGCATGGTGAGAAATAGGGATGGCTATGGACATGTGTGTCTCTGAAAAGTAACAATCTCAAGAAGGAAAAGCAGAAATGACATGCTCTCTCCATCTTGCCTAGTGGAAGAGTTTCAGTTTAAATTGTCTAAAGTAGCAGATGCAATGAATGTTGTCACAAATTGTGTTAATTACTGAAACAGTGTGGATGCTATGAGTAGTATGAAAACTATATTCAGGGTTGTTTTGATACCTGCATTTATAATAAAGAAATGTCAAAGTGGGAAAGGATTGATGAATTTTGTTAAAAGGGCAGTTTCTGGGTGTTACATGTAACAGACATGGTAAATATTTGTTTGCAGTCTTTGTTTAGCAAAGCAGACATTTAAGTTTAAGTGAAATCAGCAAAAAGGAAATAGATGTATGAATATGTGATTTGAGATGAAAGTTAGTCTTAAATGTGAAGAAAATGTATATTATGGAAAAGAGCATACTTCTTGTTCTGAAGGGACACGTAGGAGGGAGGTAACAAGTAGAAATTCTGTGTTATCCCCAAGGACATGCAGGGCTTAGAACTTATGGGGAGGTAAAACTTGGCACTCTAGAAGGGAGCCACTTTCTGAGAACTCGAGATATCCAATATGGAAATGAGCTGCTTCAAGATCTTGAACTCACAATGATGGCAGTGTTCAAGCAGATACTGGATTACTGCTTGTCACGGATGTCATGGAAGGAACTGATTTGTGTAGAAGAGTAGGCTAGATCAATGACTTTCAATTTATTTTTAAGGAATGGAACCTTTTTTCAAATCATCTCTTACATAAAAGCACAAAATTTAAAAAAATATATAGATTAAAAAAGACTGCTTTACTGAGACCCACCCTGTGGGTCTCAGCTCTCACATGACTGCCCCTTGGCACCTCCTCAGAATTCCGAGGGCTTGAACACCCCCCTCTCTACATAATACCTAAGGATTTATGATTCCTTTTGCTTCCAGGATTCCATGATGATTCTGTATGGGAACTGTTCTTATTTGAAATGGTTCATTAGCTATGTTTCTTTTCTTTTTGCTTTAATTCCTAAAACATATGGAATTTCACAAATTAAGTTCAGAAAATTTTAACCTGGGGGTTAGTTTAAATACACATTTTTGTCTAAATACACATTTTGACCAGTCAGGATACAGAAAGGATGATTTTATTTCCAAAGGAGGAGTTTTTGGATCTAGTAATATATGTTTTAGATTCAAACTACTTGAAATCAGATTGTATGACAATGAGGAAGTGCAGCATTAAGTAACCAGCTCCAATAACTTTGATCAGCTTGTATTTAGTGTGTTATGGAATTACGTGTTTCTTTCAACTCTGTCTGGCCATAGAGGCTCTTTTGAAGCTCATGTGTAGGCAGTTAATCTTGACTGGGTTCACTGATTTATAACCGGGGGGAAAATGCTCTTGTGGATCCAAATAACTGAAACTTGAAAAAGTTTCAGTCAAGTGATTTTGTCCATAAGCCGCTAATAAAATTAAAGAGATGTCAAACAGAGAACAGATATCTTACAGGGGTCATTGCTGTGCAGGTGCAAGAACTTGAGTCTAACCAGTGAATCAGTTGGGAGACTCAAAATGCTAACTAGCCTTAAAAAAAAAAAAATAAAAAAGATGGCTGCATGAAGCAGCTAATGATTTATTAATCAGAATGAAGAAAAAAATGGCAGGTCTGATTTGAAAAAGGAGACTTAGTTTTTGGTCAGTTGCCGATGTGAATGTACTCTTAGCAGGCCAAAGAACAATCAATTTACAGAAGAGAGAACATCGGTGACTAAGTTCATTGCCACCTTAGTATGGTAGCGAGGAGCAGGCATTCTGGCAGGTAGGAGAAGGCATTCTGATTGTGAATTATTTGGAGAATATATGGCTAAAATGCATGTGTTCACCTTGGAACATTATGAATAATCTGTTAGAAGCAACATACTAACTGTAGGGTCGCAGCCTGGATGCATGGTAAAGACATGGAGTTAACACTTGGTTGCCCATGGAGGGAAATGAAGGGAGCTGTATAAAGACAAAATAAAAAGAATAAAGAGGAAGAAAGAGAAGAAATGAGAAGAAAGACAATGATCAAACAATTTTTGGCTGCACAGCACAAAACTAGTGTGATATAGGAGAAATGTCCAAAATAACATTTTTGAAATGAGGCAGAAGTTGATGGAATCTGTGAGGATGGGAGAAGCCTTCTCAGAGGAGGAAATATTTGTATCAGCTCTTCAGGCATAGAGCAATATGGAAAATTTGGAGAATGTAAATAATTCTGCATAACTGGGGCTTACGATATGTGTCAAGAAGTAGCAGGAGATGAGGTGTGTGCTACAAGTGGGGTACAGATGGTCTGGCATGCCCTACAAGCCACTTGTATGTTATTCCAGACGCGATAGAACTGATGAACTTTGTAGCCGAGGAAGCATAAGAATGGATTGTGTGATACATGGGCCATTCCCCAGCGAGGGTAGAGACTGGATTGGAAGAGAACTGAGAGAGAGAGAAATCTTAGGATATTTGAAATAATATATGTCAGAGGAGTCAAGTATCTGAATTAAAGAAGAAACAATGGGGACAGATGCTAGGAAAGACCTGGAAGGTACTGAGGGGTAAAATTGATAGTATGTTGTGACTGATTAGATATTGGGAGGTGAGAAAAAAATTCTAGCATAGCCTCCAGGCTTCTGGCTTGTTTGCTTGGGTGAAAAGTCACGTTATGAAACCATTGGGGGAATTTAGGAGAAGGCTGAGGAGAAGTAGATGTGTTGAGTTTGGAGCATTTTGGGGGCTGATCCAGCAGTGATACCTACTAGGCAATGAGATCTGATACCAGGACACTGGTCTGAGCTGGAACTACAAATCTGGGGATTGTGGCAGAGGAAGAAGTGCTCCGGGGGAATATGTACAAGGAAGAGAAAAAAGGACCAAGCACTCTGGAGAAGACAAAGGAATTCTAGAGGAAACGAGGAGTAAAGAAAGGTATTCAGGTTATAATTGAAGAATGAGAGCAGCAAAAGAAGAAATCTGCAGACTAGAAGGAAACTAGGAGAAGCTGGTTCATTGGAAGCCTTGGGAATCAAGCACTTGGTGTTCAGGAGGAGGAAGGGCTTCCTTCCATCCTGCACATGTATCCATTAGCCGGCCCTGCTGATGACAACCCTAAGCTCAGATCCCCACTGCTCTCCACTGCCGTCACTGTCCCCCAAGCCCATGCTGCCATCAGCTTTGCTGTCATGGCCTCTTCACTCTTCTCTTGCCTCCATTCTCATTGTAAATTAAGCCAGAGTCCTTCATGTAAAACCAATTCTTTCTTTATTTTTTTCCCATTTATTTATTTATTTAAAAAATTTTTATTGTGCTGTGTTAGTCGCCATCATTAGTTTTTGATGCAGTGTTCCAAGACTCATTATTTACGTATAATACCCAGTGCTCCATGCTCCATACAATACATGCCCTCCTTAATACCCACCACCAGGCTCACCCATCCTCCCATGCCCTCCCCTCTAAAACCCTCAGTTTGTTTCCCAGAGTCCACAGTCTCTCATGGTTCATCTCCCCCTCTGATTTACCCCCCTTCACTTTTCCTTTCCTTCTCCTAATGTCCTCCATGTTATTCCTTATGTTCTACAAGTAAGTGAAACCATATGATAATTGACTTTTTCTGCTTGACTTATTTCATTCAGCATAATCTCTTCCAGTCCCATCCATGTTGATGCAAAAGTTGGATATTCATCCTTTCTGATGGCTGAGTAATATTCCATTGTATATATGGACCACATTTTCTCTATCCATTCGGCTGTTGAAGGGCATCTTGGCTCTTTCCACAGTTTGGCGATTGTGGCCATTGCTGCTATGAACATTGGGGTACATGTGGCCCTTCTTTTCACTACATCTGTATCTTTAGGGTAAATACCCAGTAGTGCAATTGCTGGGTCATAGGGTAGCTCTATTTTTAATTTTCTGAGGAATCTACACACTGTTTTCCAAAGTGGCTGCACCAACTTGCATTTCCACCAATAGTGTAAGAGGATTCCCCTTTCTCCACAACTTCTCCAACATTTACTGTTTTCTGTCCTATTGATCTTTGCCATTCTAATGGTGTAAGGTGGTATCTCTGTGGTTTTGATTTGAATTTCCCTGATGGCTAATGATGATGAACATTTTTTCATGTGTCTGTTAGCCATTTGTATGTCTTCTTTGGAGAAGTGTCTGGTCAAGTCAAAAAATGGGCAGAAGACATGAAAAAAAACCCAATTATTTCATATCACTTCTCTGCTTCTAAACCTTCAGTCACTGCCTCCTACACATAGAAAAGAAATCTAACTTTATCATGGCCTACAAACCGGCAAAATCTGCCCCTGGCAGCGTCTCCAACCCGCCTCATGCCACTTCCTCCTTTGGCTTCCACTGGCCTCCATTCTGCTCCTAAGAAGCAACAAATTCCCTCATCCTTTCTTTCCCCATATGTTAGTGTGATTGTCCACTCTTAGCTTTCATGACTTGTCTCTAACACCGTGTGCCCAGAGTCACCTTCCCTGGCCACCCTGTCCCTTGTCAGAAGTGAAGTGTTTAGTGTGAGTAGTGAGGGAGACACAGAGGTGAAAGATTCACAGGAAGAGGAAAGAACTGGGCTTTTCCCTGCACAGGAGAACTATAGGTCCTCCCTGCCCAGACACACTCCTCAGGACAACTTATAGAATATATTCTTCATCACCAGAAGTTCCCTATGCCTCTTTCTAACCAGGCCTCTCTTCAATACCCACCTGCAGAGGCCACTACTTTTTGATTTCTGTGACCAGACCTTTGTGCTTTCCCAAACCTCATCAGAATGTCCCGCTAGGAAAAATGGTGGTAAATTTGGGGCTTGACTAGATTTTAGTCCTTCAGCTTAGTCTGTGTGACTACCAAATTCTACTGGTTTGTATTTCCCATCAGTAAATTACGTCCATCTTGTCCCATGGTTGACAGATGCCACCCGTGCGGAAAGCAGCCCACGTTTATCAGCTACCTCTAAAAAGAACATTTTCTTCTCTAGAAATTTAGATGATTCAGCCATTTTTGCTTTTATAGTTATCTGATGTCTTCAAACAAACATTATTTTAAAATATTTTCCTAGTTTTTGTCTAATTGTTGCAGCAGAAGTGTTGGGCAATTACATCCTGTTATATACAACTTGAAAATGGATGTCTGTTTTCTTTTTAAAAGCTCTTTTGAAAAAGATTGGCCAATGGTCCTTAATTGGACACTTGTTTTATTCTTAACATTGTGCTGAAGGAGTTAGAAAAAGACTTGAAGTGATGAGCCTTAACCAAGGAAGCAGATATCCATTTGGGAAGACAACCATAGGCTAGTGAATACATCAGGGAGCATGGTAGCACTGTCAAGTGTAATGGGGAAATGTGCAAACTTGACGAAGTCACTTTGTCTTCTAGATCCCAATTTTTAAGTTGCAAACGAGAGGTTTGATTTTGATTGGTGGTTATCAAACATTTGTGTTAAATACACTAAGCCAGATAGCGGGGCTGACCAGCTGAATAGCTGCCCAGTATTTCCATCTACATGAGGTGCTAAACCAGCAATGGAAATAGGGTAAGATGGAGAAATCTGAATTATCAGAACTCTCAGAAAGAGTACCATATGTGATCTTAGAATTAGCCATTTGGGGTATTGGGTAAGATTCCCAGGGAGCACGCTTAAGAAACAACAGATGGAGGCTAAACCCTCCTAAAGAAAGAGAATTTAGTTTACCGTGGGGCTTTTGTTCTGTTACATTGCAAGCTTGGGCCCCCTCCAAGATGCCTGGGACAAGAGGAAAGGCTGAACCTCACCACTCGCTGTCCTAGTTTTCTGCCCCCTTCATGCAAGGCTCAGTATTTTTACATAAATGAATACACATTTTAAAACTATAGTCTGAATGGGACATATATGTATTAGTGCCGCAAGCCTCAGACTGGCTCCGTAGCAAGTAGCTCAGTCACAAAGGAAACTTACATAGAGCCCCA
>CM052885.1:12028438-12164143 GCA_028534135.1 Potos flavus | reverse complement strand
TATTAAAAATTGATCCATCCCAGGTGTCACATACACTCTATATGCTGCTGCTTTATGCCTTATCAGTGAGTTAGGGGGAAGAAAGAAGTACACACAAGTGTTGAGGCTGCCATTTTGAACCAGAAGCATTAAATATTATGATGAAACAGAGAGTTTAACAGGATAAATGTTAGTCAGTAGTGAAATTTGTGCTTCACTCTTTTTTTTGTTTTTTTTTTTTGGTCAAACTGGTCTTTGTAATTGGTGTGAACACTCAGCTTGTGAATACATGCACTTCTAGCTCAACTGTCCCTCTGGGCTGAGGACAAGTCCCTGTCCCCTTGTTGGGACTTCTCAGACTGCCTTAGCCCAGATTTTTCTCTTACATACTGTATTCTCCACCCCACACTTTTCATTATTATACCTGCATTTTACTTGCACTTGGACTACAAGCTCTTTAAGGGAAGAGACCAGATCTATGGGTCACTACATCGCTTGCAGCACAGAATTGATTTACTACGGGTTCCCTAGGGGCAGTTGCTGACGGACGTGGTTGTGGTGAGATTGCTAAGAAGGGCTAGTCCTTAAAGTCAACCTACTTGGAAGGTGGATTTTTTTTGAAAGGCCAACTCATTTGGAAACCAGACTGAAAAGCAAGCTCTGGGGAAATCTAAGTGCTTTTTACGCCTCGGTCAAAATTGAAGGATGATGATAAAAGCAATGAAATTTCCTGCTAGCTGAATTCATACAATTGTTCTAAAGGAATCTCTAGACATGTGATTGCAGACGTGTTCTGTGTGGTGGTGAGTGAGGCCCTTGGCACGAGTGAGCCTCCTTCTGAGGAACTACTCTGCTGGTTTTCTTGCCTAAATATCCTGAAGTAACACCACTTTCTCAAAAGTGCTAAGTCACGCTGAAGGCATCGGTTTAATTTGAGATGTTATCAGAGATTAAGGGAGAATGAAATTTGAGTAACAGTTTTGCTCCCTCTCAGTTTAGGAGAAAGTCATTGTCGTAATCAGATCCCTTCTGTTCAAATGTTGCTCAACTTCAGTTCTGGAGAGAAATCGAGAAGGGCAGGGTTGCTGTGGCTGACAGGAGGATATTAGCTTGTATCATTAAGATCTGCCTTCTTTTTTTTTTTAATCCGGATCAACAGTCTAACAGATTGAAGAAGTGGTAGGAGGAGAGATTACGATAGGAATATAACCTCGAACAAAAAGATGCCTCATTGGAAAGATAAGGCTGAGTGTGGATAAAATCAGAGTTTATCAAGTCATGATGAGGCGGAGAGGATAAGCCGAGGCTTGTTTGCCAAACACAAATACTCGATGTTGATGTTTGAGTGGTAAATTTGGAATAAACAAAAGGGAGGTACAATTTCAAAAGAGGGAAGTGAACACACTTCTGGAACCCGTTAGCCCAGGAGACGGTACTGGCCAGAATCCGAGTGGACTGCGGAGGTTCAGTTCATTCATGGATGAAAGGTGTAGCAGAGATTATTATTCGGGGCGGCCGGGGTGATTGGGTACTTCCCTGACCCCGGAGGTGATGTCAAAGTGACTTCCCCACCCGAGAGTCCTCACTCTTGAAGCCCTCATTTCAGGCGATCTCCTGGACGACGGGAACTGAGGTGCTGGGCCGGGGGCACAGTTCTGATGTTCTCGTGTTTCATCTTCCTGGGCTAACTATTAACTTTCAGCCTGAAGTGTCTGTCACCAAGTCATCTGTCTTGGTAAATGCTGTTGGGGTCTCAGCATTGTGAGGAGGCCATGAATCTTCCCTGCTGACAGTGAGAATATCCACACCAAGCTGCCATAGAGATTTCTGCTTCCCACGATGTTTATGACAGTAAATTAGGCTACGGAGCACACCAGAGATTGTTTCCATAACCCCTGATACCTGGTAGATTTGTCAGCCTCACTCCATGGGCTGTGACTTTAGTACAGTCAGAAAATGCTTAAACTGTAAGGCCACAGATAATATATAAAATTATCAGAGCACTTTACAAGGACTTACGCTGGTTTATTTGGACCTTTCCCTCAGGTAGCATGTATTTCCTTTTCTCTTTTTCTCTCTGGTCCGCTCATTATCTTTCCATTTCCCTCTGGCTTCTTTGTTGGTTTTAATTCCAAATCTGAACAGAATGGCGTGAGATTTCCCTTTAAGCTTTGCTCGGGATCTTCTGCTCGCTTACCTTTCTAGACGTTCTCTCAGGGAGCTGAGCCTGCAAGCCGGCTGTGTGTGCAGGTGATTTCCAGACCTCTAGGCCCTACCCTCACTTTTCTCCTCCAACTCTTTGCCTTGTGTCCAGGTGCTTTCCTGTTAGCCTTATGCTTACACTTACCTGACAAGTGCAATCTTTAGCTTAAAATCTTGTGTTGTAAGACCCAGTTGCAAAATAGAGAGACAGTTGTTCCATAAAACAATCCCCACTGAGTGTCATTCCAATCCAAACAGAAACTTGGGAGAAATATTCATTTATTGCATGTGTTTCTCAAAACACATTCAGAACTTGTATGGGTAACCGTGACTCGTGGTAACTCTGTCCTTTGACGTTGGCGTCTGATTTTTTTTTTTTTTTTTTAAGTCCCAGTGTTATTTGGTTTAGATTGAGTGAGTCTGGGGGTAAGTTGGGCCTTAAAAATTTAGATAGTTTTAATTTAAAACTTTTTTTAAAGGTTTTATTTACTTGACAGAGAGAATGAGGGAGCAAGTGAGCACAAGCAGGGGGATTAGCAGGCAGAGGGAGAAGCAGGCTCGCTGCTGAGCAGCGATCCTGATGTTTGGCTCGATCGATCCCAGGATCCTGGGATCATGACCTGAGCCAAAGGCAGATGCTTAACCGACTGAGCCACCCAGGTGCCCTCAAAATTTAGATAGTTTTAACGCTTATACAATTCTTACTTCTATTGAGCTAAAATTTATTTTCTTATGCATTTTATTCCTTTGTATAATTGAATGGCTACTTTGTTCTTGGGACTACAGAAGAGTTGCTGATATTGAGATGAATGATATAAAGATAACATTGAAATAAATCCTTGATTTAGAGGAAGACTTTGAATTCTTGATTCCAACAGTCTATTATATCCGTTTTTTTATGCCTTTGAGCAGGTCAGGACTAATTCATGGATTCTGAAATTTTAAATTTGGTGGTCACTAACTATGATTTTTCTTTTAATGGAGTGGAATGAAATAGAAGAGACTGGTTATAATATTTTTTTCCAGCCTTATTGCAACATACTTGAAATAGAAGAGAATGAGATAGTGTAGAGTGGAATAGGCCTCTGGGTCTGCTTAGGATGCAGAAAGCCACGGGTAACTTTGCTGTTTCCCTATAAATGAGAAAAGACTGTAATAACTTTCTCGAATCCGTAATAGAGTCGAGGTCACAAAACAATTCAGGTAAACGTAATTCCAGAAGTAAAGGTCTCTCCAAGAAGAGAAGAAACACATGAGCGGTTTCACTTTTGGCAGAACGTGGGCTAAAGAAGAGGCCACCACATAACAGGGAGAAGAGGAAGACAGCTAGCCTCGTAATGAGTTCTTACGGGCGTGACAGCTTAGAATAACTGGGAACCCCAGACCCAAGGGAATCTGCATTCACTCACAAGCTCTTCTCTGCTGGTCCCAAAGAAAGACAGTGCAGATGTGTAACGATCCATTGCTGCTGGTACACAGAGATAAAGCACCGCTAACTTCTCAAGAGCCTTCCTTCCACCTAAGGAAACACCTTAGAATACTGAACAAAGGACTTAAAACCAGCTCAGATCCAGGATTCTGCATATATGAAGCAGATGTCTTCTGTCACTGAAGAAATTCTCTGCCACAAGCACCTGCCTCTCCACACCACCACCAGGGACGCAAGGCAGAGTCTGGCTGTCGCAGTGAGGAGAAGGTACCAAAAAAGCTCAATTGCCAAGGCCCTGGTGCACAGGACCTGCCTGGGACGCAGTCTGGGTCGGGAGAACCGAGACCCCCCACCACGAGTCCAGCCACGGGGAACATGCGCTAGCTGTCTTCGGCTGGAGCGGGTCAGGAGTGTGGAGGCAGAGCCCTCTGGGGGGCAGAGTATGGAGGGACAGTGGAAAGCCAAGAGCAGGAGCTCTGAGGGAGACCCCTCAGCCCTCCATACCCACACGAAGCACGAGGGGACAGCAGCCCACTGCCAGATGCATTTGAGACTGTGGTGCGCCAAAGATCACTCTGGCCATAAACCCCTCAAGCCCAGATCAAGGAGATTGAACCGCTCCCCATACTGATGGGCTGACCGGAGAGGCATGCCTGTTCCTCATATATGTATTATTTTTTCACTCCATCCATATTGTTCTTCTGAACAATAGAACTTATGAAAACCCCCAGAAGTGGGAAAAGGAAAAAAATAAAAACCAAAAAACCACTGTGAAGAGATAAAACAAGAGAGACGATGCAGATGTCGGAGGCATCAGACTTGCAGTTCGAATTTATTAATTATATTTATTAATTATATTAGCCACTGGAGGATGTGTGCAACATGCTAGAATAGATTGGGACTTTGAGTGAAGTGCTGACAACTATATATATAAAGAGAGTTTATAAACAGATTGGATACAGCTGAAGAAAAAAAAAATGAGTGAACTCAAAGTTAGGCCACTAGAAATCATCCACACTGAAACAGTGAGGAGAGCCAAGCAGGGCACCAGAGGGAGGAGGACAGGACATCCATGAATCGTGGGCCAATATCAAAAGTCTGACAGATGTGAAAATTAGAGTCCCAGATGGAGATGAAATGAACAAAGCAGATGAAATATTTGAAAATTTCATGGCCAAGACTTTTCCAAAATTAATGAAATGTAATAAGCCGAAGATCCCCAAAGCCCAGCAAATCCCTGAGCAGATTAATTACCCTTGCCAACACACCTAGACACGTCATGTTCACACTGCTGAAAACTGAAGGTGAAGAGAATATCTCGAAGGCAGCTAGAGAAAGAACATACTTTTATGTGTTAAAGATGACATAGTCCACACAACAGCCACTAACAAGTGACATTAAAGCCGAGGTGTAACCAATGAGTCAATAGTGCAGATAAAATGGGCACAAAAATAATCAAAAAGAAATGAGGGGAGAAAGCTCTGAAGAACAGAAGAGACAAGGGCACCTGGGCAGCTAAGGTGACGGGCACCTTCGGCTCAGGTCATGATCCCAGGGTCCCGAGCCCCGCATTGGGCCTCCCGCTCAGTGGGGAGCCTGCTTCTCCCTCTCCTTCTGCCCTTCCCCCCTGCTCATGCTCACTCTCTCTCTCTCTCTCGTTTTCTCTCTCAAATAAATAAATCTGGAAATAAAGAACAGAAGAGACAAATTAGCAAACAGCTGGCAAGATGATAGATTTACATCTGACCATATCAATAATGAGACCAAATGTAGCTGGTCTGCACTCTCTTCGACAAGCAGTGATTCAGCATATATGTATATAGAATCCTCATGCTATGCACCTTAAACTTACGCAATGTTACATGCCAATTATATCTCAATAAAGCTGGGGAGGGGGAAGCAGTGTTTGCCAGATCGGCTAAAAAAGCAAGATAAATCTATATGCTGTTTATAAGAAATCCACTTTAAATAGAGACATAGCTAAGTTAAGAGTATAAAGATGGAAAATAATATACCACATGCATTCTAAGCAAAAGAAAGTCAGAGTAACTATATTAATATCAGACAAAATAGACTTCGAAGGGACATTGCATTATTATAAAGTAGTGAGTTTATCAAAATGACATAATTGTTCATAATGTATATGCACTTAGCAGAAATTTGAAGTACATAAAGTTCAATAAACACCAAGCATGAGAAAGAAACATAAAACTGCAGGAAGGCACATCATAATGGCATTTTCAAAATCAATGATAAGGAGAAAATATTATAATTAACCAGAGAAAAGACATGTAGGAACAAAGGGAAAGCTCACTGTATATATATATGTAGTGGGTGACTGAATGTAATAAAAACCATCCTCATTCCTCGCAAAGCTCTGTCGAGTAAAATACGTCCTAAAGATCTCTCTAACTTACTACTTGTTTTCTTCTCTCCCTCTCCCATTCCAGTCCAATGTCCTATTAACTCTTGACCAGATTATGCAATAAACCCCAAATTGGACTCCCACATCCACACACGCCTCTTTCCAGTTTGTTCTAGAGATTTTAGCCACTGTGGGGTCTAGTCTTGGGGCAAAATGAAGTCTAACTTGCCATGCTGCCGACCCACTTGAAACCCTTCACGCTGACCACCCTCCCACCCTCGAATTCAGCAGCCTCCGCTCCCATGCTGCTGCTGATCGCTCATATATCTTCTTTCAGCTCCTTCTATGCTCACTGCCCTTATTGACCACGGGGCCTTTTTACATGCTGTGTTCTCTGCCTCTAAGTCTTCCACATCCTTCCCCTCTCTTCTCTCAGTCTAATTTAATCCAACTTTATATGTAGATCACCACTTTATGTCATCCTGGTCCTATGACTAGTTCTAATACCCCTGTTTTACTCTAGCACCATGATCCCTCCTTTATAAAGTTATCATAACTGTGTTTTGCCATTGATTTGGGAGAAGTTATCTAGGTCACATCTATCTCTCTCACCAGACTATATGCTTTGTGAAGCTTGTCTTTTTCTGTTCATTGCTGGATCCCCAGCACTTAACCCCATGGCTGACACATACTGGGTAATCAATAAATATTTGTGAATTGAGTGAATGGGGAAGTGACTATAAAATAGATCTAAGAGGGAATTCAGGGATACTAGAACATTCTTATGTAACCACAGTGGAACCTCTCTGGCTAATGAAGTCAGCCAAATCAATAAAGCCCCCTATACTTCCTCTTCCTTGCTGAAATCATCTCTGTTGGTAACCAGAGTGTAAGTCTCCTACTCGTCTAAGCTTGTAGGCCCTCTGCCGACTGCTCAGCTCTTTGGGTCTTGCCTTGGTAATCACTGCTCCAGCTTATGGCGAATGCCGTGAGTGCATGAGCTGTGTCTTAGACTAACTAGTGCCATGAAGACAAGCCAAGTGGTCACAATACCTGCCAGCTTTACAGCCCTTGGCCTCCCAAAGCCTCTCAGACTCTGCTGGAGGGACGAAATCTCCCATGGCTCTTCACTCCCCAAGTCCTTGACTTCTAGCTCTACTCTGGCTTATGTTCATTTGCTTACATCCAGCTTCATTTAAACAAACCCAACCCTTCCGGTGTTTTTCTGGCACCCGTTTCATTTTGCCTATCATGTAGGTAATTGTGCACCTCTCTTATGTGTATCTTACCAGACAGGTGTTTCTAGAAGTTGGGTGGTCTTGCTCTTTTTCTGTCTTCCTGCGCCCAGCACAGTGCCTTGACATTAACCCAGTCTAAGGGAGCATTTGCTTGCAGCCTTGAACTGACTCATGAAAAGTAGGGGCAATCTAAGCGTGCCACAGTATGCCGTAGTTGCTGGAGCACTAGCTTATGAGTCCTCAAGCTTAGGTTTTACTCCCAGTCATCCAGTGTCAGTTTTCCTCTCTATAAAATAGGGGAAATAATCCCTGCTCTATTCCCTGGGATGAGGAGTTGTGAGGATCAAATAGGACGGTGGGTGTGGAGGTGTTTTGTAAGATGTAAAGTATGCCGCAGGTGTGAGAGGTTATTATTTCTAGATGTGAATATGCAAAGAAACACAGGCTGAAGTAGCTAAGGCTGTAACTCGTGGCCCCTCTGAGCTAGGCCCATAACTCACGGTGGGTACCAGAGGCAACTTTGGCTTTGCTCTTTATGTAGCCGAAGGGAATGATTCATTAGTTGCTGTTACGAGCCCATATACGTAGAGCCACCTGGGTGTGTGGTCAGCGGTGCCAGAGTCATTTGGTCACAGGAATTGGAAAGAAATGCCTGGAGCCCATCACTAGTGCTCAGTGGGTGGTGATAGTAAACTTCCTTCGGGAGGTCACGGAGACTAGATTTAATGCTAATTTCTGCTAGAGAGCCTGCTGAAACAATGTGTGAAATTTAGAACTCCCCTCCAGCAGGCACACGAGAGGAGTGGCCCACAGCCCGCAGCAAAGGTCCTCTCCACTCTCAAGGGCCCCGCGTGGGTCTGAATTTGCCATACTTCATTGTGAGGCTTGGTTTTCTTGTCTGTTCCTCTTAGTTGGCTGTGAATTCTTTGGGGGCAGGGACTGACTTTTAGCCCTTTTCATTTCTAGCCTTTGACATCTATGAGTGCTTGATAGGTGCTCGAAAAACTTTTGGTGACAATTTGGAGGACAAAATAAAATAAAGGCTAGGAGTCTTCCTGGTCTTGCAGAGCGGCACACCTAGGACCAGATAGTTGTTAAGTCATGTGCTATGTGTGGGGATAGAGGCTTTGCTGAAGGCTTCCTTAAATACTTAAATTGTCTTGAAGGAGGAGAAGGCTGAAGCCAAGGGAAGGGCAGAGGAATGATGGTTTGGAAGGCTCTGCAATGTTACATGCTCAAGATGTTTAAATATTTCAAAAGACTTTTGCATTCATTGTCTCAAATCTCACAAAAATGGAGATGTGAATAGGGTCATCCTTAGGGTCACATTCATAGGTCAGGAAACCAAAACTCCAGATGGGTTTAAGGACTTGACTAAAGTCACACAGCAGGTTGGAGGGGAAGCCAGAATTAGAACTCCATTAGTTTTTATTTCTTCGCTGTTCACCCTCCAGCACACAGCTTTATGTGCAAGAGCGGAAACTTCACCTCCGCATCCAAAGCTGTCTTTTTGAGTGCATCTAACAGTGTGTTTGAAGGAGTTTCCAGAAGTAATTATAAACGGAGTAGAAAAGGGAACGGTTTATCAGAGTTTGGGATGGAGACATTTATTCGCTAGCTGGTACTCTGTTCACAAACAAAAGGAATTCACCGCATACAATGTGGATCCCATGCAAAGACAAAAGAGGCCAATTCTTGGTGACATACACAAGCCCAGTGGATAGGGAGAGCAGAGCAGAACCTGCCAATTGTTGCCTAGCATTTCAAACTAAAAAAAAACCCTCTTGATTTGAAAAACAAAAACTCAAACTTCCATCTGGAGGAGTCTTCTCTATTCCCTTCCTATCTAAACTATGAACATTTAAAGAAAAATCAAATCCATATGCTTTGGGATTAACAACATTTAAATCATAAAACAGCATTGCATAAGAGCTACTTGATACCCAAAAGCCAGGATGCCTTTGGTCTTCCAAACAAAAGTTCATTTGCAAGATCCAGCTCCAGAATGTTCAAGCGCTATATAAATTCCTAATGCTCATGGACTTTCTCAGATTAAATGTGTGATCTGGAAGCAGCTCGTTTTAATTCTCCAGGCGTCCATATTCTCCTCTAAATTGGGTTTACCAGACCATCTCTGTGTTCCCTCTCTGCTGTAACATTCTGTGGTTCTGGCCCTTTGGATGGGCCTGGCTCACAAGCACAAGGAGCCCGCCGGGTTCATGCTCTGGCTTTGCCACGTGTAGCCTCCAAGGGATTTAGTCTCATTGGCCTCCGTTTCCTTCTTTATAAAAATGCAGCCACAGTGCCTGCCGTGACTCAGGGAGTCATGAGGTTAAGCAAGTTGACATCGGCAGAATGCTGACATAGGGTCTGGGACATCGGAAATATTAAATAGAAAGCTATGGCTGCACACTGGCCTTGTCCTCACTTTGCTGATGACAACGGCGAGCACGGACAGGGTGCTCCCCGCTCCACCTGCACTGGCTCATTCACCCCTCACAGCCCCACATGGTCTGTCATGTTGGGTCTCTTGTATAGGCCGTTGCAAGGCGTACAGCTAGTAAGAGGCAGAGCCGGGAGTTAAACCAGCTCTCTGGACATCAGAGCAGGAGTTTGCGACCACCGTGCAGTAGTGCCTTATCCAGGTAAACCCTGGGCTCTACCCAGGGCCCGAGATGCGGACCTGCTATAATTTGAAAACCCCTCTGGGCTAGCACAACACAATATGATTGAGAAAGTAGCAAGCAAATCCCATCTGTAGGACTGTTCCACATTATTCCTACATCCTTAATGGTTCTTAGTCATCCATCTTCTAAGAGTCACTTTCCCCTTTAACATGGACTTATTGATTATCTCTGTGTTTCTGCTCATTTTTTGCCCCAGTGAGTTGCTGTCCTCTAGTTAAATTCAGCCAGCTACTTAAAGATGTACCACTGTGGATAAGGAAGAACACAGCAGTATTTTTTATAGTAGCAAAACCCAAACAAACAAACCAAAGCCAACACACAATCTTAAATAAATAAAAATATATCCACAATATGTCTATTAGGCTCCTGTTGAAAATCAAGAGGTAGCTTTATGTATCTATACATTTCTTAACCACACACAAGAAAGACCATTCTTTGGGTGTCTTTAGGCATGAGCATGTGCTCCTTTTATCTTTCTCTCTAGCCTTAACTCATGCCATTCGCAGAATTCCCCTCTTTAGACTTCAGTCACATGAACTTCCAGTCCCTCAAACAAGCCACACACCTTCCTACCCCAGGGCCTTTGCACATGTGTCTCCTCCTCCACTTTGTCCAGCTTTCCTCTTACCTTTGCTCTTTGTCTCACAAATGTCTATTAATTTTCCACAGTTCAGCTCATGCTGCCCTTTTTCAGGAAGGCTGGACAGAGGTCCCCTGCTGCACACTTTCATAGCACCTATGTAATTAATAGTTTCATGTTTGTCAACCTAATGGAAGCTAAGCTCCTTAAAGTCTAGAACCTACTTTTCTGTCATTTTTACCATTGTATCCCCTGTGACAGGTATAATAATTTGTATGCTCAATAATGAATAAAAAGCTCAGACGGTCTTTAAAGGTAAACATGATATTTTACTCCTAGAACTTGGTACGACTAAAACATTAGTGCTTAGAAAGATGACTAGGTGAGAGTTTGAGCTTGGAGTCCAGGGATCTGCCTTTCTGACATTAACCCCATTTGGGCCCCACAAGCAGGTAATATCTTGAGCACCATGATGAAACAGAGAATGTGTGTTTTAGAGTCAAGATCTGATTTCAAATCCCATTTACTTACTAATTCAAAAAAGTTTTTCGGGTGCCAGACCCTGGACTGAGTGAGAAGAGACAGCAGCAAACAGTATGTGTGCCTGTCTCTAAGAACTTGACATTTGGAAGGGGGCATCTCTGGAGTCAGTGAACCTCCTTAATGGTAGGCATTCTAGATGATTCACGGAATTCCAAGACATTTCTATATTCTCTCTCTCTTAGACATGCGGAGAGTGGGTGATGGTGCCTTCCCTCTCCTGCCTCCTTAAGACTCCTCCTGAACTTGGACACACATGCTTTTTTCTGTATGTTAATGCAATTGCAGAGGTCAGAGATTAGTCCCTCATGATATGGCAGGGGCTCAGCAAATGCTAAAGCAATAAAGCTAAAAAAGCAGGTGACAGGGGCACCTGGGTGGCTCAGTTTGTTAAGCGGCTACCTTAGGCTCAAGTCATGATCCCAGGGTCCTGGGATAGAGCCCGCATCGGGCTCCCTGCTCGGTGGGGAACTTGCTTCTTCCTCTCCCCCTACTGCTCCCCCAGCTTGTGCTTTCTCTCGCTCGCTCGCTCTCTCTCTCAAATAAATAAAATCTTAAAAAAAGAAAGAAAGAAAGCAGGTGACAGCACAGAGTTTCATAAGTATTAAACATTAATTTGGGGCTTTTATATGAAACCCCCCAAAGGTCCTGATAATAAATTCTCATTCCCTTTCCCACAGCCACTCCTCCTTCCCCATCCACAACTCTTCTGCACTTTAAAGCCTCCCCCGGCCCCCAGACAGGCTCTCTGGCCATGAGCAGGGTAGCGAGTATGGGAATTGACAGATTTAGAGCCCTGTCCTCTCCCCTTTTAGTGTGAGACTGCCTGTCAACTTGGGTCACTGTCCTCTGGATGAAGGCACATTTTAAAAACACTCTGAGCCAATGACTCTAGACATGTTGGTCTCCTGTTAATATAGGATAATAAATTTCTAAATTCGGCAATAACAAATAGCCCTTTGCAAGTTATTAATACTTCATAAAACAAAATATTTCAACTTTTGTTTCATTCCTGGCTTTCTCTTGCCCTCTTCCTTCTATTGTTCTGTTGTTCTCCCTGTTTTTCTGGTCCCTTCGTACATCTGTCTTTTCTCAGGCTCCCTTCGAAGTGGTAAGCTTGGTTGTTAAAATGTGCCAAGTATACAGTTGGCTAATTGATACTTTGATAACCTCTTGAATTTCCAAATGGGGTTTTAAAAAATTGCTTGTCTTTGTTGTGACTATCGTGGTTTTGCTTCAGGATTTCTTTTACCATCGAGTTAAAGGGGATTTTGTGATCTTTAATTTTTTTCTCAAAGGATATGTTTTTATTTGCTTGCTCCTTCCTTTTTGTCCTTTGTTCCTCTCCTGAGCTTTTTTCCCACCTCTCTTTTCCTTTCCCATTTATCCTGAAGCTTCTCCCCCACTGCTCACTCCCCCTTCTCTTCTGTTTCTCTCCATCTTCCCCTCCTCTCTCTTTCTGGTGCTGATTTTCTCATTGGTAAGCTTTCATATTACAGGAGGGAAAAAAGGTTCTGCTATTTCATTGGAACCTCTACCAGACCAGCTGTGGCTAGAAGCTATCAGGGTTTCCATGAAAGTTCTTTTAAAGTTCGTTGAATGTGACTTAAGAAAAAAAAAAAAAGGAAAGGAAAAACCTTTACAAGAGAACAATCTGAAATCCTTGACAGAAGCATGTAAAAATCACTTATGCAAACGTACATTTCCTTTATATAGCTAGCGTCAGCCTAAATGCTTCTCTCTGTTGTCCTGATTCAAGTTCCCTGTATATGTGAGTTCAAGGACACATGCTGCATTTAAATGCCAGTCTCTCTCTTGGAACATACGCATCCTAGCGCTTGCTCTTTTAAGCAGACGTCACTAGCACTTTCCTGCCTCTTCTTAACTCTCCGTATTTTATAGCCTTCCTGGGAGAGAGGAGCCTGACTGCTTAAGTACCCCTCTAGGCAGGATGGACAGCTTCTCCAAATATCTAACAGATGTCGCCCTGTATCTCAGGATGAATCCATTATGGATTCGGAACTCTCGCTCTGGTAACTTCTGCCAGGTTTCCTTTCACACTTGTGAGGAGGAAATGGACTGAGCATCGGTGAGGGGACAAGACAATAACAATAAACAGACCCGGACTTAAATGGAGGCAGCAATAACAAAAACACTCCCCAGCCCCCTTGACAGTGGCTGTCCCTCCAGCGCCAGGTTGCAAATCACTTTCTGTTTCCTTCTCCCTGAGCTCACACACGTTCAGAGTCACAGGGTCTGAAAACGTGCCCATTTGCATTTGTGTTCAAGGAAATATTTGGATAAGAGAGACAGGACTAAAGAAATTCCAAGTCATCTTGGAGGAAGTTCTCAAAAGTGACGGTTGGGCTGGGAAGCGAGAGGGGCGAGTTAAGTCTTCGGTCCTGTCTGATCCGAGCCACTCGCAGCCTCGAAAGCAGGCCCTGATTGCAACGGGCGCCGGAGGCGGGAGGCGTACTTTCCATGTTCGAAGCAGAATCCATCGGGTCTCGTGTCTCCCCCTCCTTCCAAACCTGCCATCTCCCATCCAACTTACCTAATCCATCACTGTCATCTGCATTTTTCTAAAGCTCTTTACTCTCGACCGCCTTGGATATTTTCAGGCAGTTGGTGTGATAAAAACAGAGGAATTGGTTGATCCAACATTATGTATCGAATGCTTGCCTGAGGACTACAGGGAACAGCAAGCAATGGCGACGCCCAGTGAAGCCGGAAATGGTCCTGTGAGCCAATACAAGGAAATGTGAAGTACCCTCACAGACCTCTTGTGTGGTGCTACCATGGAGAAGACACGTGGTATTAACTCAACTGGAGGAGTGAGGCTAGGGAGTATCAGGGAAGGCTTCATGGAAGATGTGATGTTTGAGCTAAATTCCCAAGGGTCGGTAGTGTTTTCCCGGATGAGGAGGTTACTCACCCAGAGGCACAGAGGTATAAGAAATCATGGTGTTTAATGAGACGGTATGAATTCCAGGTCAAAGTACAGGGGGCACAGGGGAAGTGTATTTGTGGAGGCTACGGGTAAAGTTCAGAAGATGACAGACTTTGTACCCCATGCTGAGGGTTTGGATGTTATCTTACAGGAAAGAGAAGCCTACTGTTCAGTGATCTCTCATAACTTACTAAATGAAGTTGCAATTCTGCACGCTCCAGAATTGGGGACCAATCTGTTTTTCTGACTTGATTTCCCAACATTCCTTTGCTGGGAGAACACATTGACGAATGCTGATTGCTTTCCCTGTTTTCCCAATTCCCTCTCATTGCTCAAGCTTTCTGGTCCGCATTGACAAGCCTCTTAACACTTCTGGTGCAAAGTCTCCTGTGGCCCAGCTACTCCGTGGTCCTTGCTCATCACCCCAATTGAAGACAGTCTTGTCTTTGTTCTTGGAGATCTCATATGACCCTGAGTTTATTTCTCTTACTTCACGTATTTCTATAGTATGCCGTATTTGTTTGCTAGTCTTCTCCCCCTTCCACTCCCTTATCAACTAAGAGGTAATCTTTTTGAGAGCTGAGATTCTTTTATTCGTATTTCTGTTCCCATTCATACCTCTCATTATAGTTGTAAAGTAAGTTTTTTTCAAATTAAAGATTGTTACTTCAGCTGAACTTCCCTAATTACATGAAATAAAGTGGAGACTTAGAGCATGTAAGTGGAGGATCCAAATCAAAGTGTCTACTATGACCAATGATATCTGGCCATTTCTAATAAAATCTCATGACAGTATCAACTTAGATGAGATTTACTAATTGAGCAAAGGAAAACACATATAAAGTTTTATGCCCCCCAAATATCATATCCATCAGTAAATCTTGGTTATATTTGGCACATCTCAAAGAGCCCAGTGGATTGTAAAGATATTAATGATAAGATTCTATAAGCTTATATCCTGCTATTAATTTTTATACCAAATTCCTATCGGCTTTAATGAGAATTCTGATTTTTTAAAAAAGACTTTGACTCCATAAAAGTTTTAAGTGATTTTGTTTTTAGTATTGTGGCTCATGAGGTATGTGTGTGTACAACAGAGAAAAGTGCTTTGGGACGCATTTATGGACCATATGTATTTATGCATCTAGAGACATTTGAGTGATAACTGCCCTCAAAGACCACAAACATGAAACATTACATAAATGTTTGCACCATTAATATTTTATTCCTCAGTGTGATTATCCTTATGATATTTATATGGTGTTTGTCTTTGAGCTACAATGAATACATCTATTAAAAAATAGAAAAGAATTGTTTCATCTCTACATAGTTCTTAAGGATCAGCGTTATAGCCATTTGACTAATGTGGGACCAAAGGATGAAGAGGTGAAGCTAATTGCTTGAGAGCACGCAAGGTAATTTGGGAAATGTCTTTATCCGGAAAGATCTAGCACAGCCCTCAAAGTGTGGTTCAGTCCCACTCCCAATTGGTTTGCCTGGCCATCCTGAGCCCCACTGATGCTCTTGACTCTATATTGCCTCTCTGACTCTGTGTCTCTCTTCTGTTTTGTGGACATTGGTCATCTCCCCACCTAGACTGTACGTTCCTTTAGAGATATGAAAAGCGCTCGTGTTCATTGAGCACTTAGTACGTGCCAGGTGTCAGGGATGGTGAATGGAATAACCCAGTACCGTTCCCTCACAAAGTCTGTTTGCAAGACAGGAAAGTGAATCCACAGCTGTAGTCTGGAGGGATGAGTGCTTTGGGGAGAAAAGCATGAGGTGTCATTGGCTCACGGAGAGGAGTCTGCTCACATAAGCTATTTCCATTTGCTGTAACAGAAGCTCACAGAGGGCAAGTAATTTGTCCAATGTCATGGCCCAGTAAATGGCACTGCAGGAATTGAACCCCAATGGCAAAAGCCCAGATCCTAGGATTTTCCCTCTATCAAGTTACACACCTTGTACCCACGTTGTACACCTAAGGTGTCTTTCTTGGGCATTCCGCACATAAACAGCAGTCAGCGGTCCACAGGAAATGGATGTTTTGTGGAGTTACTGACTAGGAGGTGACGTGGTTTCTTACTGTATTTCATGCCAAATATTAAAGTCATGCTAAATGACTCATTAGAGCATTTTCATGTTTTCAAAAGGTGAAAACCACCCCAGAGGCATGCTTTTCTAGAATGAGGGAGTTTGGGGGAAGGTTAGGACAGGCTATTACCCTATTTTCCTTGTGCCGATAAAATCGGAAGAAAGAAACAGACAAGGCCACTGTTACCCCATAGGGACGGAAGTGGGGCAGAACCGGGGTCTTGCAATGAGTGATGGGGGGAAGGCTGTTGCAAAATTAGTGCGGGGTCGGCTGCTTGTATCTCTATCAATTTCAGCTCTGTTTTTATGGTTATCGGGGAAGATTCCAGTGCAGGGTGCATTTTGGACATAAGTGGCCCATTTTTTTATGCCCATTGCTCCATCATTAACCCTCCCACTTAGTCCTGGAAATGCAAAGCCCAGCATCTTCCATCTGCTCCACGTTATTTATGATGATGCCTCCAATTATGTCCAATTGAGTTGCTGTCGATGATTAAAGGTAATAGGTAATAATAACTTGGCCTCATCATTACCACCGTTATTATTAGGTCATTGATTGCAATAATTTCTAAAATTACCCCTTGGAATAAAATATGTTAAGCACCTGGTTTATCCTTTTTAGGAACATCTGCTCTAAATGTGTGATAGTGTAGGACTGAACGTGTCTTGCTCGGAAAGGAAAGCAAACAGTGTTGACATTGGGAGTCTTGTCTGTGCTGGTATGAATATATTGAGAGATGATGAGAGGATGAAATAATGATCAGTCTCAAGTTCAGTGCTGGAATTAGAGCTATTTAAGAAAAGCAGGAAGAAATACACACACATACACACACACACACACACACACACGCACACACTGGAGAATATTCTGCAGCTACTACAAACTTTGCTCCTTTAGAAAAATTCACATTTTCACAGTGGCCCAAACTCGGCCATGGCTTTGCCTCTCCTGGCCCAAATGAGCAGGCCGTAGGGTGTGTGGTGAGTGGGAGGGATGAGGAGGCAGGAGAGATGACAGAGCCATATAGGGAGGTGGGGAGGGAGGTGGTGTCTAGGAAATCCTTTGAGGAGGATTCTTTTCCTAACACCGTGTGTTCCTGCCTTGGTTCTGGAAATCTCACCACTGGCTTTTCATTCCTTTTGATTAAGTGTTGCCTTCTTGAGGCTCCTCTCTGGGAGTGCATGTCTGCCATGAGAATGGGGAGGGGCACTGTGTGTTTATAATGCTCGGTATGCTTTAATTCAGGACATACTTCCCACCTCAGCAGGGTTGGAAGTCACTGTGGAGACAGGCACTGCGTCTTGGTGGTGCAAGCTATAGGGAAAGCTCTGGAACAAACTATTTCAAGCTTTTAGCTTGCCTACCCTGTCCAGTGGGGTAACTACTAGCCACACGTGGCTATTTGTAGTTAAATGAATGAAAACGAAATAAAACTAAAAATTCATTTTGTCAGTTGCACTGATCTCATTTCAGAAGTTCAGCATCCGGGGACGCCTGGGTGGCTCAGTTGGTTGGGCAGCTGCCTTCGGCTCAGGTCATGATCCCAGGGTCCTGGGATCGAGTCCCACATCGGGCTCCTTGCTCGGCGGGGAGCCTGCTTCTCCCTCTGCCTCTGCCTGCCGCTCTGCCTGCTTGTGCTCTCTCTCTCTGACAAATAAATAAATAAATAAAATCTTTAACAAAAAAAAAAAAAAAAGTTCAGCATCCAGTTGGATCTAGTGGCTTACCATTTTGGTCAGTAAAAATATAGAACATATAGTAAGTGCTATGGAACAGTGCTGAAGAGCCTTAGAAATATTTATTAAGTAAGAATTGAGTGTGGTGAACTTCTGCTAGGTGCTAATTGCTGATTTGCTGTAGAAGCCCCAGAAAGGTTTGAGTAACTGAATCACGGATAATCCATCACAGCTCTGTAGGACTGAGACTCTTAAAAAAATCTAAAAAAAACCCCCAAAAAACAAAAAGGATATATGTCTCTCTTACCAATATATAAAGAAATGAGTGTTTAAGAGTGATCTGCTCTCATATTTGTTATCTCATTTACTGCTCATAATAATACTGAGAGAATGGATTATGCCCATATTATAAATGAATAAACAGGCCGAGAGAGGTTAGATAATTTATCCAAGGCCACACAGACTACCAGTGGCAGCTAGCATTCCATAATGAGGGTACAGCCAGTCAGCCCTTTAAAATCCTATTTCAGTGGTCACCTGGGTGGCTCAGTTGGTTGGGTGTCTGCCTTTGGCTTGGGTCATGATCCTGGAGTCCTGGGATCGAGTCTCGCCCGCATTGGGCTCCCTGCTCGGCAGGGAGTCTGCTTCTCCCTCTGCCCTTCACCCCACTCTCTTCTAGCTCTCTCTCTCTCTCAAATAAATAAATAAATAAAATCTTTAGAAAAATAAATTTAAAAAATCCTATTTCAGGGGTGCCTGGGTGGGTCAGTCAGTTAAGTGTCTGCCTTCAGCTTGGGTCATGATCCCAGGGTTCTGAGATCGAGCCTCATGTTGCGCTCTCTGCTCAGTGGGGAGTCTGCTTCTCCCTCTCCCTCTGCTCCTTCCCGCACTCGTGCTCACTCTCTCGCTCTCTCTCTCAAATAAATAAATAAAATCTTTAAAAAAAATCCTATTTCAATGCCTTCTCCAAAATATCCTACATACCTACATGGAAATATATACACACACCTATATATGTATTTGTATGTGATATATTATGCATGTATTATATATGTATTTATATATTTCATATATAATATATGTTACATATATAAAAAATAAATATATGCTCTTTTCATATAAAGTATTATGCCTCAAATGAACTCAATTGTATCATGAGCAGACCACATGCAAATTAAATCTGGAAAATGAAGAGAAAAAAATTCTGTAATTTTATAAATTCTGAATTAAGTTGCTCTGCCGAATCTCTGACACTGGGTCAACGAAATGCAGTACAACAACTCTTGATCAAATGGTGATTTAAAAATATTCATTGAGTTTACCACAAAATAGATTTTCTAATTTCCTAAATGCTGCCACATTTTAGAATCAGAGGGGTGGAAGTTTAACTTCCTTTTTCATTTAAATCTTTAACTTTTCTCTTGGCTTTGACCAGCATCAGTTCTTTGCCATCAAGCATGGCTGCGGACTGCTCTGCCCAGGTCTGGGCGGCTCCTGGACCCCGGGCCATGATACCTCTGGTTTTTCAGGGGCTTTGTGTATAAACCTTCTGATTGCATTTGCAGAGACCAAGGAATATATATGTCACTGGTATTCAAGTACTTGTGGGACTTCTATGTGACTCCAGGGGTATGATTTGGCCCTGGCATCCAGTCCTTTTAATATTTTCAGGGTCCCCGAAGAATGTCGTATTTCAGGAAAGAGCTCTAGTCATGCCGTATCATTAACTTTATATGGAATGTTGTGGAATAACATTTAGTTTGATTCTGATAGAATAAAGGTGCAAATCCACATGCATAATTTAAAAGTAAAAAATCCCTTTCCTGGTACCGCATAAATACACGCCAGGTGTGAAAGGAGAACTGAAGTAGTCTCCAAGGATGTTTGCAAGAAGGTGGCTGAGCTTTCTCCCCCAGCTACTCCCGGTCCCTGGGGCCCCCCTGTGAGTGGCCGCCCATTCCCATGGCGCGTCTGAAGCGAGTGGCCGCCCATTCCCATGGCGCGTCTGAAGCTGCTCCTAGGGATTTTTCAGAAACCCCTTCATTCTCCTCACCCGCTCTTTCTCCGCTAAAAGTAAAAATTGAAAGTCAATTTCTGGAGGCTCAAACTGTGATATCTTGCTGTCTTTATTGGCTTGTGATGCAGAAAGTTCAGAGAAGATAGTTACAAAAGTTCTCTACTAGCTTCTGTGCTGGGCTGGTTTAAGGGAGTCATTTCCTTATTTGCAGAAGAGTTTAAGCTTCAGCTAAGAGTAGAATACTAAGAAAATCAATGATAAGGTGGAGATTTCTGGGCTATCATTCTAGAACAGTGGATGAGTAGTTTGGCCAACATGGGACCATGGGATGGATACAGGTGTATTAGAAAGCATCTGTGTCCACATTCCCTTCCTCTGTCCTCCATCAGGCATCCTTGTCTTTGACACGGATTTCCATTTCTTCTAGCTGCATACAGAGGCAGTTCGCTGCACACTTGGGCCTACCCTCAAGAAGTATGATGGGCAAAGTTCCCTCTGGCTCCTCCAAACTCCCCCTTCTGGACCCTCTTTCCCCCTTCTTAGGGTCCTCACCTTCTTTCTTACCTCACTGTCTTTCTGCTTCTCTAGGTCTCCCTTGTCATAGAGGCAAAGAATATGAGGATTTCTTCACAGTGAAGTGTTGGGGACTTACCAGGGCCCTTACCTGGGAATGTCAGCATTTAAAGGGATAAACTAGCAAGGAAAATGATTTGTTGAAAGCAATGAATAAAGTCAGGGTTTCAGGACCTGTAGACCATGAACATGAGACAAGCTGTGCATGAAGATCTTGGCCAATATTGGGAAACCCCCATAAATGAGATTGCTGTCTTCTAAGCCATTGTCTGGCTGAGGGAAGTGGGAGGGGGCTTCTGTGGGGCCTCAGCATCAGTCAGGAGGACCTAGATGAAAAATCTGGAGTGGGGGAGGCCCACAGCCACAGAGCACTTGTAAGAAGAATAGGAACATGTGGTCCACTTGTGATCTGTGTTTACTCGTCTGTCTGGTGTGTCTGAGGAGAAGGCGCAGGCCAGCCAGAGGTCAGCGAGTCAAAACCCTTTGAAGACAGACCCGGCTTCTGAAATGGATTTGGCATTCCTTTGCTGGCTCAGCGTCCCACAGTAGTCTGCATCCTTCCTAGCCCATCACCTTCTGCATGTGTCCCTGGTAGAAATGCAGGTGTGCAAAACTATGACATTCTCGAAGTTTCTGGAACCAAACACTGACTCTCTTGAGCCCCTTTCTGCCTAATAGCTGGAACTTTAGTCACTTCTAGGCAGGGTTAAATTGCAGCCCAGTCACTCCGTGTTCTTCCCCTCATCCTTTGTAATCCCAGAGTGGCATCTAAGTGCTTTTGGAGGGGTTGGTATGTAGATGATGGCATTAGGGCAAGGGGCTAGCATAGTTGTCCTTGACTTTTGTGGTCACTGATGAGGTTACCTCATGTGCAGTGACACTGACCTGTGTCTCTCCTGTCCAGGATCTATCTGTGGCCTTGGGTTTGTCCCACCCATCACTGCTGATGATGGCCTCTTACCAGGACAGGTCCTCTCTCAAGGACATAGGGTATGTTTGGATGCTTTCCCACCTCCCTAGGGCTGGAGGACATTCAGAAGATGGTCTCAATCTCTTTCTCTCGACTGGTCCCAACTTTTCCCTCCTAGTTCACTGCACTGAGTTCGGAGAGGTCACATCAGAGAGACTCTCCACCCAGCCTGCTGGACAGGAAGTGAGATGCCAGTCCTCTGTGGTTACATTTCATATCGAGTTACAGTTTTTATCAGCTTTGCCTGGGGCTGGGGCTGGCCATATATGGAGGGAAGATGAAGATATGCATCCCTCCTCTGAGATCTGTGCAACAACTACTAAATCTTGCCCCCCTTTCCATCTCAATTCTCTTGTTCCTCCAGCAGTTCAAAGCTATGTAATTTCTGGAGAGAAATCTGCCTTCTTCCTTACATTACTATTTATAGTATAAGACTTGTATTCTGATTCCATCCAAGTTGTTGAAGACTCAGAAAACCTTTTCTCTAACATAAAAGTCTGGCTCTCACAATGAAAGCCTTGGCTCTCAAGGTTATGCTCTGTTTTTAGAGTATATTTTAGAAACATAAAGTCAACATCTGATTCTTTTATTTTCTGCATTTTCTCTTTCCCTAAAGCAATAGGCTCTGTTCGAAAACAAAAATCTAGGTTTTTAGGTAATGATGCCATGAAGAAACAAAGTTCGTTATAAATGCATTGATTACTATTTCAGAGAATTACCCTGCTACACTTAGAATTGTTACAATTTGCTTTGCCCATTTTAGCAATGGTCAGGTTTTCATGAGAATGGGAAAGGAAGGTAGACCATTAGGAGTATCAAGGAGATAAAAACAGGAAGATTCCAAAAAATGAATAGTGAGTGGATGTAGAAATTATCTTTATGACTATGGATATTTGTAAAAAGCATCATGAAAGGGTGCCTGGGTGGCTCAGTTGGTTGAGTGACTGCCTTCCGCTTGGGTCATGATCCTGGAGTCCTGGGATCGAGTCCCGTGTCGGGCTTTCTGCTCAGCGGGCAGTTTGCTTCTCTCTCTAACCCTCCCCCGTCTCATGCTCACTCGCGCGCGCGCTCTCTCTCTCTCATTGTCTCTCTCTCAAATGAATAAATAAAATCTTTTTAAAAATCACGAAAAAAATGGGAGGCAAACTAACTGTACCATTTAGCATCCATATCATATTGACAAGACAAACTTATTTGTTTCTTCATCCATGAAATTGGTGTAATAATACTTACCTGCTTTGGAGCATATGGGTCACTCAGTTGGTTAAGCATCTATCTTCAGCTCAGGTCATGATCTCAGGGTTCTGGGATCAAGCCCCGAGTTGGGCTCCCTGCTCAGTGAGAGCCTGCTTCTCCCTCTCCCTCCCACCTCCCCACTGCTGGTGCTCTCTCTCTCTCTGTCTCAAATAAATAAATAAAATCTTTAAAAAATAATACCTGCCTTGTCTACTTCAGAAGTATGTGTGCACATAGAAATCTGGGGAGGTATTATTTTTTAATAAGTGTTGTTCTGTGTAGAGCAGACGTAACTAGGCCTAACAATGGTTGTAAGAAACATGATAATTAAGGAGGACCATGTTCCTTAAATGATGGTTGATCTCATTTTCAACTTTAAGGACAGTTATTTTTTGACAATTTCAATATATTTTTTTCCTCTCTCTTTCTCTTCCCTCCTTTTCTTTTTTCCCCGGGAAGAATTTAAGCAGTCCCATTGTAACATGGTCATTGTATGGTATTTGTCTCCAAAGCTGACATGCAACTACAGTCTGTGTTGGGCTTCTGGCTGACTTCTCAGTTCCTGGGCATTAGAGAATGATGAGTGCTTGGTAAAGAGGATGTACCCACAGTGGATTGTGGGGAGTAAAAATAAAAGGGTAATAATATGGTCCTTGCCCTCGAGAGGTTCCAGGTTCTACTAGGGAAACATTGTTTAATCATGTATTCATGTATTCATTCAACAAACATTTATCAAGTCCCCTCGTGTGCCAGGCACTATTCTAGGTGCTAAGAATACAGCAGTGAACAAAATTTGCATTTTAGGGAAACTTGACCAAAATGCTTAGAACGAGAGTATTCAAAATATAATCAATGGCTGCTATATGGTCTGAAGGATCAATGCTACAGGAACGAATGTGGAGGCATTGTTTCCAGAATGCAAACTTCAAGGAATTACTTTTTGAACTGGAGTTTGAAGTTTGGAAGAAATCCTTCAAACGGTAGGCAAGAAGGAATGGAAGGAAAAGACTCAAGCTATTTTGGAGACCTGGGGGAGCCTTTCTTGATGTGAATGGCAGATGTATTTTGGAGAGGATTGGGGCATTTGACTAGAGAAAAAATGTGGAAGATGGAGAAGTTTAATTTAAATGGGTTGGGAGTAAAGGACCATGGAAAGTTTTGGGTGCAGTGGTGGTAGGGTGTTGGGGATATAAGGGTGATGGGATCAATGTTGTTGTTAAAGGATTTGGATTTGGTGCATTAAAGATTCAGTTCACAGAAAGGATTGCACATACGTTGTCATTCCCAAAGGTCTACCACATGCCATGAAAAAGATTGGAAATTACCAGAACAATTGTTTATTTGTATAATGGTGATAAGTCTGGGTAAAAAAGTAAAAATAAATCCCCGGAAGTCCAGATTATTTAATTAATTGGACAATCTTATTGTAAGCCCCATCTAGTTTGTACAGATACATATAGCTCTGTACACCCACCTTCATGACATTTATATGTGGGTCAGTTGCTGTGGATTGAATGAACTGATTTGTGATTTTTTACTTAGAGTTACCAAGTCATATTTCCATGAACACCAGGGCCTAACAATAGGAATTTCGACTTCTTAGGAAAAGTCCAACCACACACGGAGAAAAAGGGCTTGTGGTATCAACTTGGAACTCTTTTCTTTTGCTTGATCCAGTGGCCAAGGGCTAACTGGTGACCAGGCATTATTTTCCAAAGACCCTTAAGGAACTTATCATTGAAAAGCTAATCACCCTTCTATTGAGAATTTAGACCACAGCAGCCATGGTGTTTATAAGGCTTCGCTGTATTCAGGGAGGAGGTTTCTTTTGCCACTAAAAACTAGGACTTGATTAGGGATAATGCGGTTCAGGTTTTCCCATAATTGTTTGGAAATTCCCTGGGTGAAATGTATGGGCCTGGGAAAGATCAGAACTGACAGTGCTCAATGACTTCTGATTTTCCAATCCATCAGAATGTCTGGCGGTGTCTCCTTGGCTATCTGCTCATCAAGCTTTAAGTTGGTAAAATCCTTAGCCAATAAAGCAATGCTTCTCACTATGCGCTGTCATTGAAATCTAAAAGGAGTAGAATGTGTGTTTGGTCAATGGAATTGGCAAACAGAGTAGGCTTCTGGGGCATCTGGACATTGTTCATACTGAAACCTTTTATTTGTTCATTTAGAAACGAACAACCAGGAAAGCTTCTGCATTTGGGAGATATTTGCGAAACGAGTTCTTTCAGGTTGGGTTTGGCTATAGTCCCGTGTGAAGCAGTCACACTTCTTACTTCTTACTCAACGGATTGTGGATAAACCAGGAAAGCTTTGGCTCCTCGAATTGTTTGATCTTTGTTGCATTGCCCATTTTTGCAGATTCTAACATCTGGAATGTAAATTAGAACTACACATTTAATATTTCTGTTTAATGTTCATTATTGGTCTCCCCTAAAGATTGTTATTCAGGATTGACTGCCAAGGACCTGCTATTCTAATTGACAGAATTCTTATCCAGTATTCTGGTTATTCTTTTCTCTCCCTGAGTAGACCAAGAAAGGAATAGTGCACTTCTTCAATTTTCATCGAAAACAGTAAATCATCAGAGCTGTGTAAGTTGACATCTGTGTTGAACATATCATAAATGTTTGTTGAATGGGCCATTCTAGAGGCTTCTAGAACATTTCTGTGTAGAAAATTCTTATTTACACTCTAGGAATTTTGGAAAATCAATATTCTAAACCCCAGACACATCATGTTATACATCTTGTTTCACTCAATTCTGTGAAGTTTAGTCAACAAATACTAGACATGTGGCTCCAGATGCTATTGGGAATGCAAAGGAAAAGAAGGAAGAGCTTCCACTCTTGAGGTATTGTATTAGTTTACCATAACAAAATACCACAGAAATAAAATACCACATAATCAAATAGCAGGAACTTGTTTTCTTACAGTTTGGGAAGCTAAAGTCCAAGATAAAGCTGCTGGCAGATTTGGTTTCTTCTAAGCCTCTCTCCCTGGCTTATAGACCACCACCTTCTTGCTCTGCCCTCACATTATCTTACCTCTGTGTGTAGCCATTTCTGGTGTCTCTCTGTGTGTCCTAATCTCTTCTTATAAAGATACCAGTCATATGGGAGTGGGGTGCACCCTATAAGTCACATTTTAACTTAATTACTTCTTTAAAGGCCCTATCTCTAAATACAGTTACATTGTGAGGAACTGTGGGTTAGACTTCAACATGAATTTTAGAGGGACACAACTTAGCCTATAATAGTACTGTTTAGTGGTAACCAAGAAGCTATACACTCAATGACTATTATACAAACATACAATCAGCCAAATGTAGGAGCAAAGTTCTATGGGGATTAAGGAAGAGAGTGCTCCCATCTGTTTGGGAGAACTGGGGAAACCTTTATGGATGAGATAGTTTTGAGATGAATATTGAAGAACAGATTTTAAAGAATGAACTCTTAAATTGAATTATATGAATTGCTGTTTTAAAAATCAAAGCAGTCAAATATCAGCAATTTCGTATGTTATAACGACATATTTCTTTTCATACTACTGGTATAGGGGAAGGATTGGCAGGCTTTTTCTATAAAGAGCCAGATAGCAAATGTTTTAGGCTCTGTGGACTATGTGGTCTCCTTCACAACTACTCAACTCTGATATTATAATAGGCAAACATCCATGGACAATATGTAAACAAATGAGCATGGCTGTGTTCCAATAAAACTTTATTCACAAAAACAGGCAGTAGACATAACCAGTGAGTAGAAGAGTCAGGGCAAGAACACAGGTCCCCTGACTTCCACACTAATGTCCCTTCCTTCAATGCCACACTAATTTTATTTCTTAGGAACTAGCAAGATTCTAAGTAAATACAAGAAGGTGTTTTGTTTTCGTTTTTGTTTTTTTTTAATTCAAAAATCCATTTGGGAAAATAAAAACTAAAACTGTCCCCGTCCCCTCCAAAAAAAGAGGGCAGGCCAGATTTGACTCTGGGCCATTTGCTTACCCTGTTCGTAGGGGAAACTTTAAATTTCCTAACTCTTCAATTTGTGGAAACACATCTTCCCTGACACTTTCACACCCCTGCGCCAGGCACAGAGTTCCTCCTCTGCGAGATGCTGATTCCCTCTGTTCCAAAGCAGAGCCTTCCAACATCCAGAGACTGGAGAGAACAGAAAATACGTTGGCTCCAAGTCAATGTTGTCATGTGGTAACAGACCACAAACCTAAGCCACTTCCGTCTTGTCCCTTAACTCTTGGCACATGTGTGTTTTGTTTCTATTTTATTGGCTCCTGAGTGGAACTGCAAAAAGACTCGGGGCCTCCTTTCATCCAGCGAGGGAAAACAGGCAACAGCCTCTCCTCACAACGTTCTTGGTATCCCTGTTGCAGAAAGAGCCTTTCACAATATCAGATTTTTCCAGATGACTGAGAATTTCCAGCAAATACAAACAATCCGTTGTGGGTGGGGATGTACTAAACATACATAGATGCCTCCTGTGTGGGGAGGACACTGGCAATAATGTCACCTCCTAGGGAGGGCTTGGTGGCATCACTGGGGACCCCTCTCCTGTGAGTTCTTCACAAGTATTTGCAGAGTGGCTACTCCCCACCTTTCTAGTACTGCAGATAGAACTGTGACCAGTCAAGGCAAGATTCTTTTTTTCATGGAGCTTTCATTCAAAGGAGAGAAGACAGAAAATAAACAAGCAGAAAAGTATATAAATCATAGAGTCTCAAATGGTAATTGTCATTTCTAAAGCAAATGAAACGGGTTAATGGGCTGCATATTGGGGGTGGCTAGTTAAGGAATGGTGAAGGGCTTTGAACAGAGTAGGGGCTGGCCATGTGATGAGCGGCCTCGGAGTGTGACAGGTAGAGGCAAAAGCGAGGCAGGGCTCTGACCTGAGGACAGGTGTGGTCCCAGAACAGCAAGGCCACGGCAGCCTTGAATGGAACGAACTGGAACGAGAGTCATGGAGAGCAAGGTTGGAAATCTGCTCTGAGACAGTGAGGCCCCAGGACACCCTGAGTAGCAGGACTCTGTCCCAGATCCCAGTGGCCTCGGTCTAAATACTTTAAAGTCCTCATGTCCTTTTCATGATGTTTTCTTCCTTTTCCTTTTCTATCAAGTTGGCTTAGCTTATGGCCGCTCTTTTCTTGCCCTGCTTCTAATCTTGGAATGAGAAACTAGATAATTAGTCTTATTAAAACCTGATGCAGAAGATCAAATTGGGCTCCAAGGAGGGTGTGAGAGACTCTTCTATGGTAAAGGTCCTGGAGAGTGTGAGAGCCCCTCGAACACTCAGTGTCTTTTCATAATGACCTCTCCGCGGTGTCTCTGCTAGCTAAGGCTGCTGCGGGTGAGAGTGAAGAAGCTGTAGGAACACAGTCCCCTTCCTTGCCAGGCATATCTCCCACATTCCTGTGTCTTCAGAGAGAAGTCCAGTAGATTTCTAGAAGAAAATCACTGTCCTGTGCAGTCATTATGCCTTCCGGGATTCCAAGTAAGCGGGAAAGACTGTGGGAGCTGAATATTGGGCTTAATGTCCATTTTGTTCTCCTCCTTCCCTTTTCTCCTTGAGTTTATATGAGGATTCGTTATAGAAAACATCTTTTCCTTCTATTTCTTCTAATGCTATTAGTAACAAGAAAATAATAAAATCATGTCTGTTCCCATCTTTATGGAAATAGTGGCAGTTGAATAGGGTGTGATTTCCATCGGGATGAGGAAGATGTTGAAGGTGAAAAGGCTCGCAGCCCTTAGAGCCTGAATGTCCCTAGGCCTGCGTATCCTTCCCTGTTGCTCTTTCCTCCCTCATATTCTTGTACCATGATGTTATACGATGGCATCCTGCCAATACTGTTTTTTTCCTCTGCAAACTCAGTTTTTAAAGCTCGATTTTCACTGTATATGTTCAGAAGCATTGAAGACCAGAATACTGTTTGGCAGGACCAACCTTGACATTACCAGCAGGTGCAGGAGACAAGCGCCATGAGTGACCTCAGGGACACATCACAACCCCGCTACATCCTCCCCATGCCCTGCCCTGAAATCCTATCACCACGGCTATAATATTTGACTTCAAGTTTTTGTCTCACATTAAAATATAAATGCCCAGGGGAAGAGTAATGCCTTACACTTTCTCTACACATATATCCCTTAGGGGGAGTTAGATACTTTACTGACATTAGGTTTTTATAGGAGGAAGAGAGGAAAGTGTGAGAACATTAGGATGCTTGAAACTCAGGAAGTTGGGGTTGAGATTGGGGGTGGTTTCTGGTGCAGGTGAAAGGAAGATTTGAGGGAGATGGCTCAAAAAGAGAAGCTAGAAACACCGAAGACAAATTTGGCTAACTCCCCAGTCATCTAAAGCTCTGGCCTCAGGAAATATCATGGGGCTAACTGTTCCCCTCCTTGGCTCATTAATCTTGGTCTCTTTGTTCATATTGCTTTCCTCCACTCTGCCCAAGGCACCATGTCCTAGCCAAGGACTTTGACCTCTGTGCAGTGCAATTTGCTAGGATTGCCGAGTCCGACTTTCGGAATTGTCTCAAGACTTGGTGCATTTATTCTATTGTTTGGCTCCCCTTCGATGCCTATTATAAATAAAAGCTATCCCAACTGGGCTGACCATTTTGTATTACTACTGTCCCCTCCTCCAGGCAGGTAATCCTTTTCCAAGTCACAAAGCTCTTCCCTACCTCATCCATCTCTCTGTGTGGAGCCGGTTTTATATCTTGCACCCTACATTACCCACCTTCACTGACTTCTCCTTGACCATTAATCCCAGATGTGGAATCTTGTCAGATCTTATTTAAAATCAAAGTACTCTTTATACAGCCACTAAATCTCCTTCATCTTTCATGACAGGGATAGCTCAAGGAAACTCCATCCGATTTGTTCAACATGACCTCCTCTGCCTGGGTCCCTGCAGCCTTCCTTCAATAAAGTGGGCTTTTCCAGGTGCTCTCCTTCCACATCTTTTAAGAATGCTTCCAAGAACTCATCTACTACATCCCTTCTATTCCTAAACAAACCAGATGTTACCCAGGCTGATCTTCTATCTCCCTGCCTGTCTTAAGAGGGATCTTAAAAGAAATATGAAGGATGGATCTGGCTATTTTCAAATCCTTGGGAATTACTTCCAAATCAATGAATTTCAGTTACTGCCTCTTTAGCTTGTCTGCTCTTCCCATGATTGTAAATTTGAAAAAAAACAAAACAAAACACAACAAAAAGATAAATAGCCATGTGTTTTCTACTGTATTATATGATGTACTTATATTAGGTCATAGGTTTTTGAAGCTTGCCTCCAGGTCAGTTATCCTCAAATGTAAATTTGGGATTTGAGGCAGCTCAGTACATTCCTCTCAATACACAACATGCCTCAGTTCAGAACCAATTGAGAGATGAATGTGGGTCACCTAGAATAAAATATCACCTTTAACACTTTGAGTGAATAGATTGATTTTCTATTGTTTTAATCCTATATTAGATACACTTTTTAACTCAGGCTCCAGAACAGTTGGATAATCATGAGTTTTCTCCCTCAGGGCAAAGCCTACCCCACAGAGTGAAATATACTCTCCTAGCAGCAAGCAGATCCCAAAGAGAGGAGAAAGATGCAGGGTGTGAGCCAAGTTCACTGCTCAGGAAAGGCATTTCTCCCTAAAGAGTAGAATACATAAGGCATGGGGGAGGGGCCAAGGGAAGAATTTCTTGATACGGAAGTTCAAATGGTGGGGAATAGGGTCTCCAGAAATGTCAGACTGTGTAAGAATTAGCTGTTTGTTTTAAATTGCAAGATTCCACAGGCCCAATCTTGACTCGAGATCTGTATCCAAAAAAGAATCCCAAATGATCTAAGAGGTTAGTGAACCCCACTTTGATAAGGTATTCTCCACAAAAGGGATTATATAGTTGAATGTTTTAGAAACACTGGATTAAAAAAATTACACATATTTCTTTCCCAATTTATAGTATTGTAAATATTTGTGAGGAGGGCACGTGGTATTTTTCAAACTTTTTTTGACCATACCTATTAATTACTTGAGGGACACACTACTATACTGTACCACACAGTTTGAAAAGCATTGAATTGAACGTCTACAACAAATGGAGTAAGAATTATAATCTGTATTGGTTAGAACACGCCTGAAATTCACTTTGTCATGCTATTACATTTGAAGAGAGTTGCTGAAAAAAGAGGAACAGGTTGAGAGAAGAGCAAATAGGATCTTTAGGGTTTACTAATCATATCACCTAAACAATGGTTTAAAGAGACTTAAGAGACTCTTACACTAAAATGGAAGCTCAAATATGCATATCCAAAGTCACCCCCTTGTCAAGACCCCACCAAAGCCATGGGGAGGAGAGTCAAAGAATTGGGATATAAAGAGAAAGACAACAATTATACTTGGAAACTAGAAAGCATACAGAAAATCCTAACTGAGCTAGCAAACCATACAGCTGGATCCCAAACCAGAGTGGTTACCTATCACAGATTCCTCAGAATGCACAGGATGGACAGCTCCAGTTACCCTTGTACAGGGCATAGTGGTAGGAACAAAAATAAATAGAATTGGGTAAAAACCATTGGCAAAGCAGTCAGATTTCTAGCTCTTGCAAAATCTGTGCCACTGGCAAACTGACCCTTCCCAAGCCCACAGAGGACTAGATGTTTATTCTCTGAAGAGGGTCAAACTGCAGAACTTTGAATTGAGGGTTGGCTAACATAGATGTTGGTGTAATTGAAGATGGAGTGTCCTGCTGAAGACAAGGAGATAACCAAGCTCTACGAGCTCTACGCGTATCAGCATCGAATGCTGAGTGCCCCACTCCTTTCCCCTCCAGTCCCAGTGCGTCTTCTAGGATACAAATCCCCCAAGAAGGAAATTCGAAGAATATACTTCAAGGAATCTGATTTTCCCCAAAGGAAAGACTAAAACCAATGCTTCCCTGAAAACAGCCAAGCAGATCACCCTTCAAGGGGAGCTCAAAGTCAACAAACCCCATTCATGAATGGCTGCAACAAGATTCCCAGCCCCTCATGCAATTCCAACACCTTACCTCTCCCCATTAAGAGGCAGTATCTATTTCTCTTCCTCTTGAGACTGGATGGGATCTTGTGACTACCTCAATAAATGGAATGTGTTGTGTGATTTTGAATAATAGGTCATAAAAGGTTATATGGCTTCTGCCTGTCCCTTTGTCTCTCTGGATTCTTGACCTTAGAACCTTGCCATCATGCTGTGAGGAAGCCCAAACTAGCCCACATGAAGAGGCCCCCTGAAGAGGAACTGAAGCCCTCAGCCAAAAGTGAGCCTCAATCACAAGACCCATGAGTGATGGATTCCAGCCCCCACCCTGGGGAGCTTTTCAGCTGAGGTCTCTGACAGTGTGAAGCAGAAAGACCATCCTTGCTCTGCTCTGTGTGAATTCCTGACCCAAAGAATCCATGAAAATTATGAATGGTTGTTTTAGACCACAACTCTTTGGAATAAGCATTAATTAAATATTTAAAGAGTTAAACTTACAATGATTATTTTGCAAGTTACATTCCCTAAATGTTTCAAGATCCTTAGGGGAAGCAATTTGCCATCTTGGAATTTAGAAGAATGGTGTTTGTGTGTATAGGAGGAGCAGGGAGATCAGATTATGATGGAAGGTAAATTGGTACAGTCCTCAGTATGATCCAAAATTCTCTTAAGAGCTTTTCTGGAATTTTAAACTATTTTCTTTTTTCTTTGAGAAAAAAAAAAAATAGAGGATGAGACATGAACTCATTAAAGAGTAAGTTTCAGGATTTCATAAAATGAAGAGAAAGTTTTGAATAGGCGAATAGGAATTCAAAGACTACTTATAATACATTCCAGAGCTCAGCAACTTTTTTCATATTGCCTGCTGTTTAGGATTATATTCATCACTGCTGCATTCAGTTACAGGTGGGGACATTATTTTGGAAACCTCTCTTTGTATTGTCTTTGTAACCTAGATCTATTGCCCATGACATTTTAGCTATTTAATAACTCTACTGTTCCAACAAAACCTCCCCAAGGAGTACTTCAAGCTCCCAGTGTCCACCAACCTAAGCTCTCCATAGGAGCAATGAAAAACCACAGGTGCGAGAAATCTGAGGATTCTTTCTCTGAGGGGTCTCTCTTCAGTCTGTTCTTTTTTGTCTTAAAATAGATCTTAAGCTCTAAGGAGTAGTTAATCTTAGAAATTCAGAAATGGATGATTAACCCCCAAAGATTAAGTGATTATCTAAATATGTTAATTCCGTGTGATTGTTAATTTATTACCTTCTGTCCTCATGATGAATGACAATCTACCTCACAAACTTCATACCAATTATTTTTATCAGAGGAGAACAAAAACTTCCTTGTGAGTAAGGAAAATAAAAATCTTTTCTCCAAAACGAAGAACAGAAAGACAAAATCATGCTCATGTAGCTTATAAAAGGTGTGAAAGAGACTGAAGTTCTATGACTCACTCATGTGGGCTGACATTTTTCATTTGGAGAAATAGTGTTTTCAGCTTGCACTTGCTGTAAAAATAGGATTCTGGTAGATGGGTATTAAGGAGGGCACGGATTGCATGGAGCACTGGGTGTTATACGCAAACAATGAATCACGGAGTGCTACATCAAAAACTAGTGATGTACTGTATGGTGACTAACATAACACAATAAGAAAAAAAGAAGTTAAAAATCTTTTTTTTCTTTTTTAAAAATTTTTTCAATTTAATATGCTTTTATTTTTTTATTTAAATTCAATTAGCCAGCTTATAGTACATTATTAGTTTCAGATGTAGTGTTCAATAATTTATCAGTTGCATATAACACCCAGTGCTCATCACATCATGTGCCCTCCTTAATGCCCATCCCCCAGTTACTCCGTCCCCCCACTCACCTCCCTTCCAGCAATGCTGAGTTTGTTTCCTATAGTTAGGAGTCTCTCATGGTTTTTCTCCCTCTCTGATGACTTCCTATTCAGTTTTCCCTTCTGTCCCCAATGGTCCTCTGCACTGTTTCTTATATTCCACATATAAGTGAAACCATATGAAAATGGTCTTTCTCTGATTGACTTATTTCGTTCAGCATGATACCCTCCAGTTCCATCCACGTCGACGTACATTGTAAGTTTTCATCCTTTCTGATGGCAGAGCAATATTCCACTGTATATATATACCACATCTTCTTTATCCATTCATCTGTCGATGGTCATCTCAGCTCTTTCCAGAGTTTGGCTATTGTAGACATTGCTGCTATAAACATTGGGGTGCAGGTGCCTCTTCAGATCACTTTATTTGTATGTTCGAGTAAATACCTAGCAGTGCAGTTGCTGGATCGTGGGGCATGGTGGTTCTTTAAGAAGTTAAAAATAGAAATGAAAAATCTTTATCAGCCTTTCTCCTCCCAAAGAGACTTTAGGGTTACTGAATCACTGGCAAACCCTATTGATTCAAGAGATACTTGACTCAAGTACGTCGGGTTTTGCTGGACTCTTTGATTGGTCTGGAGAGACAAAGACAAGTTACTTAGACGTGGAATGTGCCTTCAAAAAGCTTATAGGCTACTAGGGAGGTAAAAGCAATTAAAATGTAAGGTAGAATGTGAGATGGACCATATGGAAGGTAGAGACCTACTGAATGGGAGTGAAGAAGAGGGAGAGAAGCTTTGCAGTTGGTGATGAGAAAGGAGGATGGGATAAAGGGGAAGAGGAGTCAGAGAAAGGCAGTTTCATGATGGAGGTGAGCTCGAAGAACCCAAAAAGTTTTAGTTCAAATAAAAAATAAAGATTGAATTTGGCTGGAACATCCAAACTAGATGTATATCAGTGTCAGTGGGGCCCATCTAAAAGGGAGGGGGAGTGTGGGGGGTTGGGCGAGCCTGGTGGTGGGTATTGAGGAGGGCACGTATTGCATGGAGCACTGGGTATGGTACATGAACAATGAATCTTGGAACACTGAAAAAATAAAAGTAATGGGAAAAAAAATAAAAATAAATAAAAGGGAAGATTCCTAGACCCCACACAAGATTTAAAGACCTAGCTTCCATAAGGGAGGATAGGGGTAATCCATGTTTTTAAAAGGCTCTTCTTGAGACTCTCGCTACAGCTGAATCGGGCAATCTCTGGACTAAAGTGCAGGGTTCATAATGAGGAATGTTGGAAACAAAGTTGGAAACGTTGGTTGGTGCCAAATCCTAAAGGGAATTGACATCCAGAATGTATATGGGCTTTATTCATTAGTTAATGGGGTGCCAAGAGAGACTATTGAGAAATGAAATAACACATCAGAGTGGTGCTTCAAGAACAGGGATCTTCTGGTGTGTCTAGGATGGATCAGGAAGGAAGGGGACCAGAGGTAGGGAGAGTAAGTAGGCACTACCTATAATTTCTTAAGACAAAGTAATGAAAGCATGAACTTTTGGAGTAGCAACAGTAGGGCTGGGGAGGAAAGCATGGGTGGGCTTCTAAGCTCATTCACTCTTGTCGTTTACTTGAGTTCCTGTGATTTCTCTTGCTTTGATGTTGCCTCTCATTGAAGATACTCTCAGTAAACCCTTAGATACTCCGACTCAAGTTCTTGCTTTTTGGTTAAAATACATTGTGCTTAAATGTATGAAATTGTATTTGCTGTCTTTATTTTTAGGAAAAAAAAAAAGTATGTTCAGGCCATTGAGTCCTCTGGACTGCAGGATGCTTAAAAATGTCTCAACTCTGGGTGCAACTGATTCTTCGCTAACTGAGAAAAGGCAAAGAATGGCAGAGCTGTTGACTTTTTGTATGTGCCGTAATTACGCCATGTGCTGGGCACATACAAAAATTTAATAGCTCCAGCCAATTCTCATAGACTTAATGAACCTTGATTACTCAGGTCTCAGATCTTACAAAGTAGTTCCTTTGCAGGAGTAAGAAGGAGCCTATGACTTCTCATAGGAAACACCTTGCTTTGAACACATTGTGTCTATTTGGAAAAAGCTGCAAATGTTTGGCATGTTACTGGCCTTTCATATGAATTCTTGCAGTAGGTAGAAACAGGTAGTCCTTGTTTCTCTGTATAAAGAGACATAAATAAGAAAAGGAAAGATAAATGCTATATCCTTTTTTTATTTATTCATTTATTTAAAGGTTTTTTAAATTCCAGTTTGTTTACATACAGTGTAATATTAATTTCAGGTGTATAATATATTGATTCAGTATTTCCATATATTGGATGCTGCTTATCACAAGTGCACTCCTTAATCCCCGTCACCTATTTAACCCATTCCCCCGTCCGCCATCCCCCTGGTAACCGTCAGTTGTTCTCTATAGGTTAAGAGTCTGTTTCTTGGTTTGCCTCTATCACTCTCTTTCTTTTTTTTTCTTTATTTGTTTGTTTTGTTTCTTAAATTCCACATATAAGTGAAATCATATGGTATTTGTCTTTCTCCGACTTATTTGACTTAGCATAATACTCTCTAGCTCATCCATGTTGTTGCAAATGGCAAGTTTTCATTCTTTTTTATGGCTGAGTAATATTCCATTGTGTATATATACCACATCTTCTTTATCCATTCATCTATTGATGGAGACTTGGGCTGTTGCCATAATTTGGCTATCGTGGATAATGCTGCTATAAACATAGGGGTGTGTGTATCCTTTCAAATTAGTATTTTTGTATTCTTTGGGTAAATACCTAGTAGTGTGATTGCTGGGTAGGGTAGCTCTATTTTCAGCTTTTTGAGGAATCTCCATAGTGTTTTCCACAGTGGCTGTACCAGTTTGCATTCCCACTAATAGGGCAAAGAGAGTTCCCTTTTCACCACATCCTCGCCAGCACTGCTGTTTTTTGTGTTGTTGCTTTTAGCCATTCTGAGAGGTGTGAGGTGATATCTCATTGTGGTTTTGATTTGGGAAATGCTACACCCTTTTAAATGGAAACATCAGAGGAAGACAAAAAATTACCTGTCTCGAAAATGTATTGGTTTAATAAATTCGGCTTAGACTTAACCTACAAAATAAAAAGAAAAAATGAAATTAGTCTTGAGAAGAACTTAAAATTACCTACTGTGATCTCTCCGGTGCCTGTTATGGACTGAATTGAGTTTCCCCCCCCAGATTCATATGTGGAAGCCCGAGCCCCCAGTACCTCAGAATATGACTACATTTGGAAAGAGGGCCTTTAAAGAGGTGCTTAAGTTAAAATGAGGCTGTTAGAATGTGTCCCAATCCAATCTGATTGGTGTCCTTTTAACAAGAGGAAATATAGACGCCCAGAGCTACCAGGGATGCTCACAGAGAGAGGGGTGGCCATTTGAGGACGTGCAGGAAGGTGGCCGCCTGCAAGCCAAGGAGAGAGCCAGGAGAAACCACGCCTGTCGACACTATCTCAGCCCTCCAGCCACCAGACCCGGGAGGAAATACAGTGCTGTGGTGAGGCTGCCCAGTCGGTGGTAGGTTGCCGTGGTAGAGCTAGCAGACTAACCAGTACCCCACACCTAGGGGAAACCTGAGGGCTCAGGTGGGAGGCCCGTCATGTACCACACGGGAGGTAACTGGTGGTGCTTGGTGTGAATGGATCTGCCGCCATCACCGCTGAGCATCCCAGACCCCACTGGCGGAAACCAAGAGGGATGGGTATTTCAGGGTACATCTCCTTTCTATCAGATGTGTTCATGTCAAAACACTAGGGATGGAAAAGACCAAAAGGAGGAGACGTTCAGAGTCTCCCTCCGTGTGAACACCTTTGTCACAACTGAGACGAAATGGAGATTGTTACGAAGGATCAATTTTCAGGTCATAGACTGTGCCCCACCCTCGGCTTTCTTTTTGGGAATTCTTCTCTCGGTGTCTGAGCTCTTACGTCCCTCCCCGCTTGACCGTGGGGAGCCCCTTCATGGTGTATTTAGCTCTTAATCTCTCTGCCCCCCAAGTTACTCTGTGTTTCCACTGCCACTTTGTCTTATCTTTCAGAATGTCCCCTTGATCCCCAAGCCCACCTTTTTCATGAAGGTTTCCTTCTCACTGACTCCACAACTGTGAACCCACCCCAGCTAGTTAATTAATGTGCACCGGTAATACCAAGTTCCATCAAATCTAGGACACCATCAATTGAAACACTCAGTATTATTTTATACACCAATAAAGAATAAATGCTGACGAATTATAACATATTATCAACTGTAAGGTGCTTTGAATTCCAGGGTAGTTCAAAAGTAATAATAATAATAATAATAATAAATGTGCCTCTTAGAATCAATGGCATGAGATATATAAGCATGAAAATACTTTTTTATTTATTAAAAAGTACTCAGTATTAAAAAGTAATAAGTATTATTAAAATAATACTTAAGCACAATGACCAGATGTTTTTTAAAAAACATATCGTGGTAACCAGTTGAGGTCAGCTGAAATCATTACGCTGTGTTTCAAGTTTGTAATACATCCACTCATTCCTCAAATGTTGGGGGACAGAGAGGGGCAGAGATGTTCAGTGTTTGTCCTCAGGTTTCTGTGACTTCTGGGTCACTTATGTCCCCATGCTCACAGCCCACCTTGCTTTTCTCCTGCTCTTTGTTTCTCATGCCCCATGGCTGTTCTCTCTTCTGTGTCCCAGCTGGCCAGAGCCTCTTTTCCTCCGTATTTTAAAAGATTTCTTGTGTTTCGTTTTTATAGGTATTTGATTTTACTGTAGGTTTGGGGCAACAGAAGTGGTTAACATTGCAGTACTGAAAAGTCTTTCTCCCCTTAACACAAAGAATGTCCTTCCGGCGGATACCTCCTCATGCTGTCCCCCAGCCACGGTTTGGGTTTCTGTGCACCTCCTCCTTCCCTCTCCACCGTTCTCATCCACCCTCAAGTTTCTCCTCTGTCACCAGAGTCGTTTAGCCCTTCCTCTGACTTCCTGTCAGCTTCAGGGACTCCGTATCTTCTTTTTTCAATCTAAAGCAGCTTGTCAATGTATTTCCCCCCGAAAGAACTAATGGTAGTCCCCCTAGGAGACAAAAGCAGGTACCTTCCCTTGTGTCTGTTGTTTGTTTGGTCTGGTAAACAGACAGTAAGATACACAGATCTTCTATATTCAGTTTGATGAGTTTTGACAATTGTATCCCTCACCAAAAAGTTCCCTGTGTCCTTTCCAATGAATCACCAGCCCTCCTTTCCCACAGGCAACCGCTTCCTAATGTCTATCACCACAGATTAATTTTATCCACTACTGAACTGCATATAAATGAACTCAAACAGCACGTACTCTTTTGTGTCTGAATCTTTCGCTTAACCTGCTTTTGAGATTCATTCTTGTCATTGTGTATTGCAATCCTTCATTCATTTTTATTGCTGAGTATGATTCTGCTCCATGAATACAGCACTGTCTGTTTTCCACTTCTCCTGTGGATGAACTTCTGGGTGTTTTTGACTTGTAGCTATCATGAACAAGGCTGCCGTGAATATTCTCTTCCAAGTCTTTTTGCAGACTTCTGATCTTCTGTTGTGACTGATCTTCTGTTGTGACTGAAATCTACAATTTCTCTACTGCCCAAGAAATAAGTAAATTTCCCTAAGCTATCATTAAAATCTACAACTAATACCATGTGCAGTTTCCCAGGACAAGCTAATGAAGGCATGAATTCAGGGTGAATAGAGAGATTTTCATGACTATTGAAACTTGTGACCCTTGTGTTTGAGACTGTTTTCCAGAGGCTCTGCCTTCTCTCTGAGAGATACTTTCATTGTTGGAGGTCACATGATTGCCCTCGCTATCCAAATTCTCATTATCTGAGCTTTTGTTATCTAAACTCAGAGACTAAGTAGATTTATATACTTTTTTCTTTCTTTTCTTTTTTTTTTTTTTTTTTTTGAGATGGTCTGACATCTCTCAGTATCTCAACCCTCAGTCCTATCTCACTGAGGCCCAGGAGTAGTCTGGTTTGGGTACTGTTTTTCACAATCTGTGATGAAAAATTTCCATACCTAAATGGAACTTTCCAATGACAGAATTGCTTAGCTTCTGTTTAGCACCACACTCATTTAAGCTCTGTCCATCCTCCTCCTGTGAAGAACCTAGCAGTTCTGTCTTTGGAAAGCTCCATTGTCTAACTGTGCAAGGGTAAGTTACTTTGCTTTTCCAGCCCTCAGTTTCCCTCTCTGTATTATGGAATTATAACTGCGTCATTGAGTTTTGGTGAGGAATACATGTGACTGATGACATATGGGAGCTCAAGAGTACTCAGGACTTTGGGGAGGGCTCATTCTTGTCTCTGGCTAGTCTCCGCCCCTCACGACCCACTCTCCCCCCTTCGCCCTGCTTGCCCACACTCCCAGACTGCAGCACCCAAGCCTACCTTCCCTGACAGGTACCAACTGGTTTTGGCCAACGGGAGGCACTAGTAAGAGATTGGGGACAGGGCGGAAATGGAAGTTTGGGTTCTTATTCCCCCGAAGTCCTCCCCTCCCTTCCACACGAGGCTGTGGGTTCACAGTGACACCACACTTCCCACCCAGATCCATGACTGTCCCTCTGGGCTGGCTCCCTTCTCGCCTGGAAGTTCTAACAGCCTCTGATTACATATAGTCCCCGAGAGCTCCCATTCTTGGTTGATTCCTTTAACTCTCATACCTTGGAGCATAGTTTTTTTTGTTAAAACCTCTTAAGCTGCTCCTCTAAGTGTGCCATCTGTTTTCTCCTGGAGCCCTGACAGGTGCCCTTTCCTGGGCATGCAGGGGGTGGTGTTAGCCCCGATGTAGTTCGCAGCTTAAGAGACCGTATTTCAGCGCAACCGCGGGATGTCTTAGCCAGAAGAATCCACCATTTGGAACCTGGCTTAAACATTTTGTTTTTGTGGTGAAAATCAGGAGAATGTCATTCTTGAGAAGAGATTTCTTTTTTTTACTTTTAGCCAAACACTCTTTCCCTCCCTCCCCTCTGACATGCACACCTTAAAAAAAAAAAGGACGCTCTGGCTCGTATTTATGGGGGAGTTAGGCGTGCAGTTCTCCTTTCAAAACTTCTCCCATGGAAAGGAAACCGGCCCTGACATTTATACAGTCCAGGAGAATTCCAAATAGAATTTGGACAGATTGGGAAGTTACCATCTTGAAGTGTGTGGGGAAAACAATCCTGGTGGGAAGATGTGGTGACATATATGAGACAATCCATGGATGTCAGGAATGCACAGCTCTCTATGTGCCTCTGCACTTTGCAATCCGACGGGATTGCCAGAAATATGCATATGTTCTTTATGATATCACATGAGAAGGCCAGCCAATTAAAGCACTCCGCAGTAAATGCAAGGAGGATAATTTCTGAGTCTATTTATGATTGCTTAATGTCAACAAAAGGGTCTTTTAAATGCAGCACATTCCTTAGCCTGCACTCGCAGATCATGCTAAACACATCCAAATGCACAAACTATAAAAGGAGGAAGAGGCCGGACCGGCACACCAAGCTCTTTGGTTTCTGCATCTGGCCAGCGTCCACTGGGAGAAATGTAAGTCAGAGTTTACCACATGGATTACAAATGTGCTGAATTGCAAGAATGATTATTAAATGAAAATATCCATAGCACCTGCAGCTTGTCCTGGAAAATTCCCCCAGGGTATTGTGGGTGCTTTTTTTTAAAAAAAATTTTTTTTTTTTTTTTTTGAGGAAAAAAGTAAGACATGGTGAGATGCAAATGGGAACCCCAGCTGCTTCTAGTAGCGGCTCTGTTAATGGTCCTGAAGGGCTTGCGGAGGCAATCCGGACAGTTGGAGCTGCTTCCATTCCGGTCACGAGCGTGGTGACCGAGGGGCGATGGGAATATCATTAGCCTCTTTCCTTTGAGGTTCGGGTGATCAAGACAGTGAAAATAATACTAATGTAAATGGCAAGGGCTTTAAAAACCCAAGCACATCAGTGCAGAGGGAAGCATGAGCTGGCCCCATAGTTCTGGCCAGCAGTATTCTTTATTCTGTCATAGGTCAGGGCGTCTTCCGGAAAGAGAAACTGAGTGGCTATGTGGGTTTTGTTGATTTAAGACATGATTGTGTGTGTGTGTATATATGCGTGTGTATATGTAGATCACACTCTGCACATACGTAATATTTGGCCATGTTTCAGTTAGCTTCTGTGTGTGTGTGTGTGTGCACATGTGCATGCATGTGCTTGTGAATGAATAGTTAGGAGAAATTCAGTGAAGTGGTTCATCTCTGGAATGTGAAATCAGAACAGCTAGAGTCAGTTACCACCCCACCCCTGTAAGTACCCGGACGAGTCACTTTACCTTTCTTAGCCTCTCCTCCCCCAGGCATAAAATAAGAATGATTATTGAACCCATACCCCTCTTGCAGGTGGATATAAAGATCAAATAAGATCATTGGTGTGAAAAAGCTTTGCATATGTTACGTCGCTAAGTAAATATTGGTTGTTATTACTAGAAAGAATTCCCTGCTGCTAAAACTCTCACACCTAAGTATAACTCTGTCAAATGTACCGGCATAAACATGGCTCACACATACCTGGAAATGGGGATCTGACCAGAACAATTCACCATGTAGGTAACCTTTTTACGGGTTATCTATTAGTAAAGAGAATGCATACATTTAAGTTTCTTTCTAGGATTGGAAAATCAAAGGTAAATTGATGTAATACATGTTTGTACCTTTTTAAAAAGTGAGCTTTCCTAACACAAATGCGACAGAGATCTTTAAAGAGCTTTAAAATGGTGGCACCTGGGTGGCTCAGTCGATTAAGCATCTGGCTTTGGCTCGGGTCGTGATCTCAGGGTCCTGGGATCGAGCCCCACGTCAGGCTCCCTGCTCAGGGGGAGCATGCTTCTCCCTCTCCCTCTGCCCCTCCTCCCTGCTCATGCTCTCTCTCTCTCTCTCTCCCTCAAATAAATAAATAAATAAAATCTTTTTTTTTTTTTTAATAAAAAAAAGAGCCTTAAAATGTGAGTGTTTGCGTCCCTTTCTTGCCCCCTGCCCCCTCCCACCCTTTGCCGGCAAGTGCCGATTCCTAAAGGAGATATCTGCAGTGATCCTGGACTGGGGCATTAGTGGTGCTGATCCGGATAATTGGTGGAAAGAGGGCTGACATGAGCCTAAGAAAAGCCGAGTGGACTTACCTTATAGAAAAGCCAAAAGAAAAGCAGAGACATAGAAGGAAGGTGAAAGCCATTGATTGATGAGTTTTTGGACCGTTTTGGGCAATTTTGAGATAGTGAGAAAAGATATTTGGTTAAGACGGTCATGCCATGGTGAGTGGAATTTTGGACAGATGGCTTAAAGCCAATTCTGAAAATTATTTTCCTGTCCATTGTGCACTGCTATTGCCCTTCGCCATTTTCTCAGACTTTAGGAAATAATTAAAGTTTTCTGCAATTTCTTTTTTTTTTTAAGATTTTATTTATTTATTTGACAGAGAGAGAGAGAGAGATCACAAGTAGGCAGAGAGGCAGGCAAAGAGAGAGGGGAAGCAGGCTCCCTGCTGAGCAGAGAGCCTGATGCGGGGCTCAATCCCAGGACCCTGAGATCATGACCTGAGCCAAAGGCAGAGGCTTTAACCCACTAAGCCACCCAGGCGCCCCTGCAATTTCTTTTGAATGCCAGTCTTCGATCGCTTCTGAGTTTCACTGTGCATTGAGCTGGAATACGAGCATCTCAGCTTTATGTGGGTTATATAAAGATAATAAAAAAGTGACCATCATAAGAACTTCAACATAAATTTTGATGTTGAATAAATAACAAGTTATATTTTCAGCTGTCAAAAGATCCTGGCATATTTTGATGAGCAATATAAGGTAAAATGAAGGAAAACAAGAAATTCACAAGACATATATGAATTTATCTGTATCTCCATAGCAAAATGTGAAATGACAGAAGCCTGAGGAAAAAGTCCCAAACTCGAGCCTACTGAGAAGTTCCTCCTCCAATGCCGACCCTCTGCCTGAGTAATCAGACACCTTTCCTGCTGCTCTGCATCTTTACCTGTCTAGAGGGAGTCCTGGACCCGTGGTCTGTTCTAACTGAATGAAATTGTTGGGATTATCTACTCATATCCCCTAATTTAATATAGTGAACACTCAGGCACAAAACTTTGAAGCACTAACACAAGATCAAATAATTAACTAAGGGCATCTGACCCCACAGGTTCAGTGTTCTTGGGACCACACCAAACTTCCCTGAAAAGTATCCTAGAAGGGATGCCCCAGAGAGGTAGGTAATGGAAAGTGAACAGTCACGCACACACTGGAACCACCTCAATAATCGTGCCTGTTTTCTCCGCTGACCTCCAGCCACTAAAGAGCATCAGGAAGCCAGCTGCTGTGGGATGCTGTGTGGCCTCCCACTGGGAAAGTTTCCTTCGCTCGATGAATCCATTTCTAGGACGTGGCTCTCCCTGTCTATCCTGCACAGGGCCTACAAAGTTCTGTTAATCATCTCCCTGCCCGTTAAACTGAGCTGTCATGCCTGTAATGTTTGCCTCTACTTAACATGCACACACAATATTAGACAGGAGGTAAGCCTAAGGCCCTTAAAATAACTGTATACGATAACACATAGGATTCCCTGTATCTTCTTTCTTACAACAGATTGGCAAAGGTCTGATGTGACACGAGTGTAATGTAGCTGGAAAACCATAGCTTGAAATTCCTAGATGATATGAAATCCCTTTCGAATCTTCTTCCTATTCCTAAGAATTTATTTTCTAGATTTACTTAGAAGGACTTTACTCACGGAATATAAAAGAGAAAATCCAAACACACTGTATTTCCTGACTATAACCAAACTGGAAACATCATGTAAACATATAGCTCTTATATTTTAGTTTTTCTGCTCTGAATTGCAATCTTCCATCTCTGAGTTATGTGCTAACCAAAATGAGAGCCGTGGGAAGAAAATGCATGGCTCTGTTTGATTCTGAGTGTTTGAGTATTGGCAGGAGTTAGGATTGACAGGGTCACAGGAAATCATGAAAAATCATTTTGTCTAGCCGCCTCACCCTCTACATTCACTCCCTATTATGCATGCCTCCTTAATTATCACAGTTCCCTGGAAATTTCCCCTGGCTTTTAAAGGAAGCAGGAGACTACTCCTGCCTTTGATGACCCGGTCTAGCATCTAACAATACTCACAGAAAAATACACGTTTTTCTTATATCCAACCTGATTTCTAAATATAGATTCTTGCTTCTGGCTATGAGATGGTAGCTTTTGACAGACTTATCTTCCTGCCAAGAATAGCTAGAAGCTTGATTTTTAAAAGTTGTCCAAAGGCATGAGGGAGCTGCTGATGTAACAAGGACTGGAGGGGCCAGATGCCACAGAGAAGGGAAGTTCAGTGAGGTGAGCACATCGGTTTCCTACTGAGAGCACAGGGCAATTTTTGGTGTGGAGTAAGAGGTTGAGAAGCCAGTCAGAGAACCACTTCTAATGGCAGGGAAGTGGTAGAGCTTTAGGAAATATTAAGAGCTATAGAGCAAAAGAACTTTGGATTTTCAAGGCCACTAAAACTTGAGGGTCAAGAATCTGAAGAGAAGAAAGGGGCAGAGAAGTGACACCAGGCAATTGGCAATTAAGCCGCAGAGGGCAAGAGGCTGAAAGTCTAAGCAGGGAGCAGATGAAATGCAGAGTGGAGCTTTTAGTGGTTATGTGATGCCAAGAAATAGAAAAATGGAATATCCAACTTGGAAATGAAGAGGTGACCATTGCAGCACTTCAGGCCCTCAGATGGCACTGCTGGAGGATTATACTCTCTAGGGGTGGAGGCCAACCAGAAATAGACCAAGATATTGCATGGAGCACTGGGTGCTGTACATAAACAATGAATCTTGGAACACTGCATCAAAAACTAATGATGTGGTGTCTAACATAACACATAATTTGGTGGTGTCTAACATAACACAATAAAAAAATTAAAAAAAATTAGACCATGACTTCCAATAATTCAATTTAATCTCAAATCAATTCAGTCTCTGATCGATTCATCCAAAGCATCGACAGAATTTTAAACACACTATCTGACATTCAATAAAAATGATCACATTTGCTGAAAACAGAATTGAGAAGTAAATAGACTAGAGAAACAGATGACACAGGTATTGGAATTGTTAGAAATATGTTTAAAAATAATTGTGATTAATATGTTCAAGAAGATGGAGAATTTCATCATGGAACCGGAATCTATATAAAATAATCATATGGAAATTCTAGAACTGAAAATTCTAATATCTGATATTAAGAAATTAATAGATGGATTTAATTCCAAATTAGATAGCACTGAAAGGAGCTCAGTAAACCTAAAGACAGCTTAGTAAAAAATAGTTAGATTGAAGCAAGGAGACCAAAAAAAAAAAAAGACAAAAATTGTAGAAAAGAATGTAAGAGAAACAAATCTAGTGAAAAGTCTAATGTAGTGTTTCTAAACCTCTGCACGATTGACATTTTTTGAATCAGTTATTTTTTGTGGGGTATTTTTGCCATGGGGCAAATAAATACATCATCCTCAGTTGAGAGCTTTGAGTCTAACATAATATGATGTCAGAGGGAGAAGGGGGCAGAGGCAGTACTTGAAGAGAAATGGCCAACAATCGACTCAAAAAGTTATAAATCTAACACCTGACACGTGTCATAGTAAAACTGCCAAAAACCAAAAATAAAGAGGAAATCATAAAAAAAGAGTTAAAAAGATCCATTACTCTTGAAAGAGTCACTTTAAGACCAGTCACTTCTCAATAGAAATGAAGGAAACTGTGCAACACCAGAATGGTATGTCTGAAGTGCTGGGGAAAAAATGCCAACTTAGAATTCTATAGCCAGCAAAAATATCATTCAAAAATGAAGAAGAAATAAAGACATTCCTGACAAGAGCCAACAGATCTCATTCCCAGCAGGAAATGACCTACAGAAAATCCTAGTGGGAAATGCAGGAAGAAAGGAAGAAGAATGGAAAGGTTGACTATGTGGGTAAATCTAAAGAAATATTGACTCTTAAAAAAACAGTAACAATCATGCCTTATGGGATTTAAAAGATATGTATAAATAAAATATATGGTAACAATAACACAAGATAGGAGGATTTGTATAGAAAAGACCTAATACAGCAGTTCCGAGACTGCTCTCATGAGGAAGACCTGCTTGCAAGGTTGACTACATAGGCATCTGGGAACTTAAATTTTGAGAAGGTCACCAGCATTCCCTGAACTGAAAAAGTAGCTGACTGTAGCTAAACTCTGTACAAACAATATGGTTCATGCTAAAACCTGTTTTCTTTCTGGAAGTCTGGAATGTTGTTAAGTGTCTATATGACCAGTACTCAATCTGTACCTTGGGTGCTGAGTCTCTGATGAGCATTCCCGGTGGACAACCATTTGACACGAGTTGCCACAACTTGTTGCTGTGGGAATTAAGCATGTCCTGTGTGATTGCACTAGGAGGAGACTCTTAAAATTTTGTCCCTCCAAAGTACCACGTGCCCCTTTTCCCTTTGCTGATTTTGTCTTGTCTCTTTTTACTCAACTCAATCAAACCTATAACCATATACTGAGTCCTGTGAGTCCTCCTAGTGAAACACTGACACCAAGGATGATCTTGGGAACCCCAGTTACAGGTTCTATTAACCTTCAAGGTTCAAGATTTCCAAGGCTCTTCCAATGTCAGGGAAATGGTGAAAGTACAAATTCATATTAGTTTCTAACAAATCAAGAATGTGTGTTACTCAAGATAACTACTAAAACAAGAGTAAATAAATGTTTACTTAATGAGCTAATGGAGTGGTATTTGAAATAATAAAAAATATTTGATTAAGCCAAAGGAAGGGGAAAAAAGAAAAAAAAAGGGACATAATTAATGGGGAATATGGAAAACAAATATTAATATAGCAAACATAACCCCGCAAATTTTAGCAATTATGTTAAATGTACGTGGTCTATATGTCCTATTTGAAAGATGTATCTGTCTAAATTTTATAAAATGTCCAACCATAGTCTTTTTAAAGGAGAAACACCTGAAATATACAGAGACAAATGATTGAAAGTAAAAACATGGAAAACCAGTAGTTCCTGGCACCATCTCATAGAGATTTACAAGAACTGATTGTTAAATATTCAGGAATTTTGCAAGTCAGTTGTTAAAACTTCAGTTGTTTGAGATTGGCCATGGTGGATGCATTCACCTCCTGTAAATCTGCAAATGTCACAAATTGGGGCTTCTTGATTTTCGGAGAGCCAGTTCACTGATACCTCACCGATGCAAACCTTAAAGGAAAGCTGATGCAGCTATGCTAATAAACCTTTCTAAGGCAGGAGGCATTGTAAAGATAAAAAGGAATTCACTTGCTAATTATAAAATAATTAAGCCACTAGTAAGGTATAACAATTTCAAATTTGTAAACACCTAATAACAGATCTTCAGAAAATAAAAGGCAAAAATTAACAGAATTTAAAGGAGGCATATGCAGATTCACAGTGATTCACAGACATGTACCTTGGGGCAAATAATACATTATGTGTTAATAAAAAAATAAATAAATAAATAAAATAAAATAAAAAAGTTGACACCATGATGGAAGACACCAAAACACCTTTCTCAGTAAACTCTAAATATATTGGAAGGATTTCCTGCCTCTGTGACCCTTATGGCATGGAATGGAAATACTAGAATTTCTCATCTATGATCTTTACATTTAAGTCTGAAGAAAAAATATCTCAAACCTTCACCCCACTCATCTTAAACTGTTCAGCAAAAGAAATTTTGGATATTTGATATGGGTAATGACTATTCATGCATGTCTTTATCATTAGTTAACATTTATTGAAAGCCACGTTGTGCATTCCCTGATTCAGTTGTTGATTGTACCAAGAGGAGCAAGATACTGTTTTTATTCTCAATAATTTAATTTGAGATGTAGACATATAAACAAGTAATTGCAGAATAAGGCAATAAATATTTGATTATCAGTTGGGCTATTTCTCATTGCAATAATAAAATAATAAAAATAATAAAACCCCATGACACAGATTGTTTAATGTTATTCTAGAACTTGTGAATTCCTAAAATCATAGAAAGTTAGAGATAGATGGACAGGACCTTTGAAATCAACTTATTGCAGTACTGTAATTTTGACATTAAAATATAACACAATACAAATACATTAAAGTTCAGGATGGTGAAGTGATTTATTTATGTCTATATAGCAAATTAATTTGTCATACCTGAGATGAAAACACCCTATTCTTTATCCAGTACTATTCTTCTTATAACATATTGCATACTTTAGTTCCCTTTAGAGCCCATTCTGTCTTGAAGTAAAGCATGCAGTTTCTTCAAACAATAATCAAGCTAAAAAGAAGATGTAGATGATTATTCAAGCTTTTATATGAATTTTCATTCATTCTGAAATCTTTACACATTCATAACCAAGTGCAATTAAGAATCCTCAAGGCAAATAATATGCTGATTCACTTATTTATTCCACTATCAAATGTTTATTAGTAAGATATTGTACAAAGCACTGGGGATTCTGATTTTTGGCTTGCTGATAAATTCTTTTAAAGAATGACTTCACAGAGTGCATTTTCTGGGGGAAGGAAATGAATGAACACATATCTAAATATTAATAACAATCATAAATGATGCCAAAGGTGTATGTACAAAGTAAGTATATATAAGGGGAGATAAGACTGATTTTGAATAATCTTTTATGACCAAAAGCTTATAGAATATGATAAATATATCACAAACTTTGTGGAAATAAATGTATATGAGAAATGTATATGAGTCTGGATGTATGTATGAGAAGGTGGCTTAGGTGACTGTAGAAGTGACATAAGAACTATACTCAATATTATTAACATAAAAGTAGTCACCAGATCACTGGAAGATGGTAGAAATACAAAGGTAGTCACTAACCCTTTGCTAAGACCAGATTGAGAGTACCAGCATAGCTTAGGTAGAAGCCTGTTTACTAACACCATCTTTGGACAAGCTCAGAATGGATTATGGGACTCTGAGCATCCTCCTTGTCCTAGTACCTTTGTGAAGTAAATAGTGACAGGTGTTTCTTTTAAAATATTGTATCATGTGACCCTGTTATTCTGACCAATAGTGGTGACAACTAAAGATCAGTCCTCTAGCCAAAAGTAACCATCTATGAGTATACTATTCAATATGGTAGCCACTAGCCACATATGGCTAATGAGCAGTAGAAATGTGGCTAATCTAATTGAGATATTTTTCCAGGTATAAAATACACGTAGGATTTCAAAGACTTAATATGGGGGAAAGAAGGCAAAATATCTGAATAAATTTTGACTTAGAACATGTTTAAAATGTTAATAATTTAGATATACAGATTAAATAAAATGTTATTACAATTATTTCACTTTTTGTGTTACGTTGTTGTTTTGGAGCATTTGCTTCATTTTTTTAAATTAAATTTTAAGTTTTAATTCCAGTACAGTTAACATACAGTATTATATTAGTTTCAGGTATACAATATAATAATTCAAAAATTCTATACATTACTCAGTGCTCATCATGATAAGTGTACTCTTAATCCCCATCACCTATTTCACCCATCCCCTATTTCACCCATCCCCCCACCTCCCTCTCCTCTGGTAACTGTCAGTTTGTTCTCTATTGTTGAGTCTGTTTCTTCATTTCTCTCTCTCTCTCTGTTTTCCTTTGCTCATTTGTTTGGTTTCTTAAATTCCATATATGAGTGAAATCGTATGGTATTTGTCTTTCTCTGACTTTATTTCTCTGACTTATACTTTCTGGCTCCAATCATGTTGTTGCAAATGGCAAGATTTCATTCTTTTTTATGGATGAGTAATATTCCCGTGTGTGTGTGTGTGCGTGTGTGTGTGTGTGCGTGTGTGTGTGTACACCATATCTTCTTTATCCATTCATCTGTCAATGGACTCTTGGGCTGCTTCCATAATTTGGCTATCGTAAATGATGCTGCAATAAATATCAAGGGTGCATGTATCCCTTTGAATTAGTGTTTTTGTATTTTGGGGGTAAATACCCAGTAGTATGATTACTGGATCTTAGGGTAGTTCTATTTTTAACTTTTTGAGGAACCTCCATCCTGTTGTCCACAGTGGCTGCTCCACTTTGCATTCCCATGTTACATTCTTGATGTAGCTAATAGAAAAGTTAAAATTTCATACATCTCTTATATTTGACGTTGGCATTATATTTCTGTTGGACAACATTGCTGCTCTGTCAGCTGGGCCGGAAGCTCATTAGGGGTCCTGAGCAATGACTTCGCCCAATAGAGGAGCCCTATGTTGATTGGTGATGAGTAGCCAATTAGATTCTTTCACTTGAGGCTTTTCGAAACACAGAGAAACACAAAAGAACTGCAGGGGTGGGAAGAAGCATGCTGAGAAAAGAAAATTGGGTCAAAGAACTGTGGGGCCTCAGGGTAGGGAACAGTGGATGGCCATCCCAGAGGAGACAAGTTGAGAGAATCATCAGAATTGCTCCAAGTTATGAATGCCATTGTGTTTTCAAGAGGTCCAGCGTGTGGTTTCCAAATTGTATTTCTTCCCTATCTAATGATAAGTCCTGTCATTTGAGTTCCCTTAGTGTTTCTCTGTTCCTTATACTTCAGAAGAACTTAACTCTTATGCTGAGTAATAGAAAGGACCAGAGGAGTTGGTATTTTCCTGGGAAGGAGGAGGAGAAGAGATTTTTAAGGGCAGCGGATTGTCTCTTCATCTCACGGAGCCTGCCCCCTGTGCTTACAAGGGTACAAGCAGAGGCGTGTGAGCGCTTAGTTACTGTAAAGGCAGAGTGCATCATCATCATTACTGTTTTGATAATTTTTTGCATTTTTTATGAGAACTAAGTTAACACAGGTTCAGCACCACATAATAGCACTCACTGGAGAATTCTCCTCTTTCCTTTGAGGAAAGAAGTGACTGAGACTTAAGGTGGCTAGAAAGACGGTTAAGTTGAAAATGAGTGATTTTTTTTAGCATAAAAGTGATCTAGTTAACACCGTCAAAAAGCAAGCATCTTTCTCAGGAACTGCACTCTCCACTCTTGTATATGAATCCTCTTAGAGCGAAGTCAGCCGATACTGGACCACTAACAGCTATGTGCAGCCTTTTCTCCAGGTCAGTTGTTCTCAAAGTGTGGTCCATGGGACAGCAACAGCTGCATCAGCTGGAAACCGGTTAAAAATGCAAATTCTTGGACCCTCATTTCAGACCCACTGAATTAGAACCTCTGGGGGCCTGGTAATCAGTTTTAACCAAGCCTGCAAGTGACTAGGGTACATTCAAACTGGAGAACGACTGCTCTGTATCTTTACTGATGCAGTTTCTCCAGCTTGAGGATCTCTGTGGGCTTGTCTCTTCATATTCAATCTCTGAGGCTAGCTGCTCGCTCTGCTTTTTTGGGAAGTCGTGCTAAACTTCCTGGGGCCAAAGGAAGTTTGTGTTGTCTTGCTGAAATGTCAACGCACCTGAGCTAATTCATATCCAATTTTAAGTTGCTCTCTAAGTGGTTTCATGTGTGTGAAGCAGTGAGCTTGAACAACCTTTCAGGGTAGGATTTTTGCAACCTCTGTTCCACCTCTCTGTAAGTCCCCGGTAGGTATTTTCTGCACTGAATTGAACATCACGTAGAAACTCTGTCTTTGCATGGAAAATCATGTTAATCCCCTTGAAGGTCAGGAGTGACATCCAAAGACTGCTCTTTTTGTCTTCTTCCTGCCTATGATGACGACGTCTAGGACCTAGGTGAATGGATTTTCAAAGCCTCTCTCCCTTCACTTAAAAACTTCCTTCTTCATTGAAAAACATGCCAGGGAAGCCAGCTTTTCTTCTCTTAAAACACCGGGGTGTTATTGCAGCTTCAGAAGTGTTCCTGAATTTTTAAGAGCGCCTCTGAGAATAGGAGATAAGACTTAAAAGTCCTCAGTAATTTGCCTGCTCCCTTTAAGACCTTCAGAAACTCTTTAGGTACATTAAAATGTTTTCCTTTAATTTTTAATTTTTGTTTTACGATAAGGCTAATTAAAGCAACACCTGTTTGGAATGATATAGTTGGTGCTGGGTCAACATTTCCATTGGTTTATAATCCAGCTGTGAAAACTCAATTTGAAGTAAAACTTGGGTGTATAATATCCAAACCCAGGGGGATTCAAAAGAAACACTAATATACCAGTGTGCATATTAGGGGGCAAAACAAATAGAAGCAAAGTGGTTTCAGGTGCTCTTTAGCACTCACGTAGTGTGCAAACAGATTTTACGACCATGGTTTGTAGGCCTTCAGCTCCTCATGGAGGTAGGATGCCTTTGGGTATTTAAAAGGAATGAAAACAGGCCAGTTAGTCTATGTAAAATACTAGCTACTGTGCACGCGTGGTAATGAGTCTTCTCTCATCAGAGGGGTCTTAAGATGTGAAATGACTCCTCTCATGTTTCTCTGGATTTAAGACCCCCTGGGGGCATCCTGATGTGACAGACGACAGTATGTCTCGAAGACCAATGAGCTGCTTCTGTCCTCCCTTTTCTATTGGGAGGCCAAAGCAGAGATTTATTAGCATGTCATGTAAAGAAACTGGAACTTGGGTTCAGGCTGGAAATAACACTGCGGACTAGAAGTTGCCCTACAGTGGTTCCCCAGCACTTTTTAATACCTAGAGAGAGACCAATAAATAAAGCAGATAAAAGTGGAGCTGTTCAGATTGAATTAGGGGGAGAGCCTAGAGCCCCCAGCGGCTCGGCTCGAAGATGCTCAGAAGCCTGGAAGAGGCTTGGTGGGACCTCTAAGGGGTGAGAAGCATCGTCAGAAATTTACTGTTCTGTCAATGACAGAGCAGGTAACCCAACTCTAAGCTTTATTGTGAGACACTCTTTTTGGAGAAGTTTGGCCAGTGGATGAGGGAGGTAAAATAAGTGTTTAGCAGGCTTTGCTTGCAGATACCTTCAAGATACTTTCCAGCTCCAAAGAACTGGCATAGGGGGGTTCTGGCTTCAGCTGACCTTGAGAAGTTTCTTAGGGGGCACCTTTTTTCAGTCAATGAGCCCCAGGGTTTTTCCTTAGGGAATGGAGATGGGAATTCCTGCCAAGTACAGTGTTTGTTTATTTATTTGATTGTTTGTTTTGAGGAGGGTTGGAGAATCAAATAAAATGATGGATTTTAGATGATTTTGCTCTTAAATTAAAGCCATCGAGAGAGTCTAGGGTAAACTCGAATGTGAGCTTCTATACCAGAAGTATGAGGCAGAAAGGAGAGAGAGACATTTTTCCTGGAACCTTTCAGAGAAGTCGTATGGATCACATATGGGTTGAAATTTTACATCTTCAATGCCCTTTCTCTCCTCATCTTTCTTGCAACCAGACGTTCATGCTACCCATGTCTCTCCTACATTTCCTGTCATTCTAGAGAAATACCTGCTTAATCTAAAGGAACCATAGATCCTTCAAGCTGGGCAAGATGTTAAAGATGATGCTATCAACCTTCTAATTTTACAGTGGAAAATTCCAACTTTAGAACTCAGGTCCTGGGGGTCCCAGGCTAGGCTCTACTGAATAATGGTGGGCAGTTATGTCCCTGCAGTGGATGAGGATGTTGCCACCGTGAGACTGGCTATTTCCCCCTGTCTCTTGCTCTCTCTCCCTGGGATTATGGAGAGCCATTGGTCTCCCACTCTTAGACTCCACTGGGGAAGAAGTGGCTGGCCATTTCTTAAAGAACGTGTAGCAGGCAGCAAGCAAGGGTCCCATGCCAACTCTTGTCTCAGACTCATGATGCTTTACCACCTTCTAGTAATCTCCCATCTGACATCAGAACCTTCTCTTGAAGGTGGCAATAATTGAAAAAAACCTTTGAGTCCCGATGCTCGTGGATGCTTTGTTTAATTATAGGTAAAAATGGGTGTCAAAGTTATGTATTTGTGATGGTTGGATTTTAAGTATCAGCAGATCCAATGCTGGAGCCAGTGGTACTTTGTACTCCTCTAATCCTTCTGGGCCACAGTCTCTCCTGCCTGCAGGTGAGTTTGGCCAGGTGTTTTCCTCACTCCTCTTTCCACCTTTTGCCTTGACAGTACGCTAGCTCTTTGCAGTAGTGATTGTAACTGTAGGAGGAAAAGGGAGAAGAGAGGCTGTGCAAGGCACCTTGCATCCAAACTTGCTAAGGCAGTTGTAATTGCAACTCTGTTTGGTTACTCCCAGAAAAGATGTTAGAAATCATTGCGGGAATGTAGAAATAATAATATCTTGGTACCCAAAGTACATTTCCTAGACTGTTTCTACAGTCAGGAGTAGCAAAAACACTCTTTGTCAGGCGATGTGTGCTGATTTTGGGCGTTTCAGAAAAATATGGTTCATGTAGGTAAGCAAGGAGTGGAAGACCCTCAGATGATTATGGCATAGCTTGTGTGTTTGAGGTTATGAAGCTAGGAAGAATTCAGGAGAGAAGATGAGGGCAATGAATGGCTTTTGTTTGCAGTTTGACAACCCAGTGATGGCTGGAGAACACTCTGGAGGCCCAAAGAGCCATTTGTCATGTGAGCTCAACAGCAAGCTAACCTCACCTGATGGGATGGGGCTGGAGGCAACGGAGGGCTGCCAAGCCTTCTGCCCCCTGGGAAGAAGCGTGCATTGTCTCTTGAGAGGTTAGGAGCCCCTTCTTTCCACTGGGCTTCCCCGCATTTATCTCACACAACTCACCAAGCTGGAATTTGACCCATGCAGCCCTAATCCCTTTTCCATGTGATTCTTCTGAGATATGGCTTCTACGTAGGATTCTCAAAGCCAATCACACTGTCCTGTGACTCTAACAAAGAAGCCCCAACAATGAAATCAAGTGGTTGGTGCTTAGTAAAGCAGCTGGTGGAATGAACTGAATTCATTATAATCAGCCCAACTCCTTCATTTTATTAATGCTCAAATCAAGGTATGCACATTGGAAAGGTGAACCCTAGTTTCCAGAGTAAGTTAGTGGCAGAACCAATCCTGGAGCCCAGATCTCCTGCTTGTCATTTCCTAAGACTGGACTCATCCTACAAGCATCCCAGAAGCAGACGATTCTTGTGCAAACACATACTCCTGGGGAGTTTCTGTGAAAAGTGCCAGGAAGGGGCTTTTTATGAGCCATTTCCTCAGGGCGAGCTCTAAGCTATTAAGCCAAAGCTCTAAGCTTTGATATTCATATTGACCACACTAGAGTATGGTGATGATACAGAAGAGGTTTTGTCTCCTTTGCTATCTTTCTGTATTTACCAAGAGTTGGGGCTGAGGATGGGGTTCGACTGGAGGAAAAGGTAAGCAACTTAAGAGTCAGTTGATCTGAACAGAGTTTTATCAGTCATCGCCTGTGACTAAATATGAGATGTTTAACAGGTAAATATGAAAGGACATGGTAACCAAATGGGTCAAGGAAAGAGAAAAGTATAGTAGAAGTCCCAGATTAGGCATTGACTTGTTTTGCCTGGAACCTTGAATAACACATGGAAAATTGATGAATGAACAAAATAAAATCTCAGGATTAAGTGCTCTATTATGTGCTCGAGACTTCAAATGTTACAGTTTTATCTGAAATAAAGGAGAAACTTATGAGGACTACAGGCTGGATTAGGAGGATCTTCCTCATCTTCACAATGAAACAAGAGGTGGAGCTTAATCCTACCTCCACCCCCATCTCACAGGGAAGTGTGTGCTGACTTGGCTGTGAGTCACTTCCAAAGAACAGAGTTGGGTAAGGGAAAACAGAAACTTCATAGTGGAGAAGCCACTACATTAACGAAGTGATCGAAATTAGCATCATCAGTGTTGTCATGTGAATTCCATGTAGCCCTGATATGAAGTGATGGAGAGAGTACCTCTGTGGTATAATTTTCCCCAAACTCATAAGCCCAGTCTGGGAAAAACTCAGATTGTGAGGCATTTTGTGGGCTACTGGCCAGTACTCCTCAAGACTGTCAAGGTCATGAAAAACAAAGAAAGGCCAGAGAATATTGGGGAGATATGAGAACTAAATGTAATGTGGATTGGCTCTTGAGACTGAAAAAGGACATTAGTAGAAAAGCTGATAAAATCTGAATAAATTCTGGAAGTTAGTTGATAGTAATATACCAATGTTGGTTTCTGAGTTTTGATAAATGTACCATGGTAATGTAAGGTGTTTATATGGGGAACTGGACTATTGGTGTAACTTTTCTGTAATCCAAAATTATTTTAAAAAATGGTTATCAAAAATAAAGCAATAGGGGTGCCCAGGTGACTCAGTCGGTTGGGTGTCTGACTCTTGATTTCACCTGGGGTCATGATCTCAGGGTTGTGAGATTGAGCCCTGTGTCAGTCTCTGTGCTGGGCGTGGAGCCTGCTTGGGATTTTCTCTTCCCTTCTCCCTCTGCCCCTTTCCCCACCTCTCTAAAAAAAGATTAAATAATAATAATAATAAAACAAGCCGCTAACCAACCAATAATTTCCTTTGGCCCTGTCTTTCTCCTTTCATAGGTTCAAAATACCACATTCACTGCTTACATTTACTGTGTCTCCCAATTCATTCCCAAGCCCACTTCTTTCTGGTTTTTGCTCTCCAGGACCTCACTTGTGGTTTGGTTGATACAATTGACTACTTTCTCTTTGAAATTCTATTCTCCTTTGGTTAGTGGTTCCCTAGGATCTCATGGCCAACCCTCCTGTTTGTTCCTACTCTCCCTGCTGCCTGGATGATCTTACCTTCCCTGTGTCTTCAGTTTTCACACACTGTATATATCAATGACTCCCTTTCCTTGAAAGTTATCCTGCCTACCGGAAACTCTTTGAGTGTCCTACAGGCACTCATCCAAAATGTCACCAAACTAAATTATTTTTTTGCATTCCTCTTTCTTGAAAAGCTCCTTCCATTTTCTACCTTGGTAAATAGTATTATTGCTCATCCGGTTGTCCACGCCAGAAACTTGAGCATTCACTCATGTCATTCCTTCCCTCATTCCCCTTGACTCCTTTAAAGATCTCTTAGCTCTGCCTATCTTCTCAGTCTCCACTTTGCCACCATCCATCCTCACCTGCCCTACATTCCCCTGACTGGATTCTCTCCCTTTACTTCTGCTTCTCTTCAATCCAACCTCCACCTTTCTAACAATATTTAAAAAAAAAAAAAAGGTCTAAACAAGTGCTACCCCTTCTAAAAACCTTGACTGTCTTCCCATCACTTTGAAAGACCTACCCAGACTCCTTGACATGGTGTTCGAGGACTGTCATGATCTCACTCCCAGGCCCGTTCTGTTTTGTCGTCTTCTGCTCCTTGCCTGTTTCCCGCATTCTAGCACAGCAAACTCCTTGTACTTCTCCAATTCTGGGACACATCATTCCTCTCCCTCTCTTTTGACTTTTGCTCACCAAGAGGGTCCTTCCTTTGCTACCACCCAGCCCAGACCAGTACATGTTTTATGACTAAACTTCTTCTTGCCTCCTACCCTGATAAACTGAACACAGAGAGATTCAGCAACATGCTCAGTCTTCACTGATACTTCTCACTGAGCACCTTGAGCTGATGGGAGGTTTTCACTGTTGGCTGGTTTGTTTGCTAATGAATTCGCAGAGAAGTAAAAGGGGTTGGAGCATATGGTCTGCTGGTGACCAGAATTCTTTATAAAAGGAGGAAGGGAAAATGGGATAAATAAGTGGGCCCTTTATAAGTTTGAGACATGTGAGATTAAGAGAAAAAAGGCAAAATGCTCTCCAAAATGGCAGCCTAGTCCCCAAATTTAAAACATTAATTTATAATGATAATCCCCGGAGAAAAACATTCACCTTGGCAAGGGATTCCCAAGTTGGAATGGCTGATGGATGGCCAGGGGGCGACTGCTGAGATGAGGTATGACGCTGTCCATGGAGAAGAGGGCGGACATCGGTGAGTTATGGACTCTAATTCCACCTGGGACCGCGAGTAAATAACAAAGTGCCAGAGCGAGGCTCCAGATGGTTTGTATAGTGAGTGTGACCAGAACTCCAGCGAGGAATTGGAGCCTGGTAATTCAAACCGGGCCTGCCTTTTTATGTTGTAGCAATTCACAAACTTGCCAGAGAGTGTCTAGTGGGTGTGCTGGTGGCCCCGTTACAAAAACAGGCTTCCTCACAAATAGCTGATACCAACATTTGTAGGCCATGTCAGATGCTGGCTAAAGCCCGCTGCTCCCTGGAAGGTGATTATCGATGAATTTCGGGAAAGCTCAGGCTCAGATCAGTAGGCTTGTATACATGTCAGCCCATGCTATCTATTGTGAAGTGAATGTTCTGAGCTGGAGGAGGCAGAGCTGGGATAAGAAGGTGAAGTAACAATCCTTTTTAACCCCCTTATTTTATCATGCCTCATTTTATAACCCCCTTGTTGTGTCCACCTTGTTTAGGTAATGATGAGGACTTCCCCCCCACCCCAGAACTGTGTGAGAAACATGGAGGGCCTCCAGAACCCCATACCATCTGTGGATCACAGGTGCAGTTATCCAGATGAAAAGGTAAGCAAACTTCTCCTGCGCCTCCCATCTGTAAGTCCCAAGGGGCTCAAGCCCCGGCAGCAAGCAAGGTGGGGTGGGACCCCTGCTCCACCATCACCTGGAGGAGAGGAAGTCTGCAGGTGACCTTGGACTGCCTGCAGGAGGAGATGGACAGGGGGCAGCAGGGAGGGAGCATGAGCCGCAGACTGCCTCCCAGGGATGGCAGACTGGATGAACTACTTAAAGACAAAGTCCCAGGTTGACATCATTGATGCACAGACATGCATTTGTCTGAGGACCAAGCACAGATTCTTTAAACTGGGGAAATAGAGTTCTTTGGTTTATTCTGGCATTCACAAACCACTTGAAGCATCTACTGCCTGGAGGATCAAAAAACCAAACAACAAAAGGACCATAGCATCCTCCCTGCCCTTAAGAATTGTTGAACCAACACCTGGTCCCAGAACGCATTCAGTTCAGTAGGTGCTGACGTAGGCGCTCAGAGAAGACAGTCCTCATAAAGAGCTCACAAACTAGCCGGAGAGACAGATTTTTAAAAATGGTCTCAATAGAGGTCGTTTTAGGAACACAGTGAGGGTTCCACGGAGGAACATTCAATCCTCGGGGTATCAGAGGCGCCAAGGAGGGTTTTCTGCAGGAGGTGGCATTTCTGCCGGGGCCTCTGCTCTTTGAGACGGGGTGGAGGAAGTCTCAGAACGGGGAAATGCACGGTCAGCGATGACAAGGCGAGAGAGGACCTGGGCTCTGCCTGGCCTGGCAGCCCTGGAGCGGAGGATGCGGTCAAAAGCGGGCGGCCCCGGAAGCCGGTGGGGCCCTCTGAGGGTCCAAGCCGCCGCACCGGCTCTCCGCGCCAGGTTCCCAGGAGCCCGGGGTGATTCCGTGTGAGGGCACAGTATATGTTCCAAGATATGTTTTGAATCGCTTGTCGGCTAAGCGGAGGATGAGTGAGGGATACAGAACCAGAAACCCGGGGGGGACCAGAGAATGAAGGTAATATGCCTGGTGTTCCCTTAGCTTGTGTTCTAGACTTCCGATCTCTGGCAGTGACACAGATACGCGGAATACACATTGTTCAAAAACTTCGCCGAGTGGCCTAAAAGTAGAATGGCTTGTCCATCCTTTAGATTTCCCAGGCTGCTTTCGGCAGGATGGGAAGCCCATCTGCTTTCTTGGCTTGAAGGGAAGGCAGCAGCACAGGCTAACCCTTCCCGCCTCATCCTACAGGCCAGTGGTGGCCCGCTCCTTAGGTCCGGGGACAGGAGATGGCCCAGTCACTAAGGGTCTTCCCATGGCAGGGAGGCAGAGGACTTGGGGCTGCCTGCTCCTGTGTTGGCACGGGCTCTTATTTTTCTCGTGCTGAATTGCTGGGAAGTGGTGGAAATCAGAAGCAAAATACCACATTGCACGCCCACTGAAGTCTGGGCTCACGGGGAAGGAAAATGATTGCCAGAGTGTTAGCTGTTCCTAATCCACTCCTGGACCTTAAGCTGTCTTGAACAGAGTTGCCAAACAGCTTGGTAGAGCCTGGCCTTTGGGTGGGTGTGGGCAGGAGAGGGGAGGGGAGGGAGGGGAGCACTGGCTCTCCCTCTCAGTTACTTGTGCAGAAGAGGCTCCCTTCCAGAGAGGCTGGTGGTGCTGGTCTGCAGCAGGGTGAGTTTATAGTTTATGACTTTGCGAGAACTTGCTGTCCGATCTGCCGATGTGACTGTAGAGATGAGCATGGGGTGATTTAAATTGACTTGGAGCTTTTAATCTTCCACTTGTTATTTTCGTTGGGAATTTCTTGGTAAGATCAAAATCTACCGCTCAAGCCTTGGAAAGGAATTCTATCAGGAAAGAATGATCCTTTCTTTCTGTGGATTTCTGGATGGGAGTCGGGGTTCCGCGTGGGAGAGTCTGTGATGGGATGATGATAATTTGGATATCGGGCCGTGATCCAGCACTGTGGAAAGAGCAGTATTCCGGGCTCCGTAGACTGGGATTTAAATCCCAGGTCTAATTCATTCGTGCTACCTTGTGTGAGGGCCCTCACTGCCTCGGGCCTTGCTCACCCCGGGCGAGATGAGGGTGTTGATTCTTGGGCTCAGATTTTCCAGCAGAGTAGAACGAGGTCTGGAGGACCGGCAGTATTTATGCAAGGTCTCGGAGTGAGATGTCAGAGCCATGAGCAAACTCATTCATACGCGTGCGCTGCGTTCTGTAATGAAAGCACTTGGTCCCACCAAGGCACACACGTGTGCTGTGCCGTGGAGCAGGTCACCCTGGTTTTCCCTCTTGTGTGGGTGCTGACAAGAGCTGGGGTGGGGGGTAGCTGAATGAGACAGCAGAGGCCTTCTGGCTTTTCCCCTGGGTGCTGATTTCACGGGGTGAGGTCAGGAGAAGGCACGCAGGGGCAGAGAAGAGGAGACGGTAAGGGAGGGTGTTCTTCCCTCCCTTGAGGAACGAGTGATGAGCTTGTTGCTCGAATGTGTCTGCGTGCCTTTCTCATTCACTTTTGAAACACCAAGAGCTCTGTCTGTGGCACTGGCAGGACAGCGTCTTTTCCTGATGACCACAGTGATCTCGGACAATCTAAGACTTGTTGCCTCTGAAAGCACAAGCCCAAAGTCAGACTCGGTGCGTTCTCCCTGATACTGTGGCCTCCAGCCAAGGCAGGGCTGGAAAGATGGCACGGACCACTCGGTAGACACCCACTGCCGGGTGTGGGTGAGCGGGGCCGAGCCCCCGCCCCTCTCAGTAGTTGCTGTGTTCTCGGAAGTTCTCTGTGGGAAAGGAAAGGAACAGAAATTGATGCAGTGAGGGCAAGATCGAACATAAGAATCTGACCGTTACTTCATGTGAAGAAAGAACAGAGTCTTCAGAAGCTGAGACTTCAGAAGTAAAATTTGTGTACCACTCAACTCTTTTCTATTTTAATTTTATTTTTTAAGTAATATATGTATGGGGTTTATTCACAAAAATAACAAATAGTTATGAAACAGTAAGTACCACTTTGTTTTAATGTATTAATTGATTCAAGCATTCTTATCACTCCTGTTTGAAAGGAGAAATTGAGGCATGGGGAGGTTAAGGTTCCTGACCAGATTCACACAGCCAATGAGTGTGAGAGCCGAAATCCAGCCCGAGGTCTGGGCTTTGAAGTCCCATACCCGACTGTGTCTCTGAGAAGCAGAAGTCAAATAACATTATAAATCTTATAATACAGAACACCAGTTCCTTGCTCCACCCCTCCCCACCCCTGACTTCTATCCTTCCGAAACAGCCACTTGTATTCCTTGCTATTGTTCCCTCTGGAATGTTCTTCCGTATCTCTCAGGATCAGGTTTATGCTGACTTTTTCTCAATGTTTCCATTTTAGACATTATCTATTGACTTTGTTCTATGAAAGATGAGGATTTCCCTCCGTCTATCCCGCCCTTCTGCCCCCTGAACACAGGTACCTCTCTTCTCCCCATTCCACCCTTATATTCAAGCCACCATTTTTAGTCAAACTAATATTCAGTATTCGGTGGTATATAATCACGTAAATGTTAATAAAAGTTGAGCTATACAATATACGACGATTCATTATGTTTATCTACAACTTTCTGTAGTTAATGATTCCTTCTTTTGTTTCGTATTGTTATCTGCATAACTAATTCTTCCCCAGCTCTTCCAACGGGGCTATCGAGCACTTCTCAGTATGAACAAATACTTCTGGTGACCTTTCAGACTTTGTTTTTTCTTAGAGTTATTCCTTCTAGCACCATCTGTCCCGTCCTTCTCTTGCCAGTCAGGATTGTTTATGCTCTAGGCTGATGCATCGCTAGTATCCTAGGATTTGTCTTGATCGTCATCCCGGGAATTTCCTTCATCTGTCTCCTAAGCTGGATCCCTGGTTTCCTGGACCTCGTGTCTTCCTCTTTCTTAGTTTATATCTTTATATTGGGGGGAAATCACATCTTCTAGTAGCATCCTAAGGAAAAAAGTACCAGGCAGAAAAATATTGTAAGACCCAACATGTCTGAGAATATTTTTTATTCTACTTTCATATTTGATTGTAGTTTGAGTATAGATTTCTAGATTGGATATAGTTTCCTGTTAGAATTTTATTTTATTTTATTTTTTAGGATTTTATTTATTTATTTGACAGAGAGGAGAGAGATCACAAGTAGGCAGAGAGGCAGGCAGAGAGAGAGGGGGAAGCAGGCTCCCTGCTGAGCAGAGAGCCCGATGCGGGGCTCGATCCCAGGACCCTGAGATCACGACCTGAGCCGAAGGCAGAGGCTTTAACCCACTGAGCCACCCAGGCGCCCCTCCTGTTAGAATTTTAAGGCATTTCTCTGCTTTCAACTGGCTCCCAATGCTACTTTTTGAAAAGTATGAGGCAGTATTTTATTCCATATTCTTTGTGTGAGAAAAGTTCTTGGTATAATTTTTCTCTCTGAGAACTTTTAGGGCTTTTCTTTAACCCAAATCTTATGATGGTGTGCCTTGATGAATCTTCTTTTTAATTCAACACACTGGGCAGGCAATAGTCTCTTTTGATCTGGAAAACCATATCTCTTGGCTCAAGAATATCATATATATATATGTGGTTTCTATTTTATACAGTGTGTATTTTTACAGTTTCTTTCTCTGACCCTTCCTTCCGGTTAGCTCATCAGTCAAATGTCAGTCTTCGTGCATTTATCTTTACTTTTCTAGCTTATTGCTTTCCCTTTCCATCCATTTTTGTGTTATACTTTCCAGATTTCCTTAAATTTAGTCATCTATATATTCTATTGAATTTTAAATGCTAATTTTAAGTGCTATAAGATTTTGAGTTTCTGAAAGAGTTCTTCTTGTTCACTGTTTTTTTTAACTAGTACTTACTCTTTTCTGCATAGATTTAATATCTTTTCTTACATCTGAGAATATTCATTTTTTTAAAAAAATGTTTCCTGATTTCTCAATTGCTTCTGCTTCCTCTGAGTAACCCCCCCCCACCTTTTATTGTTTAGATTCCTATTAGAAACTTACTGCAAATGTCTTAGCGCAAGTGAATGGCACAGAGATTCTTTTTTTTTTTTTAATTCCAGTATAGTTAACATACAGTCAGAGATTGATTTTCAAGGAGAGTCCCTAAAAAGCTGGTCTGAACCATGTATATATGTTTGGTAGCTGTGATTAGGGTGGAAAGAGGAATGCTCATTAATCCTCAGACTTTGCTTTGGGATTATTGGGTGAGGACCTGACTGTTTCTTTGGGTCCACAGGATCAGTAGGTTTCTTTTCCCTTGGGACTGATCAACTTCCCCCCCGAGAAGATTCTCCAGCCCCCTGCCTGGGGAGGACGTCAGGCTACCTGGCAAGGGAAAGATGGCAGGTTTCACCATTTCACGTGCAGATGTTTACTTACACTCTTATCTTTCTATTTTGGTGCCTCACAATTGCCTTTAACTGACCTGGGGACCTCAAGTCCAACCTGTTTTGTGCCTGGCAGGAAGAAAGGTGATTGCTTGGCTGCGTGGGCTGGAGGAAGGTTCTGGGGTCTACCGACCAATCCTCCTGTTTTCAGGCTCAACCCACACCTTGGCCTTTGGAGATACTTGACACCCTCCCATTTCTGTGCCTTTCCAGAATTGCACTAGCTGAATCAGTTGCCATCCTTTGGCTCCACATAGCCTTGACTGGCTGTCAGACTTTAGTTACCACTGTTTATCTGCTTCCTATTTCCTAAATTTTGTTGATTATCTCTTGTTTGCTGTAATCCCCTCTTTCACTTTCTTTGTCATTTGGGGTTCCTGTCTTTTGTGATATTGGAGGAGGGAGCAAAGATAAGTACCTACTTGACTTTCAGCAGACCTCTTCATCCACATGCTGCTGATTTTCTACATCTGAAATGGCTGAAAACATCAGCTCCATATCTCTTGCAGGATCATTTCTATGGTTCACCAATGGGTCTCATGTGCACATACATTAGAAAACAATTCCTGGGCTTTAGAGGATATAAAAGATACATAGGACCCACCTTCTGCCTTCAGTGGAGAAATAATGGACCACTCCTGCAGAGCAGAGATATACCGTGTGGGCAGGAAAGGGGAAATTTCTGGGCTGGGGGGTGATAAGTGTTCCTGGGTAGGTAAATTTTGAGTTGTGCCCTGAAATTAGGGCTAGGGTCTATAGGTGAAGAGGTGACTAGAACATTCTAAGTGGGGAGGATTCAGTAAATGCTTGGGAGAGAATTCACAAAGCAGCAGGCAAGAAGGAGGGGAGAGTTCTTGTGAGCCTGCTTGGGAAGATGAGACAAGAGAGAACGTCAGAAACAGATGGTAAAGAAGCTCTCTTGCCAGAAGAGGAAGTGTACCCGGAAGTCTAGAGGCATGGTCTCCTTCAGTTTTATATGGAGGTGGCGGGGTACTTATATTTTCTCCTGGCTTCAACCCCAGAGGTTGGGTGCCAGTAATGTTCATCCAAAGGCTGGAGTCAGGGGTGCCTGGGTGGCTCAATTGGTTAAGCAACTGCCTTCAGTGCAGGTCATGATCCCAGACTCCTGGGATCGAGTCCCGTATCGGACTCCCAGCTCCATGGGGAGTCTGCTTCTTCCTCTGACCTTCTCCCCTCTCATGCTCTCTCTCACTCTCTCTCTCTCAAATAAATAAATAAAATCTTTAAACAACAATAACAACAACCAAAAACAAAACAAAACAAAACAAAAAAAACAAAGGCTGGAGTCAAGAGGAAGCAAGCTGCCCCAGCTGCTGTAGTTTCCCTCTGAGATTTGTGGATGGACCAAGGTGAGTTCTTTGTCATAGGGACATCCCAGGAGAGGAAGTAACTACACACATCAGCAAGATCCGATGTGTGGTTGTGAATGTCTACTGAGGGTGAGCGGAGAGGCCCATTGAGGGCCCCTGACAGGTGGGTGAAGGGGAGCCTACTGAACTGAAGGAGGATCAGTGGGCAGTGTAAGGTTAGTCAGGAAGGATAAGGCGTTCTTCTGTGTCCACACCACCATGTGGGTATGGTGGTAGTTTGGCCATATATATCTTAAGAGGTTAATTATTTTTCCTCTTCTTATACTATGACTATAAACAAGTTGCTTTCTTTGCAGAGGTTTGGTGAAAATCAAGGAGCAAACACTTCTGCTTGCACACGGTAAATCGGATAACTGATCCCTCCCCAAACCCAGCCTGAAACCCTAGGACTCAGGTGCTCAACCGCTCAGATTTCACCACATTGGTGTCCAGAGTCTGCTTAGAATCAGAAGAGTAAATATTCTGCATACCTTGGCAGAGGGGGTAATTAATGCTTGTATTAGTGGCAAAAGGAGAGAAAATTGAGTGTTCTTTTCTTGTTAAAGGCAGCCCAAGTACATTTGTGAGATAGAGCGGGTTTGGTGAAGAGAGTCATTTGTTGAATGTCTAATTTTCCAGGATGTCCAGATTCTCCTAGGTTTCTAAATAACTGCTTGTAGTGGCAGGCACTGATGCCCTTCCTTCCTTCCCAAATTCATTTTTGAAGCCTGGAAGTGATGTCAGCTCTATTCTTTGCAATCACAAACATCTCTACACCATAGTTCATATAGAAAGAGCTCAGTCTAAAAAGGATGATAATCTGAATATTTAATCATATAACCATGCTTTTAGAATTATGATTTAAAAGAATGGGAAATTGCCCAAACAAGTGAAAAAAACTCATAATAAATAAATGCAGTATTGGATTCTACTACAAAGTATAAAATAAATTTCTGGGTTTATAAATTAATGATTGAACAAAACAAATGGGGGAGAGTAGACACATATCCCATGTAGAACTCCAAATAATTTATGTAGACAATCTGCCCTCAAGGAGGTGTGAATAGTGACTTCCTTTCAAAGAGTACAGTATAGAAAGTGGGGGGGGAGGGGGATAACTTTCCAGTGGAGAAAGCTGACAAGCACTACTTCAGCTTGGTGATCTAGGCTAATGTTCTGAGTGGCTCCAGTAAGCTACTTTTACCATAAATAAATTATTTTTTAAAAAAAGAAAAGAATTAGCAGCAACAGAAATGGGCTATTTATCACAAAATTCTATGTTGTATACTAGCATTATAAGAGTGTAAGGTTCAAGAATCTATTATCGATAGTTGCCTGGGGCATTTTTTAATTCCTCATAGACTCTAGTGTGGGAATTTGCAACAAAGTAAATTAAATGGTCAATGAGAGTTTATTTAATTGGCTAAATATAGTTCCCAACAATTTCATTGGTGGAAATAGTAGTTATCTTCTAAATGATATATATTTCTAAAACACATATCATAGCATTACTTTTCGTTGAGAATAAGATTTAAATTGTTACCATGGCATTCACAAATCCTTTAAAACTTGGCCTGAATGACCTTGCCAACCTCATTCCCTGTATGTGACTATACAGTAGTCAATGATCCCTCCAAAATTCTTGAACTTTCTTGTCTTCACACTTCTGTTTATTTTCATTTTCTCAGTCCAGTGTTTTTTCTCCCTTGTCTGATAAAAATCATTCAAAACCAAATTTAAAGCCAATCTTCTCCGCAGAACTCTAACCATTTGTTTCCACCCAGAATTCACTCGACCTGTATTTGGCACAGATAACTGTGCAGTGCTTTAGACCACTGTGGGTTCTAGTTAGGCATGTATATTTTGCTCCCCATCCCACCATTCTATGCTTCTTAAAGACACACCCTCTTTCCTTATGCCTTTTTGAATCTTCTGTTGGCCTTAGTAGGGACTCACGCATAGTAAGTACTCAAGAAATATCTATTTAATTCAGTGGTTCTACAGTTGGGGTGCACAGTAGAAGAACATGAAATGCTTTTAAAAAATACCAATTCATAGACTGTACCCAGAATAATTAAATTAGAACTTGTACGAGTGGAGCCCAAGCATCAATATGCTAATAAAGCTTCCTCAGGGATTCTAATGTACATCCAGGTAATTGACATGGGCAGGGGGGGAATCTCAGAAGTGAGAGGGGCACTAAGGTAGTCTGGCTCTTGCAGCCCTCCCCGAATCCACAGTTCTGCCCTTGATCACTAACATCTCTGAAGACTCATCACGGCGCCTGGAAAAGTTTTTGGCTTCACTATGACTTTGAAGTGAACTTTAACTTCTAAAGAAGTCTGTGATGACACAAAAGACAGGTAAGATATATAGTTGAAAGATCAGCCCCCGCATGTGGAAATGGTTTGTTACACTCTGGAATGTACCTGCGAAAAACGTAGCTTTGAAAATGTTAGTAGCAGATGCTTCTGTTCATCCCCGTGCAATTTACTGATTATGATGTGCAATCACTTCCTCTCAAATTACAAGTCAGTTGTCTTCTGGAGGTGTTTCCCTTGATCAAGACTTCATTGCTAACATGTGGATTGGCCAGACTACCCTTTAGAAACAGGGATACTTCCTGGGGGCCCGCCACAGGCTCTCATGAGGTGCTCCCTGTCCCGTACAAGTGTGATGGCAAAGGTGACAGCCATTCTCTCTGAGATGCCAGGATACTTAGTTCCTACAAAACAAAGCTACTGGTCCTTCGGTCCCTGGTTCTCCAACTTGAGCATGCATCTGAATCACATGGAGGGCTCATTAAAACGCACCTTACTGGGCCCCACCCCCCAGAGTTTCTGATTCAGTAGGTTTGCGATAAAACCTGGAGAATTTGCATTCCTAAGTTCCCAGGTGATATTAACGCTCACCGCACTTGGAGAACCAGTGTTCCAGGTAGCAGAGCCAAACGGTAATAATAAAGGGAATAGAAAAAAATAGAATCGATTTGGTTTCTAAAGGGGTATGCATTAAGGTTATGAATGCTTTTAAGGCTGAGAAGAGAGAGGAATGGCTATGATTCTTACTGTTTTAAGGATTATTCTGTGGCTAACCTATGTTACCCTTTAGCAACAAGGAGTAAGGAGTCAATGTGTACATGATTTTCAACCACAGGCTGCTCTGAGTTATGAGCTTGTGGATGAAGTTACGCCATGAGATGAGAATTTAGAGGGAGGTTATGTCTCTGCCACAGAATGTTTTTTTAAGTCATAAGTGTGAAGCTTTATCACAGTATAAAACAGACTTTTCTAATAAGAAAACCAACTCTGCTGACCACGGCCCTTACCAGACACACAAAGCTCCCAGCCTTTGCCTGGACTGCTAGGAGGGCAGGCTCCTGGCTGTAGCCAGAAGAATATGCGCTGTGGTAGGAAGAGAGAACAGAGTAAAAATAAAGGGGGAAGTAGTTATCTTACTCACGGCTTACTGTTTCGATCAAGTAATAACTCTCCTCTAGGGTATTGAATGGGTGCTGAAAAAGCCCGCAGACAAAAGATGAATCAACCCCGTGTTTTCTCGGTGCCTCACCAGAACTCACTGCCTCCTGCTGTGTACATAGGAAATCCCATGTTAGGCTATGACCGGGAAGAAAAAAAAAAATAAGTCCAAGAGATGACCCCATCCATCAAGAAGCTACAGACTATTTTGTGAATTCAGGAAAGACAGAGCTGACAAACCAAATGCAGAGTGGGGGCTGGAGAGAAGTAGGGCGTTGGGGAATTGGATTCCTGGACAAGAGTGAGCAGCTAAGCAGATGCCAGCCAGACCATAAGGCAAATCTTTAGGTTTCTCGTAACAAAAGAGCAGGACTTCAGGCTGAATCAAGGTTGGGTAGGGTCTTCAAATTCCCTTTTTCGCTTTTCTTCCCAAGCTAGTTCCCATAAGTACTCACCCCACCCTTTCCTACCCAGTAGCATGGAGAGTGTCCCCTGGTACAGAAGATGGGGCAGAAGGGGCTGCAGGCTCTAACACCAAACAGCCACGGGATTTGGGAGAATAGTTTCTACACTTTAGCCGCTGGGTGGTGGTGGGGGGGCGCGGAATGTACGTTGGGCGGGGAGGGGAAGAGCAGAGCCTATAAATGCTGCAGGAGCCCTTAGGAATTTCAGCTAAATCCTTCAGCTGTATGGGAGTCTCTCACCTTCCCTGGAGTGTAGTATGTGTCCACAGAGTCAGGATTGGTGGGGAGGCCCCCGTCAGCTACGTCTCTTTCCCCTCTCTGCGGGTGAAAATACTCCTGTGCAACCCTATTTAGGAGACCCTCCACATCTGTCTGTTCTTCGCCTGGCAGAGGGTATAGGATCTTTTTAAATTATATTTTTTAAAAACTGGGGTGCTCTTTTCAGGACCCAGTAGGGGAAAGATATTTAGATATTCTTTCCATTGGCACCTTATGATCCAAATTCTTGCCTGTTAAATGCAAAAAAAAAAAAAAAAAAAAAAAAAAAATCCTAAAGAATTATTTCTTTAAAAGGACCCAACCTAAATACATCTGTGGAAACTAAGCATAATTTATTTTTAAATTAGGTTAAAAATGTTTGCAGTGTATGCCCAAACTTTTCCAGATGTTAAAACAAGTAAACACTATTAGATCAAATTTAATTTGGTTTGGTGTTTTAATCAACTTTTACCTTGATTTTCTTTTTTTCTTATAACAAGGTTGACTCGTGTGTCGGAGGTGGTCTTAAAAGTGTTAATTTTAGCTTTTCTTTACAACACAAATACATGCACCAAGGCATTTTCGTATTATAAACCGAGTTAGATAAACTTTCAGTGTAGCTTTGCTTCATTAAACCAGGAAGTTTATACACTCTAACAAAAAAAATATGTATTTCCATTTGATGTTGGCATCAATGGTGGTAGTGTGTATAATGTCGTTAGTACTGGTAGCTGGAATTCTCCATGGGAGACTGATGAAAGACAGATGACAATAAAAAGGGCATCAGAAACCAAAAATAAAATGTGAGATGTGGCTTTAGAAGCAGGGGCACTATTTCCTAAGGCAGGAATTGTTTCTTGGGATGTGGCCTTGGGAGCTCAGAGGGGACTGAGATTGGGGTTTCCCAGGTGACATGGCAGTCAGTGGAGGAGGCTGGACCTGCTCAGGGAGAGCAAAGGGTGTTCCCATCTTCCAGATTTTCAGGGAGGAGAGATGATTTATGGAATGCGTGGTGCTTTGAATGTCATGAAATGTGCTGATGAAGCTACCATTTGGGAGGTTGAATGACACAAATTATAGTTTAACCAAGTTAAATTAGAGGGGTGGGCCAAGGTGGGAGTTGACATTTGACCCTTGTTATAGCAAGCCTTGTTTGAGAAACAGTCTCCCGGATTCTCTGTGTTAATAAAGGCACATGAATGCATGTGTCTAAAAGTGTATTTTAATTATGCATATCTATGTGTAATTAAAAAATAATAAAAGGTAATGTTAAGGACTCTCATTTTCCTTTTCATGCTAAAGATAATTTTGTCTTTGCAAGTTCTATTTGTGGTGTTGTTGCACAGAAATGGATAATGGGGAAGAAGGAGAAATAAAAGCAACCAAACCAATTTAAATTAGTTACTTTGCAAAGGACAAAGAAGTCCTTGCAGGAGAGAATAGATTATAAAGGTTTGAGGAGGTGGGCAGAAATAGCAAGTGCAGCTCAGGCAAATTTTGGAAAAGTTTTGGGTGTGCATTTTGAAAGAGAGAGAAAGACTGAAACATAATTTTAGGATGAGAAGGACTTTGGGGTATAGGCATCAAAGAGAAGTATAAATAATTCAGTAGTGCGTTATGAACAGGTTTTGAAAAGCTGTTACTCAGTGTTCCCAGTGAACCCCCAATTACCAAGCACTAATCCTCCTCAATATTCTCATAAAACCCTTTTCTTTCCATGTTTTCCTTATGGCACAGTTGAGCAGTCCTCATTTTTGAAATCTCTTTCCTCAGATTCTCAGAAGCCCTACTAGATTGCACATTCATAAAATTCTGTAAGAACTTCTCATCCCCATCAACTAGGATTGCATTTGGCTACATATAACAGATAATCATCTTCAGTGGGTTTATTTTTTCCGCATAACAAGAAGTCTGGAGATTGGTAGTTTGGGGACGTGCAGCTTCACAAGGAAATACCCATTTCCCATCTTTCCCGTCCTTATTCAAAATGGCTGCTTCATTGCCACATATCAGAAGTGTGTTCTAGGTGGAAGCAGGGTAAAGAAGTAAGGGCAAAAGGCATATACCAGCTGCATTTATTTCTTTAATCAGAAAGACAAACTTTCTATATCTGACAGACTTCCCCTTAAATTCCAGCCACAAATGTGTCTCCTGGTCAACCCCTAGTTGCAAGTAAGCCTGAGAGACCGCATATTATCTGTGTTCATTATTCCCCACTTCCCCAAACAAAACTGGGGTTCTGCAAATGAGGGGGGGGGAGGATAATAAATATTCAGTAGGCTATTAGTAATGTCTCCCATTTATCCAGCTTGTTATGTAAGGCTGGATATACAGACAGGGGTTGGTGGAGACATTGACCACGTTCTTCCCACACCCGCTTATAAAAATAAATTTCTAGTCTGTGATTCTCACTATTAGACTTTTCATGTCTTTCTAAGTGTGCTGGATGATATTGCTAATTTTATATGTCCTGTGTTAATTAGATCAAGCTGGAGAAGTCTGCTTTCCCTACGAACTGAGGCCTTTGTGCCAAACCAAGAAAGAGAGGCCTCCCTATTTTATCGGAGCAAATAAACACGCTTATTGTCTATAACCCAAAGTACTGATTCTTATAGGTAAGAGATCTCCTTGTAGTACAAGAGACCACTCTCATGGAAGACAAGTGGGGAAGGGTGTCAGTGTTGGAAACTCCCTGGGCTTTTCTAGTCATACTAAGTAACTAAGTAATCTGCTCTGTTGACACAGAGGTGCATACAGTTTTCCTCTCAATATCTTTTGATATGGTGGGCCTTTGCAAACCTACTTATACTTTTTTTTAAAAGATTTTATGTATTTCTTTAAGAGAGAGGGGAGAGAGAGAGAGTACAAATGGCGGGGGAGGGGCAGAGGGAGAGGGAGAGGCAGACTCTCCTCAGGGCAGGGAGCCCAATGCAGGGCTCAATCGCACAACCCTGGGATCGTGACCAGAGCCAAAGACAGAGGCCTAGCAGAGTGAGCCACCCAGGCACTGCCCCCACCCCCCCAAAGTCCTAAAGCTTCTGTGTTTTAGCAGTCTCTAGTTCTTAAGAGCAAAGAGCTACCAAGTAGAATTAGCTGGAAAAGTAAGCCAGGAAGAATAAAAGACTTACAAGGAGTGGTAAATTAACGCTAGCACCAATACGCACTTTTTCCTTGGGGACTGTCATCACATTCTGGCCCAGAGAAAGACTTGAAATCCAGACTTGGTGTCAGGCGGAAGGCTGCCACAGAAGACAGAAAAGCAACAAAGGTTTTGGTGATCATCTGCAATTGGAGTGTCAAAATTGGAAGCCTTTCCCACATGAGTCATCACCGCTCAACATATTTATGAAATTTTGAAGCACAGATTGGGGAAGGAAGCTACAGATTCAGCTTTTGTCTTCCAGAGTGGAGGACAAAAAGGATTAAAAGGCTATTGTAATTAAGACTGTGGCATTAGCACAAAGAAAGACACATTCAACAGTGATATAGGATAGAGAAAAGTCTAGAAACAGACTGGAATTTGTGGTCCCCCGATGTGTGACCCGTTTTATTGTTCTACCCAAGATGCTGAATGTGTTTGTTAGATCAAGCTGGAGAGTCATGTTGTTCAAGAATCCTAAATGCTTGCTTTTTTGGATCAAAGTAGTTTCTGGAGAAGTAGGTTAAAATCACCCTTTCTGATAGATTTTGATAAAATGTCCTCTATAATTAAGTCATATTGAGTTTTATATATAGTGGACATGTTTGGATAGGAAGATTATGAATGGCCATTTCTTTATCCCTCTTTGTTACACCCTGGTAGATTTTCTCCATTCTATCTTCCAAGGAATTACTCTTTCTTCAGAATATCCTGTCTAGCTTTTTCTAATTTTTTATTTCAGTTCTAATTTTCGAATGGTTTTTAATGTCTACCTTTAATCTTCCATAGTTTCTAATTCTTCCATGATGTTAGTGTCTCCTTTGGCTCTTTGAGAATTTTAAACATCCAGTATTTATTTTAAAGTCTTTTCCAAATACCTCAATCATCTCTATATTGTCAGGAGTAAACAGTCCCATCTGTTGCTGCTCTTGACTTCCTTTCTTGGCACTGGAATCCTCTTTCCTTCATTGTTTCCCCCATCCCATCTACTATTGGAATGATCAAGTTTTCTTTATTCTACCTTGTCTCATGCTCCCTTGGGTTGGAAGTTTTATTTTACGTTGTTATTTTTGAGATGGTTATACTTAAAATTTTAACATACATGATTAATGTAAAATGTCATTCATAGCAGATCTGCATCACTTCAAAACTACGTGGGAACACTTAAGCCTCCAGCCATGTTGGAAGCTTAAGTGGTAGTGAAATTTCCCTCACATCATAAACAACCAGAGACCTGGATGACATATATGAAATAACTGTTTTCAGAACCGTATTGTGTTCCCTGAGAGAAAGGAAAGAAAGAAAATGAAAGTAATGAGCATCCTGGCTTTCTCCCTGGAGACATTTTGTGTCCCGAAGCACAGGAGGGAGAACGCAAGGAGAACACGGTGATTTTGCTGAATTTCAGAGACACAGATTGGAGTTGTAGAAGCTGATGGAGCTGGAATCCGATGGGCAGAATACAGCAAAGGACCAAACCACAAATGGAAAGAGTTGCAGAAATGTGCACGGGGGTTCTCTTGAATACTTTCTTGAATACTAAGCTACATAGATAGAGTAAGATGCCTTGAGGACAAAGAGCAACTATTGGAGAGTTGTCGGCTGAATAATTCCCAGAGCTCAACAGACAGACTTGGGAGAATTCAAATTCCAGCCAGCTAGAGTGGAGAGACCAGGCTGATAACCCAAGTCCTCAGTGTATTTTTGTTTCATGAATGATAACTTTTAATAAAGTAGCTGCTTTACTAAAGTAGCTCTCATAATTACAATGGTTCTCTCCTTTGTCCTAGTATACTGTTAATACTTGTGTTAGCAAATGGTTCTCTCCTTTGTTCTTGTATACTGTTGATAAAATGGTAATCATCGCTGAAAGGGCCAACTTTAAATACAACTCCTATGATTTTTGTTGCCATCTATATGTGACGGGTCCTAAGTCTTATATTCCTTCCATCTAGATTCAATTATCTATTGGACATCTCCACTCAGAAGCATTTCAAATGGATGGAACTCATTAAATCATACAAGAATGAGTTAAATTAACTATCGTGCTATCATATATAATTCACTAATTCTTTCACATGTTTACGTTTTGTCTCTCTAGCTACACTGAAAATCTTTGAGATGAAGTATATGGGTTGTATCCTGGCTACATTACTTCCTGTATCCCCTTGAGCAATGTTTGTTTTCTCACTTGCGTACTAAGGAGAAACACTTCTCAAATTTGTTTGAGGACCAAGATTTAAATGAGCTAGTGTGTGTTCAGTGCTTTGTAAACTGTAAAGGATTATGAAAGTGTATGATGTTATTACATTCTGGCATTCCCCAACCGTCTACTTTCCCTCACATCCATGAGAGCACTAGGCATAAAGAAGGTGCTCAATAAATGTGTAGATACATGTGGATGAGCCATTTAGAAATTGTATGATAAGACTAGAGGGATACTCTTTCAGTGTTGGTGGATCCAATTCCAACTTGGGGGAGCAGGTTCCCCTACACATAACACCAAGTAATTATCAGACACCGGAAGGCTGCCTGAGAATTCAACTCAATTCTGACACTATTTACCTGGAGATAGCATCAGATTCCACAGGTTAAGGGCTCAGTCCTACAGGACTGCCTTCCATCCCCACTTCAGATGCCAACACAAGCCCCAGGCTGTTAGCTGTGATTCTGACCCACCAGCTATGGATTGGAGGTTCCAATGACCTCCTCCTTAGGTTTGATTAATTTGCTAGAGAGACTCACAGAACTCAGGGAAACACTTGTGTTTACCAGCTTATTAAGGAATATGAATCAGAATCCAGGTAGAAGAGATACATAGGGTGAGGTATGGAAAAAAAGGCCCTGAGCCTTCATACCCTCTCAGAGTGTACCACTCTCCCTAACCTCTGTTCGCCAACCATGAAGTTCCCAAACCCAGTTCTTTTGGATTTTTATGGGGGCTTCATTACATAGTCATGATTGGCATTCAACCCCCAGCCTCTCTCCCCTCCCCTGAGGTCGGGTGGTGGGACTGAAAATACCAACCCTCTAATCACGTGGTTGGACCTCCTGGCAACCAACCCCTTCTCCTCCACCCTTGAGTGGGGTACAAAGGTTACCTTAATAACATTATAAGAGATACCTACAGAGTCCTTATCACTGGAAAGTCCAAGGATTTTAGGAACTGTGAGCCAGGCAAAGACCAAATACTTGTGAGAAATATACTTTGATCATCTGAAGGACCCAATATATATTTCTTATAAATAACAATATTGCAGATACTAAACCAAGACTAAGAGGAACTAGCTCCAGTGTCATGTGTACCACTAACTTCCTGTGTGAGCTCGGGCGGTCTCCTCACTTTTTGACACGTGTTTTTTAACCTTAGGTAATCTCTAAGAATTCTTTCTGTTCTGCTAGTCCTGCCCCACAGATCTCAAAATGAGGCCCCACATACTGCCTGTACTGCCCACATACTGTACGGCCAGATCAATATTCTTTTTCCCTGTGTGTTCGACTTTCTCCACCCTCTCAGGTGAGAAACTGGAATGTGATAGTGGATACTCCATTGAGGTCTCCACAACAGAAGGAAACAAATGTGCAGTGCCCTTTGGCCCCTCATAACCAGCCCTGCTACTCCTGCTCTTTCAGTCCCTGTGCCTCACAGTGGATGGCAGAAGAAGCTCAGCCAGTTGGCCATTCTGTAAGCTGGTCAACAAATTTCTTGACTTAGGAAATTGCTTTTCTGTTTCTTCTCTTAGGAGGGGTTGGGTCCTGTTTCTGCCCCAGGGGTCGGGTCTCCCCATGTCTACCCTTATGCGCTATCCCCTCAAGACTCATCTTTAGCTTCATCCAGTCTTGGCTGTATCCACGTAGATGGCCAGGGACCAACTTTCTGTCTGACTTCTGTTTGTATTCAAGGTGGAAACGAGGGTCCCACAGGCAAAGGGTCTTCCAATTCTGGGGCTCTTTCCAAAAATGAAGTTACTGTGACACCCTAAATCAGCAGGCACAGGACAGGGCAGTCATAGTTGTTCACTGGCCTTCCACCTCTGGGTGGCCTCCAGCCTGTCATCGTACAGACTGCAGGGCCCCTGAAGTCTGTGTGATGAAATGTGGTCCTCAGGGTCCTTGCCAACATTTTTACACTCACCATACAATAAACTGCCTCAGAATACCACTTCCCTCCAGCACCTCCCAGGGCTGTCAGAGGGCACTGGTGACATACAGATGGCCCTTGAACTTTCCTCTCTCAACTTCTGTTTCCTAGCAGGTCTGCTTTGGAACTTTTCCCATATGCTTCAAAAGTATCCTTCTCTGCTCTGTTTTTAAATTCAAAAGCTATAAAAATTTGCAAAACACTTTTTTTTTTAATTTAGAGGCAAAAAAATTTCATGTGTATAATTCCCCCCCCTTTATCTCCTCTATCTCTTTCTCTTCTCCCTCTCAAATATTACCTGTGCTCAGGGATCTGGAAGCCTTTAAAGACAGAATGAAAAGAGAGGAAGCAAAGTTGCTAGGGGGGAAAAAAAAAAAAAATATATATATATATATATATGTATATATATATGTATGTGTGTACATATATATATATATACACACATCACTTTATTTAGATCTTGGCCCCAAGATGCCAGCCTCCCAAGAAACTTGGGTTCTTGGCTACTAGATGTCTTGTACTGACATTGACCCAAGTGGGTTCTGCACCCAAACTTAGGGCCCCACAATAATCTAAACCTGGCAGCAGTTTTAGTGCTATTCTTCATGAGCAAAAGCAGAGTTCTCTTTGGGGAATTAGACCTAGACATTTGAAACACATACATTTCTGATGTCAATGGCAGACTGGAGGTGGTGTGGCAGTGGGGGTCATGGTGGTGGTGGTGGTGACAGGTGTACAGAGAGATGGAAATTAACTGGAGCCTCCTGAAACAGAGTTGAATGTACCAGAATTAGTCAAAGGACTGAGTGGTCTGGTGTGGCTGACATCCTGCAATAGTGGAAAGAGATGATGAAGAATGAATTTTTTGTGGGGGCACAGTACTCAGTTGTTGGTTACTTTTGTGCATTGTGTTCTTCATCGGATAAGGAAATTGTAACCAGAAGGTGAGCCCTTTCAGAGAATGAGTTAGAGCTATTGTTTCCCTGTATCCTCCTAAGCTAGACAGAGGAAATGTATTAGCTTTTAGCATATGACACTCTCAATTCACTTGATGAAAAAATGTTCTGATCAATGTTAAAAAGAGATTTTCTTTTATTACCTTGTTGTATTCCCAAGCTAGAGATTAAGGTCCCAAACTCAGAGGCTAATGACTCAATGGGCAGCTGTTTCTTTCCTACCTGAATCTGATATATAGAGTTGTTTCATTGTTGTTGTTGTTTTAATCTACAATTCCTTGCAAAAAAGCCTTGAAAATATTTCTAAATTAAGATATCAAAACCAGGGCGCCTGGGTGGCTCCGTTGGTTAAGCAACTACCTTCGGCTCAGGTCATGATCCTGAAGTCCCAGGATCGATTCCCACATCGGGCTCCCTGCTCTGCGGGGAGTCTGCTTCTCCCTCTGACCTTCTCCCCTCTCATGCTCTCTCTCTCTCTCAAATAAATAAATAAAATCTTAAAAAAAAAAAAAGATATCAAAACTAGAAAGTTAAATAGGAATAACACTGTAATCAACATAAAATGTTTTTCACAAACTACACCACCTAAAAGGAAAATTTTGGCCAGAGGCCTGGAGTTTTTTCTAGTGAATTCTTTCAAGCTGTCAAGAATAGATTTTTTAATATTCTATCTAAACTGTTCCACAGGATAAAAATGAAGTTCCTAATACACTTTTAAAGCCAGAAAACCTCAATATTAAAATACAAAATATAACAAGAAAGCTATAGATCAACCTTACTTGTGAGTATCAACTCACAAATACCAAATATAATATTAGCTAATTAAATTCAGCTACACGTGAAAAGAACTACATGCTACCACCAAGTTGAGTTTATTCCAGAAATAAAAAGATGTTTCCATGTAAGAAATCAGTTGATGTAATACAGTGTGTTATTAGGTGAGATAAGTGAAGCCATGTGGTCATTTCTTGAGATGTTGAAAAAGCATTGTTACAATATCTATTTCTATAGCAATAAAAAAATCTTTAGAAAAATGAATGGTAGATGATTCTTTTTTTTAAAAGATTTTATTTATTTATTTGAGAGAGAGAGAGAGCTAGCATGAACAGGGTGGGCGACAGAAGGAGAAGCAGACTCCCCTCTGAGCAGGGAGCCTGATGTGGGGCTCAAACCCAAAACCCTGGGATCAGGACCTGAGTCGAAGATAGCTGCTTAACTGGCTAAGCCACCCAGGTGCCCCTGAATGGTAGGCAATTCTTAACATGATTTTTAAAAACCTGAAAACGAGAATTACTATATTTTATAGTGAGCTAAAATAATACTTCTTAAATGCATAATGACTACTCTGCATTAATTATTAAGGCTTTTAAATTACCTCCAGAAAGGGAATCAAGTGCCTCCCTCCATGTACGTTATCAGTGTTTTTGTTGTTATTTTCATCTCTTTCCTCTTTCATGAAAACTCTATTTGAGTCGAATTTGATGTTATTGCACTAAATGTAGAATAGATTAATTTGGGAAAGAATGAAAATATTTATGATATTACCTTCCCAAGGATGAACTTGCTTTATTTTTCTATTTATTCGGAAAGCTTTTTAATTTTTTTCCGTAAATTCCTTAAACGTGTACTGTTAGATTTATTTCTAAGTACTTTTTAATTTATTGCTATTTAGAATGGGATGTTTTATTTCTTGTTACATTTTAATTAGACATTGTTCATTTATAAGACTGTATTAGTCTGCTACGGCTGCCATAACAAAATACCACATCCTAGGTGGCTTAAACAACAGAAATTTATTTTCTCATAGTTTTGGAGGTAGAAGTCCAATATCAATGGATTGTCGTGGTTGGTTTCTTCTGAGGTCTATCTCATTGGCTTGTAGATGGCCATATTGCCCTGTGTCCTCACACGGTCTTTGCTCTGTGCATGAATACCCTGGTATTCTCTTTGTGTGTTCTAATCTCCTCTTCTTGTAAGGATACCAGTCATATTGGAGTAGAACCCATTGTAACAGCCTCATTTTAACTTAATCACATCTTTAAAGGCTTTATCTCCAAATACAGTCCCATTCTGGGTTGCTGGAGGTTAGGTCTTCAGTGTAGGAATATTGGGGGAATACAATTCAATTATAACAGCACTTTCTAGGAGCCGAGAAGTTTTAGACCTAATGACTGTTATACAAACATGGAATCAGACCGCAACAAAGACCATTGTTTATTTCTGAATGTTAATCTTATTAAAACTAATAGTTTATATATATATTAGCATTTCAAAATGGACCGTCACATTGTCTGAAAATAACATTTCCTCTCATCCTTTCCACTTAGTCCTCATGTAAAAACTTTTCTAGCTTTATTGCATGGAATACACTTTCCAGGGCAACAATGAGTAGAACCAGTGGATGTGATCATCCTGATCTTTTCTTTGCTTAACGAGGGTACTTCCAAAGTATCATATTAAATGTGTTCCCTGTAGTTTGGATTGATAGTATTTATCGAATTAATATAGTTACCCTTTTTTTCCTGGTGTAACCAGCTTATTGAACAGGCTGGATTCAGCACGACACTGGCAGAAATAAATGTTCCTTTCTTTCTCCCCTCATCACTCTTGATTAACTTAGCTCTGTTGAATAGTTCTTTCTTACCTGAGATGAAAGCATGGTCAGATTCCCTAGTTCTGCCAGTTGTCTCAGGTCATAAAATGTTCTCCAGTTACTTTAAGGTTATAAATAGTCAAGTCCAGTTTAATAATAAAACTCCAGACTTTAATCCAACTTAAAATCCCCCTGCTGCACATGGGGTGCACCTCAGGTTATAAGCTTCACAATGAGAGAAAGAGGCACCACTGCTTCCTCACTGTTTCTACACTGTTCCTTTTCTCAGACTCACCGCTTGGTGTTTTGGCCTTTCCAGGATTGGGCTAGAGTGGGAGGAAAGAGTTAGGAAGTCTTCCTTAACTGTCTTTGCTCATCTCTGGTTATGGTGGATATTGAAAAGCTGACTTTCCTTTCCAGGAGTGCTTTTGCGGCTTTTTGAAGCGATGCTCTCAGATTTCTTGCATTTAGCCCCTTTCATTCTGGCAAAGCCTTCACCGCCCAGTCTTTTATGACTCCACTCTCAGGCTGCTGGTTTCCAGTGGTCCACTACTCACTAAGGATGTCCTCATTTCTTCTGACAGCCCTTTTAGACAGGGTTCCTTTTAGGATGGCCCGTGCTTGGCCCCCTTCTGTGGGACTTTAAAATGGCCCATGAGATATACACACTCCTTTCTGTTCTTACCAAACTGGGGGAGCAGAGCTTACCCCATGAAGCACTGTCTCTGCTATCCTGAGGCACCTCAAGATACAACTTCTTGCTTTTAGACTTCCCAAGGCAAGCCCCCATGATACATACCAATCCTAAGTCCTCAAATTAAAGGACACATTCAGATTTTCCAGGCGCTCTTTTGAAAATCCTCTCATTTGGTTTGAGGTGGAGATGAGTACCTTCTTCATTTCCACAATGCATGCTTATCAAATTGCACAAGACAGCTGTCTGACTTTTCATCCTTCTCAATAGGACAGAAAAAGAATTTGACCATCCCTTCTCCAAGTTCATCAGCAGTGAATTGAGCAACTTGCTTTAGAAAATGTGAAGGTACTCAAAACTTTCTGCTTTATTCTAAGCTTTTGGAGCCTCAGCCCTAATCTAGAGGCAACAGGAAAGATCTGATGTCACATTCTGTTATGCCAACATTTTTTCTGTTTAACATGAATGAATATTAAACTTTGAATGATTATCCTTACTTACTGAGATGATCATGTAATTTTTCTCTTTAATTATTTAATGGGATTATTTATGTTGGTGGATTTTCTAATGCTGGACCATCCTTGTAATCCTGGGAAAAACTCTACATGTTCATGTGTTATTTGTGCATTTTGCCCCATTTAACTTGTTAATATTTAAGTCAGAACCATTATGATCATATTTATAAGTCAGATCGGTCTATAATTTCATTTTCTTATACCGTTCTTGTCAGATTTTTGTGTCATGGTTATGCTAGTCTCAAAAAAGATCTTGGGGTAAATAACTGTCTATATTCTGAAACAATTTGTTTAGTAATTATTCTTTCCTTGAATATTTCTTGGTCTTACAAAATAGCCTCAGCTTGATGTCTCTATGGAAGAGATACTTCTGACTACTGACTCAATTTCTTATCAATTTCTTTGGTAATTATAAGTCTACTGAAATCTTTGCTGTGTGTTTAATAAATTATTTTCATTCATATTTTTTCCAGAAAGTTGTCCATTTCATCCGAATTATCAAATTAGTGGCACAAAGTTATTCCCAGAGATTTTCAAGATTACTTATATCCCCCCTGAATTTATACAAATGTTCCATTTTTTGTTCTTAATATTGTTTATTTTTCACTTCTTTTTATCATTCCATTTTGTTAGAAATATGCCATTTTTGTCTTCTAAATATGAATGTATTTTCTCTTGATTATTTCTATTATACTGAACTTACTTTCTATTTGTTAAATCCTCTCTTATTTTAATTTTTTTAAGTTCTAGTTTGAGTTTTCTGCTTTTTTTATAGCTTCTTTTTTTGAGTACCTACAATTTTTCTTTTTTTTTTAATAAATCATTCGAGTGTATAAATTTCCTTCTAAGTACCTTTCCTGCAAACTACAAGCTTTGATATGATGTGCTAATTTTTAGTTCCTTAGTTCTAAATATTTCATTATTTACACCATTATTTTCCCCCTAAATCCATAAGTTATTTAAGAGTGTATTTCTAATTTTAACACATGTAAATTTTAAAATTATTTTTTAAATGTCAGTATCAAATTTAACAAAATTGTGGTTAGAGAATGTGATCCTTTATGATCTCAAGTTTTTATTGTATTTTGAGTCTTTTGGCTTAATATGTGGTCAATCTTTATAAATGTTTCCAGTGTACATAAAAATAATGTCTATTCTTTATTTGTTGCTGGACAGGATTCTTCATATACCTGTCAGATCACATTTTTAATTTTATTGTTCCCATTTTTATGTTCTCACTAATTTTGTACGCAGTTGATTTGTTTGGGTCTGAAAGAGCTATAATGAAACAGCCATTTTGAATGGTTGATGACTATTAGGGAGGGCACTTGTGATGAGCACTGGGTATTATATATAAGTGATGAATCACTAAATTCTACTCCTAAAACCAGTATAACACTATATGTTATCTAACGAGAATGTAAATGAAAACCTGAAACAAAATAAAAAATACAAAAATAAAATAACCATTTTGAACAGTTTGGACAGTTTGACATTGATGTGTCTTAACATGGGCTTCTTTGGGTTTAGGATTCTTGATTTTCATTTAGCATCTTGTTTGTGCAAATTTCTGTCTTTCATCAAGCTTGTATGTTATACTGTTTGATATTATCTAAGAGATCCCCAGGGCCTTGTTCTTTTTAAATGTTTTCCTCTCTGTTCTTCATCTTGGATAATTTCTATTGCTCTCTCTTCAAGTCTACTTACATTTTTTTTTTTTTTGCCATGTCCATTCAGCCATTAAATTCATCTAGTGATTTTTTTAATTTCTGAAATTGTACTTTTCAGATCTCGAATTTCCTCCTTTTTTGTCCCTATTTATATTCTATGACTTTTTATTTCTCTGCTGAGATTATTATTCATGAAAATCCTGCTCTTTTGCTTCACTGAGCATATTTATGATGACTAAAATCCTTGTTTGGGGGCGCCTGGGTGGCTCAGTGGGTTAAAGCCTCTGCCTTCGGCTCAGGTCATGATCTCAGGGTCCTGGGATCGAGCCCCGTATCGGGCTCTCTGCTCAGCGGGGAGCCTGCTTCCCCCTTTCTCTCTACCTGCCTCTCTGCCTACTTGTGATCTCTCTCTCTGTGTCAAATAAATAAATAAAATCTTAAAAAATAAAATAAAATCCTTGTTTGTTAGTTCCAACATCTGGTTTATCTCACAATGAGACTCAATTGATTTTCTTTTGAGAATATATTCCTTTTTTTTTCTTTGAATATTAGATTTTAAACATGATGTTTATATTTGAGTGGCATGCAACTTTGGGATCATGTGAAAGTAGGACATATTTATAGCTTCTATCTTGGGCTCCCCTCAGTCTCTGCATTCCTGGGGGAGATGGTGTGAGAAGGCTTACAGGCTATTATTATTCTCTCTCCTCTACGTAGATGTAATCAAACTCACGTCAGTTAGATATGCTTATGATGTGACTCTACTGTGTGTGTATGTAGTCATAACTTTTAAAAACCATTTGTAGGGGCACCTGGGTGGCTCAGTTGGTTAAATGTCTGCGTTTGGCTCAGGTCATGATCCCAGGGTCCTGGGATGAGTCCTGCGTTGGGCTCCTCGTTCAGTGGAGAGACTGCTTCTCCCTCTGTCTGCCACTCCCCCTGCTTCTGCTCTTTCTCTCTCTCTTTCTCTGACAAATAAATAAATAAAATCTTTAAAAAACAAGCCCACAGAAGTGGAATTTAAGAAAAATAATAATAATAAAAAACTATTTGTGTGTTGCTATCATCATTGAAGATTACATAGCACTTTCTAGCATTTATGTCATAACCACCCTTAAGGTAAAATATATTTACCAAATGTCAAAAAGTTAGCCTCAGAAGAACCCAAGAGACTGTCTTTAAAATTATGACGTTCATATACAAAGGCAGACTTGCTTTCAATTTTTGGAGATTCAGCTTATGACATTCAACTTCCAAATGTCAATTATGCATCAAAGAGGTGAAGCCAAAATCATTTTGACTTGGAGAGGATACTGCCAAACACTCCCTGCTTATCTAACCGAATAGAAGAAAATAATGCACTCAAGTCAATTCACTGCTTTTGTGATTTATCTAGAGGATCTATTTGCAATACTTCAATATTGGTACGTCAAGGTGACAATTTTTGGCAGAAGACAGTTATTTCTATATGAAAAAATTCTGTTGTTATTGCTAGTAATTTCTCCTGTATACTGAAGTTGGCACATTAGACTCACTTATTTCCTTAGCAAAGTAGTGATAATTGTCTAAGCTGGATGATGATTACAGAGAAGCCATTATACTAATTCTCTGTACTTTTGTTTATTTTTGAAAATTTCCATAATATGAAGTTTCAAAAAATTACTTCTTTGTGGTTAAGAAATGGAAGCCCCTGCTAAAAGTTCTAATGAATTTCTATAGGGAGATTATTCTCAGTATAATGGTTCAGAACATAGCATTTTGGGCATAAGTATGAGCTTTGGAGACTGACTGCCGAATTTGGATTCTGACTCTTTGTGACTTTGGGAAAATTAATTAACCTCTCTGTGCCTTGGTTTCCCCCCTCTCTTCCTCTTCCCCTTCCCTTTCATTTTCTTCTCTCCTCTCCTTCTCATAAAAGTGCCAAGGAGCCCTCAATCAGTAGTGAGTAAAGCACTGGATATGACATTATGCCTGAGTTTAGCTGTGACTCTAGTTTTATAAGTCTCAACGTGTGAACTTGGCCGCTGAGGGCCAGTTTCCCATCTGTATAATGAGAGGCTCAGAGTGAATGATGTCTGAATCCATTCTCTGGAATACAGATGTTGAGTCTGTATGTGGTCAACTAATAGACAACCTTCTATATCTGGATTCAAAATGAAGCAAAAGAATGAAGAAAACAAATGAAACAAAAGAATCAGTGACTATAGAAACAAAACATTGCCTGTAAACCTAATAAAGACTAAGTGGAAAGATATGGTTTGATGTGAGATGTGAGAATCCTTTGGGTTTGCTGATGATTTACCCCTCTAGTCACAGGCCATGCTGGATCAGGGCATCCTCTCTATTTCTTTGAAGAGGAGCAGAGGACGAATGCCATTGGTTGCATTCTGGCCAAACAGGGGTGAGCAGAAGTATATGTGGGTCAGCCAGAAAGTCTTCACGACAGAGGAACACACCCTCCTCCCTTCCTGCTTCTGCTATCCTACAATGAGCTAATGATGTTTGGGAGTTTTGAAGCTATTTTACACTCTAAGGTTTTTCATAATATCTTCTGATTATCCTTTTAATAACTTAGGATCTGTGGTAATATCTCTTTTCATTTCTGACAGAGTATTTGCATTTCTCTTTTTTAGATCAATCTTCCTTGTGTTTTTCTCAATATTATCAATTGTTTTCAGAAGACTCAGTTTCTTGATTGGTTGATTTTTCTCCCTTGTTACTTTCTGTTTCTTTGATTTCTACTCTTATTTCATTTTTTGTACTTTTGGGGGATTGAATTTGTTCATGTTTTTCTAGCTTCTTGAGGTGAAATTTTAGATCATTAATTGTAAGACTTTCTTCTTTTCTAATCTGTGCATTAAAGCTATAAATCTTCCTCAGCACTACCATTGATGCCTCCCATAAATTTAAATATATAGTATTTTCAACATTATTGTGTCAAAATATTTCCTGATCTTTGTGATTTCTTGCTCAACACATGGACTGTTTAGAATTGTGTTAATTATTTTCCAGACATTTGAGTGTTTTCTAGACCTTTTATGATTATTCATTTCTAATTTAATTTCAGTATTAGAGAGCATACTGTGTATTTCATGGTGAGGCTCGCATAGTTTGGAAAATGTCTATTTTGCAGTTCTTGAGTGTAGTGTCTATAAATGTAATCATATTGATTAATGATGTTGTTCAAATCTTCCATACCCTCACTTATTTTTGAGGACATATTCTGTCATTCACTTAGAGAAGTATGTTTACATCTGAAATTACGATTGTGAATTTTTTTTATTCTGACAATTTTGTCTTATATATTTTGAAGCCATATATTAAATAAATATATATTTAGAACAGTTAGATCTTTGTCACAAATTACCTTGTTTTATCATTATGAAAAAAGCATTTGTAGCCCTATTAATACTTCTTACCTTTAAATCATTTTAGTCATTCCACCTTTCTTTTGGCTAGTGTTTGCAGAGAATATCTCTTTCCACTCTTCTATATTCAAACTATGTATGTGTCTCCTATAAACAGGATATGGTTGGGTCTTTTAGAGTTTTATTCAGTATGACAATATTGCCATTAAGTTGGACTCTTTCATAGATTGACTTTTAATGTAATTACCAATATATTTGTATTTATGTCTATCACATTACTTTTTATTTTCTTTTTCCATCTCTTCTTTGTTCCTCTTTTCCTGCTATGTTCTACTTTATTTCCTTTGTTAACATTTTCATTATATTATTGTATTATTTTAATATCAACTTCTGAGGTAATAACTTGCATCCTTAATACATTATAATTTAAGTTAGTTCTTTATTGCTTCATAAACAACACAAAAACTTTGCAACAATGTAACTCCATTTACCCTTTTCTTTACTTTTGTCCTATGGTGGTCATATATTGTATTTATACATATAATTTTAAAACCACAAGATGTTGTTAATAATGTCGCAATGTTAAGAGTTGAGAGTCCTTTATACCCACAGATGTACACCTTCTGGAGTTCCTCATTGCTTCTTTACATTCTTTTGCTGCCTTGTGAGATCATTTTCCCTCTGTTATAAGAGCTTTCTATAATGCCTTGTACTTTGGGTCTACTGGCAGAAAATTTTGTCAACTTCCATTTGTCTGAAAATATCCGATTTCTCATTTATTTTTGAAGGATTTTTCCTGCTAAGTTGAATTCTAGGCTGGCAGTCTTTTAACTCTTTAAATATGTTATTTTACTGTCTGCTGACTTCCATAGTTTTTGCCCAAAGGTCTACTGTAATTTGTATCATTGCTCCTTTGAACGTAGTTTGTCTCTTTATCTTCCCCTCTGGTGGTTTTTATAATTTCCTCTATATCTTTGGTTTGCAATAGTTTTCTCTGTGGATTAATATCCTGTATCAGTTATATAAAATAATTGGCCATTATCCTTTTTGTTCTACCTCCAATCTACTCTCTTTCGGGCATTCCAGTTACATGCATGCTTGAACATTTGGCTGTGTTCTACACATCTCTCAAGCTCAATTTTGTTTTTCTTTTTAATTCATTTTTTTCCCTCTGTATTTCAATTTTTATAATTTCTATTGACCTGTTCCCTCATCTCCTAATTCTGTCCTCTCCTCAATTGGGTATGCTCTGAAGCTCATTCAATGAGATCATAATATCAGATCACATGTTCCAAGTTTACAATGTCCATTTTGGTTCCCTTTATAGATTTTAATTCATGATCTATTGAAATTCTCTAATTTTCTTTTATTTTTGTCAGTCTGTTCTTCTAATTTATTTAGCATATTTATAGCAATTATTTTTCAAATCCATCTCTGCTAATTCCAACAAGTGAGCCAGCTGTGGGTAAGCTTCTGTTATGTATTTTTTCCCTTGATTGTCAACAGTCACATTTTTATCTATCACATTTTTATCCTTCATATCTCTCAATTTTTAATTACATCTTGGACATGTGTATGAAAGAACCACGGAGACTGAGTTAATGTTATTTAGTCTCAGAGAGGGCTTACTCATTTGTTAAGAAGACAGAGTGAGAGACTGATCACCTTCATTCAATTAATAATTGAATGGAGTCAGTCCTGGGTTGGAGTTTTAAAGAGAATCAATTCATTTTTCATTTCAAATTTCATGAGTGTTAGACCTGTCAGAGTTTATTTCAGGTGTCTCCCAGAATTTGGGAGTCTAAGCCTCGAGAGACAACAGGAAATCTTATTCCGCTTTTTCACTCCCGTTCCTTCGGGCTTCCTCAGTAGCCTAGCACCTAGTTTCATGGGTGAAAGTAGCCCTGTGTTTGAAACTTCTCCAGATTCTAATTCACTCTTCCAGCCCATGCAGACATGAGAAGCCCTGCTGGTTTCTCTCTTTATCTAGTAGAATTCTTCTGCCTGATCTTCACCCTGTGCTCAGACTCAGTAAATTCCCCCATGGTGAAAAACATCCCCTAATCTCTTCTTACCTAGGAAACCCTTGCTGGAATTTAATTTTTGTAAACCTCTTTGCTTTCACAGCTCTCTTGTGTCTTTTAATAATATTGTTTTTGTAATTTATCCATTTTTTTCTTGCTTTTATGAGGTGAGCAAAGATCTATCACTACTTTCTACATCCTAATCTTAAAGTGTAGGCCCCCTGTGCTGCATTTTAATTGCCTCTCAGAATGGAAATCGTATGATGAGCTTGGGAAATTTTTAAGTGTGGTAGGCAAAATAGTGTCCCCCTAACCCCCAAACAATACCCATATCCTTGCAAACTGTGTATAAATTATCTTATATAGCAAAGGAGATTTTGCAGATGTGATTTAGTACCTTGAGATGGGAATGATCCTAGATTATTTGAGTGGGTCCAGTGTAATCACAAGGATCCCTAAACATGGAAGACGAAGGCAGCAGAGGAGATCAGAGTGATGAGACATGGGAAGTAATCAACCCACCATTGCTGGCTTTGAAAATAAAGGAAAAGAGACATGAACTGAGAAATGCAGGTGGCCTCTGGAAGCTGGAAAAGGCAAGGAAATGAAATCTTCCCTAGAAACTTTGGAAAGGAACACAGCCATACTAACACCTTGATTTTATCCCAGTGAGACCTTGTTGGACTTCTAACCTATGGAACTGTAAGATAATAATTATATTGTTTTATGCTATTAAGTTTTCTGTACCTTGCTCAGGCAGCAATGGGATTCTATTACAGTAAGGTAGGAGCTCAGGACCCCAGTTACAGTTTCCCTGGACTGCCTAACCGTGAACTTCTTTTACAAGAATGAGAAATCATCTTTCAAATTTTTTGAGCCACTGGCATTTTAGGGCTCTCTATGATGAGCACCCCAAACTAATCCTAACTAAACACTGACCTCCTTTTTAATCCAATCCTCCTGCATTACTGATTCCAAAGTCATCCTTTGAGACTTATCATCTCCATTAAAACTCTCTCAAAAATTTTTCCTCTCCATACACTATCTTGTATTTTTCAATTTTGTCTCTTCAACTTATAACACTTCACCTATTATTCAATTGTAACATGACCTCCAGACTACTGAATAATTTACTTTCTCCCACCCATAGACCTCTCCTTTCTTTACTTCCCTCTCTATAATTCCCTCTCTATAATACAAATTCCTTAATCATTTTCACAATATCCTGATTTTTTTTGGCATTATTTTCTTTTGTTATTCCTGCTGGCAAGACCTCTGCCACTACTGAGTCCAAACTTCTCTGTTTGATCTGGGATTCTAGAACACAACTGGAAAAAAGAACACAGCTTAGCAGAGTATGGTGTGTGCATATACGTGTGTATGTGTTCATTACTGTGGTCTGGACCTGCATATATATTTACCACCTTGGCATCTCCATGTTGGTGTCTCCAAATACTCATACTCAAAATATCCTAAATTGAGTTTGAAGTCTTTATCCCACACATCTGCTCCTCTGCTACTGTTTCCTATTTCAGTAAATGGTACAACTATCCACTTAGTTGTTTATGTAGAAACCTAGGAGTTACCTTGACACCTCCCTTTTCCTCCATAATTAATCAATGTACCAAATACTGTTGATTCTGCTTTCTAATTATCTTTCATATGCATCCATCTATCTCCCTCCCAGATACAAATCCTTTAGCCAAGCTTTTTTTTCCTTTACCCATGTTTCTGCATAGTCTACTAGTTCATATCTCTTTTTTTACTCTTGCCACCCAACTGCAACCCCTGCTTACCCAGAACTCTGGTTGTTTTCTTTGACTTTGTATTACTACTACTATGAGATGCAGAAAATCAGATATAATAATAAAATAAAAACCATATAGATGTACCTAGATGTACTATATAAATGTACATGTGTGTTACTTTGAAATGGTTCAGAAAAAAAATTACAGGCATCATGATTCTTTGTCTCTAAATACTTAAGCACACATTTCCAGAAAAGTAAGAATATGCTTCTACATAACTACAACACTATTTCTAAACTAAGAAAATTAAAAATAATACCATACTATAATTTAGTAACTAATTTGTAGTAAAATTTCCCATATTGTCTCTAAAATTTCTTTTATTGCCATTCCATATGAAGCCAGGAACAAATCAAGGATCATTCTTTGCATTTGATTGTTGAGTCTCTTAATATTTTTAAAAAATCGTCTCTCATCCCCATCCCCACATACACCTTTTTGGTGACATTAAGTTTCTTTTTCTTTCTCCCTCCCTCCCTCCCTTCTTCCTTCCTTCTTTCCTTCCTTCCTTCCTTCTCTCTTTCTTTCTTGTATTCATGAAATTTTTATTTTTTCTTTCTTTTTTTATTATTATGTTCAATAAGCCAACATAATACATCATTAGTTTTTGATGTAGTGTTCAGTGATTCATTAGTTCATATAACAGCCAGTGCTTACCACAACCCGTGCCCTCCTTAGTACCCATCACTCGGTTACCCCATCCTCCCAATCCCTTCCCTTCCATAACCCTCAGTTTGCTTCCTGGAGTCCAGAGTTTCTCATGGTTTGTCTTCTTCTCTGATTTCTTCCCATTCCATTTTCCCTCCCTTCCCCCCCTATGGTCCTCTGCACTATTCCTTATGTTCCACATATGAGTGAATGAAACTGGGCCATTCTTTTACACCATACACAAAGATAAACTCAGAAAGACCTAAATGTGAGACCTAAATCCATCAAAATTCTAGAGGAGAACATAGGCAGTAACCTCTTCGACATTGGCCAGCAACTTCTTTCAAGACGCATCTCTAAAGGCAAGGAAAACAAAAGCAAAAATGAACTTTTGGGACTTCATCAAGGTAAAAAGCTACTGCACAACAAAGGAAATAGTCAACAAAACTAAGAGACAACCTAAGGAATGGGACAAGATATTTGCAAATGACTTTACAGATAAAGGGCTGGAATCCAAGATCTATAAAGAACTTCTCAAACTCAACACCCAAAAAACAAATAATCCAGTCAAGAAAAGATAACATTGAATTTCTAGGGAAAATAGGTCAGTTGTGTAGTGTAATGTTCCATGTTGTAGACTTGCCTGTTTCCTAATGTTGATTAGGGCATTTTTTAAAATGCAAATTTGATCTGCAACACTCCTGCTTCAGTGGTTTCCAGTCACTCTTAAGACCAAGTCCACAAAAGTTGGTGAAGTCTGCAGAACCCATAGTGACCTGGCCAGGCTTCCACTCAACGCCCTACCTCCTCTTGCTCCAGTCTCTTCCTGTTTATTCTTTTCCAAGCCCTCTGGCTTCCTCTCTTTTTTGCAAATACTCTTATCTCCTTCCATTCTCAGCACACAGGGCATCATTTCTGTCTGGGAAACTCTTTTACCCCCACTTTGCCTGCTCGGATCTTATTCGTACTTCAGGATACTTCTTTAGGCAAGTCCTTTTTGACTCACAAAACAGGGATATACCTCCCTTTGTATATGTTCTCAGAGGTCTCAAAAGTTTCCCTCCATGGCACTTTGCATAGTTTCATTTAATTAGTTACTACTAATGATTTCACATCTACCTCCTTCACTGGACTGTAAATTCTATGAGGATAGGGGCCATTCCTATCTTGTTACCTTTGGATCCCCAACACTCATTACAGAGCTGAGCTCATAGTAGTTGATCAAAAATTTGAGCAGGTTTCTTACTCTCTCTGTGCCTAAATTACTTTGTCTATCAAATGTGAATAATAATAAGGCCTGCCCTACAGGCTTTTAAACAATAAACAAGATAAACCCAGTAAAACCCTTAACATAAAAACTGGAAAATAAGAGGCCAGGAAATAGAAGTTCATGGTAATGAATTTTGTATTTCTGAAAAAAATCCCATTTTTCAGAGTTTTGAAAGGTTGAATATGTGGAGATCATGTGCCATTTGTACATGAACAATTTGTAATCTTATAGAATGTTCACAATCTCTTAAAGTGGTTCTTCAACTAAAATATGTATTTCAGTTTCTCTTGTTTGATGGGCTCAGCTGTCACACAATCTTTCTTTAGTCAGTATTTCAGAAGAAATACCTATAATCTGTGTTAGGAGAATAAGAGACAAGGAAGTAGGAGATGGTTTTCCATTGCATAGTTTAATTAATTTGTGTATTTATTTGATTGCCAAGAATATTATATGCATGGCAATTCATCAATGATTATATTCATTGATTATTTTGACATGCAATTGACTTATCTCTTGGAGAAAAATAACACCTTTCAAACTTACCTTTGCACTGTGTCAAAATCTCTTTTAAACATGAGTGCACAGGGACAAATTAGTAACTTCTGAAGATAGATGTGCTCCATTACACACAGTTGCTTCCCTTGATTTCCCTCTCCTCCGATCAGAGAATTTGTAGGTAGCCCGATGCCATTGCTTGGCACTGGGGTGCAGAATCCCAAACACACAGAACAGTTAAAAACCAACTCCTATTAATGATTTCATTGCCTTAACTCCATTTGTAATGTAAATCCTTCAGAGGTGCTTTCTATTCTTAGAAGAAAAGTCACACGCTGGAGGGAACGTCACCTTCGCAATCAGCACCCCTTTTAGCTCCTAATGTAGAACATATGGTGGTTGAAGAGGTTACAGAGTTACAGAAATGTCATTACAGAATTTCTCTATGTTCACATGTATCATCTGTCACGTAATTATTTGTTTTACGGCCCATACCTATAATGGGCTAAGTGGGGACTATTTATATCAGTTAACAATGAGTGCCTTTAATTAGTATTTCATGCAACTGGAACATGTTAAGAAAGCTGACACAAATCTGGCTGGGTTGGGAGATTCCATGTGAATTTCATTATGGAATTGCTAAGATACTACAGTTGCACAGGTACCAAGCTTTCTACCGCCATAAATGCTCTGGAAGTTCAACATGTGTGAAAATGACAAACCATCACATTGGGTCTCACTCAACTGACGGGCATGTGGAACTTGTCCACGCTGTACCCAAACCCCAAATTCCTCATGCTAGCCAACTCAGAGGCATGTGCAGGCATGCAGAGAACGTGTTACGGAACCCGTGCAAACCTTGGGAAAGAATGCCGGAAAAAGAAAGAATGAGCAAAGCCTCTGTGGTACAAGTGCTTAGTGCTAAGTGAGAGGTTGGCAGTTGGATAAAGTATTTTTGTTAACCATTTGCAAATGATTTCATTTTTCCCATTCTCATTTTTAGACCCTTTTATTGAGTCAAAGACACATTATCAACATCCTAGATGCAGTAAAGCAAAACTGGTTTTAGTAGACAATGAAGACATAGTTACATGTCTAGACCTATAAGAAAGCATCTCCAATTAAAATATTGAAGAAGATAGCCATGTCAGCAACCCATCCTTTAATTCCTTTGAAAAGGAATCCCCACCTTACAACTACAATAGAGGCTGGCGGACTATTCTAAACTAACTCTGAGCAACTCCATGTGATGTGCCCTCTCTCCCTTTTAGGATTTTGTGAGGTATGCACAGTATATTCAATCTGTCATCTTGGTTTACAGAATCAGACAGCATTTTCACATGTTGATCTCAACTTCAGAAAGAATGCTAATTGTTTTGTCAAACGAAAATGAATTTTTAAACAGCGAAGTTTTATATATATATGTAATTTATATATATTTATAGTGATTTATGACTCGGTGGAAAAATGATCCTGTTTTTCTGACAATGTGGCCAGTGTTACCGAAATTAGTAATAGACTTTCCAGTGTTTCCTGTGAAATCTTTAAAGTACTGTTTAGTCATAACGGATGGAAGTTTTCTGGGGGGTATATCTTGCCACCTGAGGCTGCTCATGCAGGCCAGAGTGTCTTTGCTTGGTAAATATACCCAGACTACCGAAAATCTCCATCAGAGAAAATTGTGGAATCTGAACCACTGGAAAATTACAAGCAGGTCTCTGCTTTCCGGTGACCTATGTGAACCCAAAGTGCACAGATTAGAACAGTGGTTGCTAGTGAAGGCGCATCACTCTGCCTGACAACAAACTCCTGGGGGTGGGCGGGAGGGATGGGGTGTGGTTATTCATCACTGTTCTCCTCAGTGTCATTTCCTGGGACGGTGCGGGACAAACACCTAGTGTGTGAGTCCTTACCACATCTTTAGCCATGACTGTCTCCTTGAAAGTCTTTTGCTATGGACTTTATTGGTTCTCAGAGAAAGCCATGGGCTTCTCTATCTGTGTCAACAGCTGGATCTCTGTGTGAAACTGTATCTCCTCTCCCATCTACTACATCAAAATCACTACATACACGGAGTGATAACTGACCCCTGACTTTAGACTACACATTCACTTTGAATCTTTTTAGGTCTCTGGATCTTAATTATCTCCCATAAGCAACAAGCAATTGATTGTGAATTTTTAATACCAGTGGCAACTTTCTTGTTTCCCCCAGAAGTCTTATCCTAATTATGTTTGCGGTTGCACTTAAGTGATGGTTATCCTCTCTCCATGTTCTGCGTTTCTATATGATATGACTCTTCTATTTCTCTTTCTATATAAGTGGTATCCGTAGTAACTTTTACACTTTTCATTTCACTTGAAATCAGATATGAAGATAACTTGCCTTGATTTTTGATATCTTTAGCATTTAGCATAAATGCTTTGTTTTCTCTACACAGTCATACGAAAAGGTTAAGTCGACGTTGTATCTTGCTGTCTTTTAGTCAAAATAGAGAATATAGAACAAAACAAGATAAAAATTAAATATTTCACATACAGAATGTATCCAGGCCTGTATTGAGCTTTGGGGGCTCTGAGGTCATTTTAAGTCCCCCACTTCCTATAAGAGCATCTCCAGGGTTCATGTATTCTCATTGAAAACAAAGCCTGGGGTTGCAGCCTGTATAGATGTTATCTGAGTTTTATCAGGTTTCTGGGGACATCAAAATGAATGCCACCACCAAACGTGCTGACTGGATGCGTGCAAAACAATGCAGTGGGGGGAAAAGGAGCAGGTAATATCATCTCTGAGCTGGGAGTTCCCATTCCAGTGGAGGAGACTCCCCTGCTGGGCAAGTGGACACCAGGTTAGCATTGGAGAGGGCCACAGAAATGGGGGTCCACCCAGGAAACAGGCCCAAAATACTAACCTGCATGGCTTTTGGGAAATGAAAAGGAGGATGAGATATACAGAGAGGGCTGTGGCTCAGGATGGTGATGGAGGCAGCCTGAGAGTTAGCTCTGCTGCTACAGCGATCTGGTCTACCCACTAACTGGGTCCCTTTGCATCCAGTGGGCATCTTTGCCATCTGCTGACCCAACTGGATGGGAAAAATTGTCAGGATGTTTTGTCGGGAAACCCTAGGCAAACTAGAGGATAATGGTACCATGGAAAGGCTCTCAGTAACTATTTGTTTCCTTGACTTTTACACCATTACTCAGATCTCACCGAATACAATATTCTAGGCAAATGCTGATCAAGATAAAAATATGTACCTACAAAGAATCTAAAATAACTATGATAGTGCACAGAATAGCAGAGCTGGATCATCCATAGTAATAAAATTCAAAGACTTTTAATTCTGGAATCACTGAGAACTGGATATTGGGCAAGTTTGTTTTCCATGTAAGGCAAGAAGGGATTAGGTTGTGGCTCATCTCTTCTTACTTTCTTATTGAATAAAAAAAAATGAACCATGAAGAGAGAACCATACTAACTTGTTTCTTTTGCGTGTGTTTGTAAATGTGCATACACATCAACTGGATCCAACTGGAAGGAAGAGAATATAGTAGATACCAATAAAATCTTTTGCCAAAAATAGTCACGAGATATACAGTAGTTTATAAATTAAATATGCTTGAAGTAGCAGAAAACTATGGCAACCAATGTATTGTATGAGGTTGTATGATTAAATCTAAATGTGTGGATTCAATTATAATTGCAGATGTAGAAGCGGGTACATTGGCAGACAGACTTACCAAGTTCAGCTTGCAAAATAAAGTAACAAAAGCTGGGACCACACCATAAAAAGAATTTCTCTCTGATAGCCTGCTGCCCCAGGAGAATAGTTATTGGGAGGTGGGCAGGGACTAGAACAAACCAGAATATGATTAGATATGATGATTAGATGATTCTTTGTATAGTTACAGGAGTGCATAACAAATATTTGAAATACCAAGTATAGCAATGTCAATAAGGAATGCCCTCCAGGTTAGTTATTCATGTGCTACTTAAAAGAGCAGAGCTCACCACTGTCTTTGCCACTCTGCTGGAATAATTTATGACACTCTTGGGAGTGGAGACATAGAGGGTTATGTGTGTGTGCCTATGTTGATAAATGGCTTCCTTGATGGTATGCCCTGTTTGGGCTGGGAAAGCCAGGACCAATTTGGGTTACGGAAAGATTAGTTTCCTTATTTAAAATCCAAGAATGCCCAAATAAGTTAAGCAGTATATTAATGCAGCATCACTGCAAAGTCATTTCATTTTTTGAACTGAAGTGCAGGAGACCCCAGCTGACAGATATTGAGGGCTTCCTGTGGGCCAGACAGAGTTAAAAGTTTTACATTTTCAGCTCTTTTATTTCTTGCAGCAACCCTAAGAAGTAGACATTATTATTATCGCCTCAATTTTATAGATGAAGAAAATGAGGCCTAAAAAACTTACTTCCATAAGGTCACCCGGCTAGCCAGGCAAAGCATCAGGGCTCAAATCCAGGTCAATCAGGCCCTGAAGTGTAGGTTCTTTCCTACACTCTGTTGCTTCCTGAAGGCATCTATCCCCAGATATTCCATCAACCATGAAATTATAGGGAAAAATTTGAGAAATGTGGTAGACCAAATAATGGCCCCCAAAGACATCCACATTCTAATTCCTAGAGCCTGTGCCTATGTTTCCTTACATGACAAAAGGGACCCTGCAGATGCGATTAAATTAATATCTTGATTTGGGGGGATTATACTGGATTCTCTGGGTGGTCCTAACGTAGTCACAGGGTCCTTATCACAGGGAGGCAAAAGCTTCAGAGTCAGAAAATGAAGATGTGAAGTCTGAACCAAAGGTTGGAGTGATGGCTCTGAAGAAAGAAGGGGCCGTGAGCTGAGGAACAGAGCTGGCCACGAGAATCTGAAAAACGGAGGGAAATGTGTCTCTCCTAGAACCTGCAGAAGAAATGCAGCCCTGCTGGCACCTTGAGCTTGGCTTCATGAGCCCCATGCTGAACTTCTAACCTGTATATAGAATAAATGTGTAGGGCTTTAGATCTCTAAACTTGTGGTAGTTAACAACAGCGATAGGAAGCCAATCCAGGAAACCGCATCGAAATTCAAATGTAAAGGAGTTCCATAGAAAAAAGTCTAGGCCAAATTTATGCAAATGGCATTCTAATGGTGATGCACTGAGAAAAATATTCTTGGACTTCCCATTGTCTGAGAAGCAGGTCAGATTGCACAGAATCAGAAAAGATCATGACTTACCTTCACCACACATGCCTTCCCCTGGATGGTAGGAGTTCATCTAATCTGGAGCAAATAAACCAGTGCCGAGCCAGCAAATGCCAGCTCTGTGCCCTAACCTGGAGCTCTCCCGCAGCCACCAACTCTTTCTTCACGGGGACTCAGCGATGATGATTAGCAGCCCATGACGTAATGAGAGTGGAGTAGGGTAGATCTCAGCATAAGTGCTCTGAGGTGCTGTTATCTATGGAAATCAATAGATCTCACACGTGCAAAAAATAACCAGCTAGAAGATAAAATGAAAGAGAAAACCTGTTTATTATAGTGATGGAAAATGAGATGCTTTAGGAATAAGTTTGGGAGGAAGTGTTCAAATACTATATGAAAAAAATATAGTCATTTTTTTTAAGATTTTACTTATTTTAGAGATAGAGAGCTCATGAGTGGGGGCAGGGCAGAGGGAGAGGGGGAGAGAGGAACTCAAGCAGACTCCACGCTGAGCGCGAGGAGCCCTATGTGGGGCTCGATCTCACCACCCTGAGATCATGACCTGAGTCGAAACCAAGAGTTGATGCTCAACTGGCTGTGCCCCCCGGGCGCCCTGAAACTATGATAGTTCTTGAAAGATACAAAAGTAGACTTGAATAAATGGAAAGATACTGTCATTTTTGCAGAGGACATCTTGACACCATCAAGATATCAGTTCTTTATAAATGAATTTATAAAATTGATTAATTCCCGGTAAGCCTTGATTAAAGCCTGGTAAGAACTGGACAAGGTGATACCAAAGGTTGTATGGAAAAACCAAATATGCATGAATAACTAGGAAAGCCCTGAAAGGAATAGTCATGAGAGGGGAGCTAGCCCTCCAGATATCTAAACATATCACAGCACCTTGATACTTAAAACTACAGTAATGGTGTGCGAATAGACAGAAAAACCAATTGCAAGAATAGAAAGTCCAAAACAGGTAAAACTGTGTACAACAATGGTGGTTCCTGGGGCAGAAATAACCCTTTTATATCATTATGTTGGGGAAAACTGGAGAGTCATTTGTAAAAAGATAAAACCAGATCCATTTCTCACAATATGCACAGGAGTAAGCTCCAAATGAATAAAAAATATAGGTGTAAAAAAAAAAATGACACTCTACAAGTATAGCCAAAAACTTAGCAGAATTTCTCTATAACTTGTGTGTGGGCTTTCTATGAGGTGCTTTTATTTATCCTATTACTTTTGATATTCCCGTTATCTGTTTTAGAAGCTGCTCTTGTTTGCAATATGTTTGGATTTGGTTTTTGTGACACAATCTATGAAACTTTTCTTGGATTGGTTTGTTCTTTTACTAGATTGGTTTGTTCTATTTACATGTGTTAGTATAATTAATATTATATACATATTTTGTCCTAATTCTGTCCTCCTATGTTTTTAGTTATTAATGCTTCCTGGAATCTGTTAGCTAACCTGGCTATGGCATAGGTTCAATTTTTCTGTGTCTGCTTCTCTTAGCAAATAGTGCAATCAGTAGGCTCAATAGTTCCATTGTCCCTTGAATGTTTTCTTTATTAGGACTTCAGTATATACTTTTTATGTACAGGTTCTCGACTTCAGAGACTCCAGTCATCTTCAAGTTCACTGCCTTTCCCACTGCTTTTTAAATCATAATCTTTTCTCCCTTCACATTCAGTACGATTATTTTAGACTTTTCCTGTGTGCCAGTAATTCACTTTGAAGTAGTCTGCTCTGTTACAACCTGTTTCTAATTAGTTATATTTTCTATAGCACAGAAATCAATAAATCCAGTATCACAGGAAATATATATCACAGATATGTATATCTATATTTTCTATCTATATATGTATCTATGTATCTGTGCTATAGAAAATATAATTAATTAGTCTTAATTGGGGTCTTTGTCCTTGGTTTATTTCCTTAATTCTACAAACTCCTTTTTCTTCTCATTCTGTTGTTTGAACATCTCATCTCTGAGGTCATCTTGATTAGATGTTGTCTTTCTTTTGTGTGTGGTGCCCCTTTATCTCTCATATTATCATCAACCTCATCGCCTTCTTTATCTACAATATATTTGCAAGCTCTTCCCGGTCTTTATCGTGCTGAAGGGGAGCAGCTCTGTCTAGCCTTCTTCTGTTTGTATTGATACAACGTGGGTAAATTCTCTTTAAGTCCCTTCCGATCTTGGCTATGAACTGCTTTTCCTTGAAAGGTACAGTTCAGATGAGGTTTTCTGTAACCTAAAGACCAGTGGAGGGAGAGGAGGGGGTCAGCATTTTGAGAAAAACTCTCACCAGGACTATGTGCAGCCTTGGTTTGCGGTTGAGTTCTATTCTTTCATCTCGGGTTTCGTGAAACTATCTTTCCCACCCGATCCCACAGATAATTTTGTACAGGAACAGCCTCATGTTGTTGTTTTATCCATTAAGCTTTTCAGTGTTCCTTGTAAAGGGTGGAAGCAGGAATATTATTATTATTTATATCCAAAGGACAATAGAAAACTGAAAGATCAGAAGCAAGATTTGTTACTGGATGTCATTAAAATGTCGCATTATGCCAAATGTTTTCATTGTTAAATTTGATATTAGTAAAAAAAAATTTTTTCATTATACTTGAAAGGAATTGCATGCTCAACTTTCTTATTTTGTAAGAATTCCTGAGCTTGCATCATCATTATGAATTAGTCATTAGATTTTTAAGTGGAAGAAAGTACTTGAGACAAAAATAGTTTTAAGTGCAAAATGGTAAAGGAATTTCCCAAAAGAATGTATGGACAACATTTCTCTTTAACGGGGAATGTGAGTGAATTTTAATACATTTGTTATCCTGGAGTAGAGATTCCAAAAATAAGAGAGCCCAGGAGCTGCGGGCATCCTAAGGGTCCCGCCCAGTATTCTTGGGCTTCCGGAGCTTTCTCTGCTCGGTCGAAGGGCCCTGCATCCTCTGCTTCAGCCAGGGAGTTGCCTGGTGGTGTTTCCTCACCCAGTTTCGCCTTTCTGATGCCAGCAGCCATTTCTACATTGTCCCAAGCAAGCCGGGGGGAAAAGCGATGGTAAAAGTGTCATGCCTAGGGTGGCCCGGAATCTTTTGAATTCCTGTCCTGTAGTTTTCCCACATGATGGACTCATCCTGGCTCCCTGAGGTAGGAACCAGAAATCAATTGTTGAATCTTTATGTAGCCAAGGCACATGACTGGGACTCCACTTACTGCCAATTATCCTCGCCACCCCGGACAGCAAGAACTAAGGATGGATCTGCTAGTGGCATCTGTGTCTTTGCCACACTTTTCACATGCTGGGGAGGAAAGTCAACATGGACTCTCTTCCTGTTCGGGGACGATAAGGCAGCATGGTGGACACACAAAGCTTTCAGATGCAGAGGTGGCAGGGGTCCTGGTGACAGGGCCTGTGGTTTAGGGCCCCGCCCCCCACCGTGGGGGTACCCCACAGCACCTGGATGCGGAGATGATGAGGTCCCCCTTGCAGGCAGTTCCACACACCACCTGGATGCACGCGGGTTTTGGTGCGTTGGAGAAATATCTATAATGTGGGGAGGGGCATCCCCGCCAGGTTCTCAGCGGGCCACTTGTCATACCTGCTCTAGCATATTTATTTTCCCTTTGTATTTTCTCCAGTTGCCACGACTCCTCATTACTATACACAGTTGGCTTGGGCTAGGGCTGTCAGACTTAAAAACTAAAGACACAGGCTGTGCCACGGATTGTGTGATTAAGTTATGTGAAATGTCCAGGTAGGTGAATGTATGGGGACAAAACATAGATTAATGTTACACAGTGTTTGCTTAGGGCTGGGGGCGGGATGTGAAGGGACCACTAATGGGTGCTAGCTTCTTTTTAGAATAATGAAAATATTCTAAACAGAAATCGTGGTGATGGTTGTACAGCTCTGTGACTATATTAGAAACCATTAAGTTGTAGACTTTAATTGGGCGAATTTATGATATATAAATTATTACTCAATAAAGATGTCAAAAAATTAAGACACCCAGTTAAATTTGAATTTCAGATAAACAAGAAATAACTTTTACTATGTCCTGTATAATATTTGGACTGTACTAAAACATTATTTCTTGTTTATCTGAAATTCAAATTTAGCCGTGTGTCCCAGATTTTCTCTGGCAAACCCACTCTAGATATTTTTGGTGTCCTCGCTTTCCGCTTCACTTCAAGTAAGGATCACCAGAATGAAAATCCCAGAAAGTGTTTTATATTTTTTTTTCAAGATTTTATTTCTTTATTTGAGAGAGAGCATGAGCAGGGGCAGAGGCAGAGGGAGAAGCAGACTCCCTACTTAGCGAGGAGCCCAACTGCTCTGTCCCAGGACCCTAAGATCATGACCTGAGCTGAAGGCAGACGCTTAGCCTACTGAGCCACCGAGGCGCCCCTTGTATTTTTTATTTTTATTTTTAAAATTCAAGTTCTTAGCTGTACCAAACGAAATCCCATGGGCTCTTGGAAACTTGTGTCTTATTATTTCAGTGGCCACCTGTCTCTCCTTTCCACGATTGTTGTTTTCATTCCCTGAAAGGATCTGGTTTAACTATACTCAAATTTCTTTGCACAGATTCTCTCCACCTTTCTCAGTGTATCGAGGGCTGAAAAAATTCCTGAGTTCTTTACCTAATGTATCTCATATATATTATGATATAGCTGATTGAAGGAATGTGGTTTACTTCAGTGGTCTGATCGATCTCCCTAGTACTTCCTCTAAATTATATAATCTTGCGTAGTTTGCTGGCATAGTTCACAATCATGGGCCTTCTTTGCAAAGGGCCGCCCTCTGCCGCGTGGTGGAAGATCAGCTGATCGCTTTTCTGCAGAAACTGACACCCAGAACACAGGGATAACAGGATTGTTTCCTCCAAACTCATTCATCAGATAATTCACCTCTCCTCTGTGGGAAAGGATGATTAAGGAATGTTCATTGCCCCTGAATATTACTCTAATGAAAGCTCTTTCTTAGGAGAACATAAAACTAGAGAAAGAGATTTTTTTGGGAACTATGATGAGTGGGCATAAAATAAATCTGGAGAAAGGTGTACACTAGGAGTCCATTTTTGTACATATGCATAAACACAAATCTTGGAAACAGAGGAGTTCTGCTAGATCGCCTTTAGGGAAGAATGGAGAGGGAATGGGATTGCAGAAGACCAGTTTTGAAATGAAAAAAAAAATACAGGAGCAGGAGAAACTTGTCATGATTTTTAATTTGAGGAGGTATAAATACGGGTTTCTTCTTAATATTATATGCAATAGATTCTTGTACAACAAAGCCTTTTTTCCCAGCAGTGCCAAACATCCATTTTCTTGCTTCTCTTCTTATTCCCGTTTGTGGTCTCAGAGGTACTCACAGGTTAGTGTGGTTTTTACCATGGGCCTCAGTCAGTCCATCTCTTAGGAGTACTGGGTGAGGGGCGCCTGGATGGCTCAGTGGGTTAAAGCCTCTGCCTTCAGCTCAGGTCATGATCTCAGGGTCCTGGGATCAAGCCCTGCATCGGGCTCTCTGCTCAGCAGGGAGCCTGCTTCCCCCTCTCTCTCTGCCTGCCTCTCTGCCTACTTGTGATCTCTCTCTCTGTCAAATAAATAAATAAAATCTTTAAAAAAAAAAAAAGTGAGAAAGGTGGGTAAGAAAACCACGGGGCTGTCCAGAGGTTTAGAAATCGATGGGCAACTCTCATGCTGTCCACATAGGCTGTATCCTCTTCAGTGGTAACTGATAGATTAAAGTTTTTTATAAGTTCCCACTTCATGGATCCCACCTCACCCGGCTCTGGGGCAGCCTCATTCCAAGTAAACATGCTTGCACCCTTCGTCAGAAACAAAAACGACCTCGAAGGAGAGTTTCTCTCTTCCTTATGGTGGCAGGTGGGTTAACTTAGCTCTGAAAAATGCCTTCTCCATAGTGGAAACAAAGTACCATCTGTCTGATTTCATGAGCTGGGTCTTCTAGGGAAAGATCTATAGGGCAGATTGGTCTGGGAAGCCCGGAAAGACTCCCTATGAATACCGTTAAGGCAATGTCCAAATTAAAGCCTTTTGCCTCCACCCTTGCTTTTTTGGTCCTAATTCAGAACAGTTGCAATTTACGTTCTGTTGGGAAAACAAAAGAGAATTCACTAAACCAGAGAACACAGGGGAGCGCGTACCCATGTTCTTCTGCTACGAGCATACGGCAGACCCCTGAGAAGGTGGACAAATCACAGCTCAGGGTCTCCATCTCCTCACCTATACAACAAGGGGTTTGGTAAAATGGCCTTGAAGCGTCCTTCTGACTGTGACATCTGCAAATTCTAAGAAGCTGCATCTCTAGAGGCTTGGCCTCTGATGCCTTGACACTAGGCAATGCTCGGAGGGGCCTCGGCGTACTGTTGGGACAATGTTGGGTGACATGCTGTCCCTATCTAGACCCCGGCATTGCTCGGGCCAGCCTTGACGGCGTGCCCCAACTTAGAAGCTGTCCCACTCCTGAGCTCCGCTCAGCATTTCTTTTTATGAAGACTCTTTGAGTGTTTCTGTTATACATCCTGGTTGCCATGCAAACTTGGCTCGCAGAAGCCTGAAACAAACCCCAAACACCTCCTTACATACTTGCTTTATGACATTTTATTTGAATGCCAATATAACAAGTTTATAGTAAATGGAGGATATGGCAGGAGACTAAAATAACACCATAGTCTTTGAACACTCTAATCTGAGCTTAATAATTTTAAGATTTTTAGACATTTGTAACTCAACCTATGGGCAAAATCTAGTAGTAATGGTACTTGGGTAAAGATGTTATGCATGGAGCTCAAAAAGATTGTACTGGATCAAATAACACAGTGGTTCCAAAGGAAACTAAATCTTTTTAAAACCCTCAAACATCAGTTTAAACTGTTAACTTTAATTTTATTTTAAATTCATGTTAAAGTAATTGCATCAAGCTGGGATTAGGTACCCTGACTCTCCAGAGTTAACCATTTCATGGATTCGAAATATAAATATAGTTATTTAAAAGGGGAGGAGGTTAAAAAGAGGCTGGAGGTTTCTGCCTACTGTGATTTTGCAGAAGCGATCCCCCCCCCCCTCCCCGGGTGCTTCCCCGGCCCGGACATCAGTCGCCTGCTTCTCCATCTGTCGGAAGACAGAGCGTCCTGCCGAGCAAATTGCTGAGTGGGGAGACCACAAACAACTCTCAAGGACTCGGACAAAGTGACATTTTCGCCAGTACCTTGCTCATTAAGAATGGGAGTGTTCAAAGTTGGTTCGATGATGTTCTCAAGGCAATAATTCTTCGAGGGCCTAGCCTAGCGAGAGGCCTGGACGAGGAGTCATCCCAACCCCGTTTCCGGGGCCTGCTCTGCCAGTCTCTCACATCCTTGCTTTAGAAAGTTTATCTCTCTTAGTTTTAATATTCCAAACCATAAAATTAGGGGGTTCATAAAATCTCAAGGGTCCCGTCAAAGCCTGATGTTCTGGGCTTTTTCATTGAGCAAAACTCTCTGGAGGCAGCCGCAAGAAGGCACCTGTCCACACGGAGCGTTGTGGAGTGGTTATTTCCTTTACTCCTTTTTATGTCCCTGTGACCCCAGACTTGGCCACATCAGGAAGTGGCCGGGAAGTGCCTGAGTGCCCTGACTTGGGCAGTCTCTGGCTGCTCTGGGGCCAGAATCTATGTCATCAGGTGGGAAAAACAGGGAAACAGGGAACAAAACAGTCCTCCAGCACCGTCGGGAAGGGCTAGGAGCCCCAGCAGAGAGCTGCTGCCGAGTGCGGGAGCTGGGCGAGCAGACCGGCAAGAGGAGTGTAGGCAGGAGGCTGCAGGACGGACCCAGGGGGTCAGCTCTGAGTGGACACGGTGTGGCCATCGGAGAGTGAGGCCAGGAATGCAGGAGCAGTCAGTGCTGATGCTGAGAAACAGTCCGAGTCAGAATAAAGGGGCGCTTCCTGACCTTGGCCCTCTGGGACCAGAATCCCATCCTTTCCCACGCATCCGCTTCTGTTGGCCTTGTGACACAATGTACACACGAGTGAGCTCCCCGAAGGGAGTCAGAACATGATGTTCACACCTCAGCATTCCAACTTCTGAGTAAGTGTCTACCTGTGCTGGATAAAGACCATTCCTTGGTAACCAAGTGCCTATTATTCCATTCAGAAGAATTTCCACATAACTTCCTTTAGTGCTTTTAAAATGTAAGTGCCCACATGTGATCTTGGAGGCACTTAGAGACCCTGAGACTCATGCTTCACATAGAATCCAAAATATTTGATTTTCTTTTTTGAATACAAACCTAAGAATTTGAATTGGTAACTTTTTTTTTTTTTTCGTTCTGTGGCCCTCAACTTAATTTTCCCAAATAACTTTCTTCTGCTAAATATAGAACAGAGTCACCTATAGTGTGGCTTCAGTATTTTATTTTTTTTTTTAATTTAGAAAATCTAGAAGAAATGGAATGGAAGTCTTATCTCAATTTCCTTGTTATAAATGGGGATTTAAAAATATAACTGCAGCAGAAATAAGATAAAAAATTTTAAAAATATATGCTATTTTACCAAATGACATATATTTCATGTATCTATATAACTAAAGCTTTTTTTGACAGGAAAAACATAAAATTAATTAATATAGGGTTTGTTTAGATTTTTATAATTATTTTTTAAGATTTAAGTTAAGCTCTTATTCCTTTTTTAAAATAGTTAATACTTATCCCACAAATTATGTACTTGAATTTCTTATGAGCTTGTTTGAATTTCCACTCATAGTGTAGGGGTTCAGACTTAGACAACACTATTCTGTATTCCCTATTATGAGATATGAGATAGCACTTAAATGAAGAGTGATTACTTTTGTAATGGACTCGTGGATTTGTTTTAATTTTATTCCTTTTGTAGAAATTAGCTGTTTTAGGGTCTTTGCATATTTTAAACTATTTTTTTAAAGATTTTATTTATTTATTTGACAGAAAGAGAGAGGTCACAAGTAGGCAGAGAGGCAGGCAGAGAGAGGGGGAAGCAGGCTCCTCGCTGAGCAGAGAGCCTGATGCGGGGCTCGATCCCAGGACCCTGAGATCATGACCTGAGCCGAAGGCAGAGGCTTTAATCCACTGAGCCACCCAGGTGCCCCTCTTTGCATATTTTATACATCGTCTGTAGAATAGAGTTCTAGACGATTGTAGAAGAAAGAGACCATTCCTCCCTAAAGAGCACAATGAGTGTTCCAGGTTACAATGCTAGCTGACACCTTGGCACTTTGTGAATTAGTCGGCCTTCAGTAAGCTCAGCTTTGGGTGATTGGTGTGTGTTAAATCCAATTAGGAAAATAAGAAGCAGTCAAGAAACAGTTAAAATTATGTTTGGGATACATGAACTATATCCTGCTCCTGTAAAAGGGTGAGGTGGGATAACCTCTATTTCTTCAGGCCCTAAAAGGCCAGTTTTGCATCATCCCTCATTTTTTTCCAACTATTAACATTTTCCAGGAGACAAGACAAAGGAGGTAGGGGACTGTGATGGTTAATTTCATATATCAACTTGACTGGCCACGGGGTACCCAGGTATTTGGTCAAACATTACTGCAGGTGTATTTCTGGATGCGATTAACACATGAATCCTTAGGCAAGGTAGAGTAGCTTGCCCTGCCCAATGTGAGTCGGCCTCATCCTGCCAGTTGAAGACCTGAACAGAACAGAAAGGCTGAGTAAAAGGGACCACTGCCTGCCTGACTGTATGAGCTGGGACAGCAGGCTTTTCCTGCCTTTGGACTTGAGCTGAAACATTGGGTCTTCTCGGGTCTGCTGTGTGCTAGCTCTCAGGTCGGAATGCGTGCCATCTGTACCCCTATTTCTCAGGCCTTTGCCCTCAGACCGAAACTAAACATCAGCCCCTGGGTCTCCACCTTGCCAACTGCAGATCCGGGGACTTCTCAGCCTTCATAATCACATGAGCCAATTCCTTGTCATGAAACTACATATACATAAACCTATATTTGCATAATGCATGCATGTATGCATGCATATGGATGTCTATCTTCTAGTGGTTCTTTTCCTCTGCAGAACCCTGACTAACACAGTGGTCTTGCCCTTAAGTTTATCAATGTCCAAAGTACATTTTAGGGGCACCTGGGTGGCTCAGTTGGTTCAGCGGCTGCCTTTGGCTTGGGTCATGATCCCAGGGTCCTGGGATGGAGCCCCACATCAGGCTCCCCGCTCAGCAGGGAGTCTGCTTCTTCCTCTCACTTTCCCTCTGTGCCTGTACTCTCTCTCTGTCACATAAATAAATAAATAAATAAATAAATAAATAAATAATAACTAACAAAAACAAACAAAGTACATTTTAGGCATTTGCCCAAAGGGAAGAAGTTAGAGGGACAGAAAAGTATCTCTCTTTGCAATTAGCCAACCAATTCCAGGGCAAACTGAGACTTTCCAGCTTTTCCAACTTTTCCAACTTTTCCGGCCTTCCCAGCTCTGTCCAATGGCTCCCTCATTCTTCCCTGAGCTGTTGCTGCCCAGAGTGTCCAACTGTCATTGCTCCCAGTACAAGCCCACAGGCTGGAGTCAGCTGCTGTCTCACCAGATACAATTCGGACCTCACCGAAGGGCAGCGTGCTGGGGCTGCGTGTACCACCCAGTTCTACTGGCCGTCCGAGGTGCACCCTATCCAGGCTCTTGGTGTCTTCACCCACAAGCCCTCCAGTTGACAGCATCCTTCCTGGGGACCTTAGGTTCCCCAGGCCCTTAAGGGCTCAGCTCCAGGGTAAGGAAGCCAGTGGCTCTCAGACAGTGGGGCATAACACCCAGGAGAGACACATTACATGCCTCAGGCACTGGTTTTGCACAGCAAGCAAGAAGTACTAGGATTTAGGGAGAAACTGCCCATTAGAGAAAAGATGAGTCCCTCCAGTTCAAAGAACTCACTTGGTCAACCAGGGTAAGTCAAGGCTTCGAAAAGCCTAAAGCTTGTCTGATTTGGGAGGCCTTCTTTAAGAAAAATAGTGCAAAATTGCAAAAACAAAATTCGATGTGAATATATTTATTTAGAATAAGAAAAGACAGCGCAAAAATTACATATTTTTAAGAACCAATTGTATTTTTAAGAACATATTTATGCCATGTGTCAGAAAATTCAGATAAGTAACTATTTTTAATAATTGCCTGATATACCTCCATAGTGGATTATCCCAACATTTTTGGCTATGTACTCTTTGATGACCGTTTCATAGAAGAAAAATTTTGATATAGAGAGAATAAAAAGATACTTTAGTCTTTCCTCTATCATGATGGACCAAAATTTACTTTTTTACCATTTATAGTTTAGGCAACTTTATTTTAGTTTTACAGCTTGCTATTGGTAGTACTGTAAATGTTTAAGGTTTAAGAAAGCCTTCATCAAGGGTCTCTCATATGAGAGTTAAAAGTTGAAAAACTTCCCCACAGACTAGCCTTTAGCTCCAATTACGTGGTTTTGTTTGTTCGTTTGCTCTACCGACATACTTCTGTGGGGCGCCTCAGAGCTCAGGCAGAGCCCGATGGCCCCTCTGGTCTTCACTTTCATGCTACAGTGCTTGGTCATTCTGCAAAGTGGGTGGAGGAGGGCATCCGTACATAATAGGAAATGGCTGATTGACCGTCAAAATGAAAAGAAACAGCAATCTTAACTAATCTCAGTTAAATATCTTACTTTTTACAATTTTCCAAGACCATATGCTAAGATTATAGATTGCGTGCCTGTGCCAGGATCTTAGAAAGGCCCCAGACAAGTGAGAGGACCTGAAGCTTCAGCTTGGCCAGTTTCATGCTGAATCTCTCCTCAAGCAGTCCAATGAATGGGGGCCTCAGAACCCCGCTCTCAGGCTTTTTAGTAGTTATTCCTTATTTGCAATCTGCTTCCCTGAGTCTGATGTCACCTTGTCCCGGAAGACTCTCCTTGAATTCCCAAGACCGAGCTAGGTGCCCACCCTGTGTCCTTCAGTAGCACCCTGTGCTCCCCTCTTTTGTAATACCCACCATGCTTTGCCATGCCTATCTCGCCCAATTAGAAGCTTTACTAAGGACAAGGACTGTGCCTTCTTCACCGCCATGTCTTTGGTGCCTTCCAGTGTCTAGTACTCAGTGAAACTTGCAAGCTGTACATTGAGTGAATGAAAGAGTCAGCAGTTGCTCTGGTCGTTCCTAGAATTTGGCCACCATACCTGTGATCCATCCTTTGGTTTAAGGCCCCCTTGGGGAATATTTTGGCAGTGACTGCACATTCAATTCAAACTCAAACTCCATTTCTGGGATGCATTCTTCCCAAATTTGTTTGACCCTTTGCGACCAGCCCCTGCCTCCTGCTGCCACCCCCCTCCTGAAGGCAGCCGTGGTCCGTGAAATAAAGACGTCTACAAGCCTTCCCTCTCGACACCATCTTTTGCTCGTGCGCACTCTGGATCCTGCACACTATTTTCACAAATGCATCATAAAGATCCTTCCCATAAATTTGGCAATGCAGCGTGATATTTTGTTCTGTGTCATAGAAGAAAAGAAGCAGGAGGGGGAGGAAGAGGAGGAAGGGGAGAAGGAGAAGGATGAGGAAAGGAAGGCAAGGGAGGACAAAGAAGAAGGAGAAGCAGGAGGAGCAGGAGAAAGAAGGAGAAGCAGGAGGAGCAGCAGGAAGAAGGAGAAGCAGGAGGAGCAGGAGGAAGAAGGGGGCAGGAGGAGGAGGAGGGCGGGGAGGTGTGAAGGGATCTAGACAATAGAAGGGACCCGGAGCAAGTATGTAAGCTTTACAAATCCCAATCCAGAGCTCTTTGCACTGTACTTTCTTTTTAAGATAATGCAACAGAGCCCTACACTGGGAACCATTCATCTTCAGAGCTTTAAGAGAGAGTCCTAGAAGCCAAAATCGTTGATGAAGCTTTTTAGAGGAGATGGGATTTAACGGGCCTTAAAGTTTGGATTCCTAGGTCAACAGGGACGCACAAACACTCGAAGACCATTGGAACCCCTGCTAGGCATTCTCATCATCCGCACCAAATACCTTTCCTTTCCAAGAACAGGAACTCACAATCACATCAGCATAGCAAACTAGCCAGTGTGCAAAATGTGCTTCGAGTGACCAGATGTCTACACTGTGTGCACCTTGCCTTTACCCAGAAAGTGTGAGCCCACAGTGCGGGGCATTCTAGTCATTACGTGCGGCTACGGCAAGTATGGAATGTGCAGGGTGCTCATTGCCTTGGCCCTCCCTTTCTTCTACACGTCAGTCTACAGCTGTACCTGCCTGCATCTCTTGAAGGAAGATGGAGACACACAATCCACAAGGACAGTTGAGGCCCCCACAGGAATACAGAATTGCCTCGAAGTACAAGGGCTCGCGAACAGTTTACATCCCCTTTGGAAATCCCCCTAAACTCTCTGCCTCACTAGTTTCCTGGTACGAGATCTAATAAATCTGTATACTCAGCTTAAACTTAGTGCCAGCCCTCATAATGGAACGATTACATGTGCTTTCTGTGTCAGAGACCTGACAGAAAGATTATACAGCGTAGTGAAGCCATCGTTGGGGTTTTGGCAGGGGAAGAAGGAGATAAATATGTGTCCGGGGGAGAAAAATGGCAGCTCATGGATTTGCCGCCTCGATGTCATTCAATCACTCAGCAAAAATGTATTAAGTTTAGGTCAACACGCATTTATCAAATGCTTCCTATGTGACAGGCATTGTGTTACGTCCTGTAAGCACAGAGGTGCACAAGACACATCATTTATCCTCGGAGCTTATGGAGAAGCCCATCAGAAGGGACAGGAATGTAGGAGGCGATTTCAGGATAATGTGCTAAGTGCAATGACAGAGGCTGTAATGGGAATGATGGCAGGAAGGAGGAGGTTACTCAGCTCAGCTGGAGTATCAGAGGGGGCTTCAGCAGGAGTCTGGAGGGATGAGTTGGGTGAAGGGGGAGGAGAGCTCCAAGCACAGGAAACAGCATGAACAAAAAGTACAGAAGTGTAAAATATCCTAATACACATGTGAATTAGGAAGGGGGGAAGTGAGAGGGATGGGCAGAAAGGAACTAAGAGAAGAAGTCAGAAGTTACTAGGCCAGAAGAGATTGATGGGTGCTGTGAGGGAGTCAAAGATGAAGTATAGACAGTTCTATCAGGGAACTTACCAACTGGCGATAGCGACAAATTAAAGATGCATTTAAAGTTACAGCAAAATAAAGACCACATTATAAAAGATACCCAACCCAGGGCGCCTGGGTGGCTCATTCGGTTGAGCACTCGACTCTTGATTTCAGCTTAGGTCATGATCTCAGGGTCGTGGGATGGAGCCCCGTGTTGGGCTCCGTGCTCAGAGGGGACTCTGCTTGAGATTCACGCTCCCCCTCTCTTTGCCCCTCCCCCGCCACCTCGCTAATAAAGAAATAAATATTAAATAGAAATAAAAGATACCAAGCCCAATAAGAAGGGGTAAAGTGACAAAAGCCAGGTAGAGAATTTCGTGAAATCGGTTTATAAGGGTCTGAAGGCACTGGCTGGGGGGAAGGGCTTCAGGAGGTTGGCACTTGAGCAAAAGAGGATCACCTGTGAGTCAGTTGGAAAGAAGGGAGTGTCATTCCAGGCAAAGAGAATACTTTGATCAAAGACTTGGGGATAGCAGTGATTCCACTCATTTTAGGATTACACAGGAAGGGCGACCATGGTGTGAAAGCATTTTCAAAATTTAAAAAAAAATTAAGTCTTTGTATATAAAGCATTCCAGGCAGGAGCGGTTGCTTCCCCAGTAGATCAGGCTGGGATGGGATGGATGGATGAAGATAGCCACCAGGGGCTAATTTGTAGAATTACAAGAAAAAGAAATGATGGGCAATGCTTTTGTAGCTCCAATTTTAAGCCGTATTCATGAAGCTCTCCCTTCTTAAACAATCGATGGGAATGCCTGTGTCAAAGTAGGGAGTATGAATATGGCTCTGGATCAAAGAGAAATGATGGGAATCTATAGAGAGAAGCCTAATACATGCAAGGCTTACCGTCCTTCCCCTGTGGCCTCGTAAAGGGGACAATTACATCTAAGGTGACTTTGTTTTGCATTGGAAGCAAAGACAGTTTTGTATGGGACAAACACTAAACAAGACAAGATGCCAGGAAAACTAGTGGAAATCGGGATAGTCTAGGCAAACTGGGATGTATGGTCCCCGTAGTGGTCAGAGTCCAGTTGGGAATCAAGTAACCACGCTAGGCATTTCAATAGAGAGAATTCAATAGAGAGAATGAGTCGAATGGGTGGAGGAGAATAAGAATGCGCAGTGGGAGCTCACACTGATACAAAGGTAGTAGGGTGGGGAAACAGAGACAAAGGGTGGGCTTATCAGAACCTAGAATCTCAGAGGACCAACCTTGCAGAGCTGGAGCTCAGCCCTCTGGTGACGTCGCACTTTCCTACTGCTTCTAGAAGTCTCAGGAGCTCAGAAGAGGAAATCCAGAGGTCAGGGGTTCAGTTCTCCCAGTCCATGGGCGGGGGGGGGGGGCATGGCAGCTGGCGATGGCACCCGTCTAGGGCATGATGAGGCTGTGGCTTGGGCGCTCGGAAAGAAACTGGAAACTGGAGCCACCTGGGGAGACTGAGTGAAGGGCAGGGCTAGGGTGACGCTGACAGAAACGGTGCACAGGCTGCCCCCAGGCTCCCCACCACCCAGGGCACCTATTCGCAAGGGTAACAGCTGGGAGAGGACAAGTGGGGTTTCCAGGGTCCCAGGCCCAGCGCCACAGAGTGGAGTGTAGGAAGGTGGATTTGAAGCCAAGTGACATTGGTGCAGTAACTAGCACTTCGCTCTGACTCTGTTTGTAGCAGCAGGTTGAGAACGGTCCTGATTTTGAGGAGGGAATTCACCTAAAAGTCCACTCAGTTCACGAAGTGACCAAACCATAATCTGGTCCCTGCAGAAGAAGGGAATAACCTTGACCAGTCTCTCCCTCTGTGCCAGAAGCTTTACAGATGTTGGTTCATTCATCACAATAATCTCAAAGAACACGCATTCATCTCATTTCACAGATAAAGTTTCAGGGGGTTTGAGTAGCTTGCCCAAGGCCAAGTAGCTAGTGAGAGGCAAGGTCAGGACCCAAAGCGCAGCCTTTCTGCCACGTCTTGGTCCTTCTGTGGTGGAAGCTGCTTCTTCCCAGGGCTGAGACCCGGGATCCTGGATGGAGAGACAGTGGCTGGACCGTTCCTGGAGACTGCTCTGTCGCCACTGGCCTCCTGAAAGTTCAGGCCTTGGAGGTCTTCTGGCCTTTGAGTTCATATCTAGCCAGATTCCAGCCTCACCAAAGTGATTCGCTCCTGCCCGGCTCTGGCCTCACTTCTGTCCGAAGGAGCCAGAACTTTGAAAGAGCTCGCCACCTCTTGGAGGCAGCATCATGCTGCAGCCGCCCAGAGATGCACGGTGTGATGTCCGCAGAGTGTTTGTGTCTGTCCTTGTATTCTCATGTCTTATAAATTCAACCTTACTTAACAGGATGACATTCTCAAATAATAGGCTCCTCAGCATCTCAGCCCGAGAGCCAAAAATTGCAAAGGCAAGAGTTATTTTTTGGCTGACTCGTGTCTCCAGTCTTCACTGAAGATGGAAGCAAATTGTGCCTGCGTTTTCTGGAAACGCTGGCGCTGAGATGGGACCTTATTGAGGAATTCACCAAAGCCCCAGGGAGCAGAGAAGATAAATGCTACCAGGCGGCTACAACTGGGGCAAAATTCAAAAACAATAGAATGTCAACTTGAGATCATAGCAGGCTACGGGGAGGGTGACAGAGCCGGGGAAACGACTTGGTGCCCAGACAAGTGAGGACGTGGATAATGGGTGATGGCACTATAAACACTGCTTTGAAGGGAAGCCCGACGGGCAGGAGCGCAGGCGACTCCGGCTCCTCACCGAGGAAGAGGGAAAGGCAGCGGCGGTTTGGCAGCCTGCCGGCCCCATGCCCGGAGGCAGCCTTCCCCGCGGTCTCCCCGGGCGGCGCGGGAGGGCCAGGTATGGGTTTCTCCTGTCATGCCAGTGTTTTTGCAGCGAGGGCCTTGGGGGTCTTTGGAAAGTGACTTAGCTGGAGCCACACGTCTGCCCGCCTGGCATCTGTTACCACTTATACCAGGAACATCTGGCCTGAAGATTGCAGTAAAAGTGACACTTGTCTACAGAGAAAAAATGTTGAAGTGTACATTTTGGACATGAAGAAATAAGTAATGACATTTAATGTTTTCGTAAGGCTGCCGCACGGAGCAGCAGGCCGCGGCGCGCCTGGGCCTCTTCCCGGGGACATCGCTGCCCCAGCCAGGCTTTGTCCCCTGAACAGGGAGAACGAAGGCAGGCCCTGGGGAGACCCCTCATGCCCAGACCTCACTCACAAAAATGGGGAGCAGGGAGCAACATGTAGAGAGTGCCCACCGATGTCAGGCAAGCCAGCTCGGCCTCTCCATGGTGGTCCTGGGTAAATAATATTCCGAGGTTCAGGTCTCTCAACTGTGAAACGGAGGTGTCAGAGACGATATGTTTAAGGTTCCTCCAAGAGTTGATACTCTGTGCTTTCTGGAAGAGAGGCAGTTCCGCCATTTCCATGCCAATCCTGTAGGTTAAACATGATTCTTTCCAGACCCTGCTCTTAAAAGACACATCTCCCTTGATGTGGTGATTCTCCCAACCCCTCCAATCTCAGAATAAGGGAGCGAGTCAAACGGGCCCTGGGCTCCTGGATGAGAAGACACCTGCAGAGGGAGAGGAGGGTGCCAGCACCTACCCCCCCACATCTGCCTCCCCCCCCCCCCGATGTGTGGCCCCCTACTGGCACTGTCCCTGTGGTGCCGCCTCCCTCCCCCGCCCCCGCACCTCAACTTAGGCATCTCCTAGAAGCAATTTTAAGGAAGGGGCTTGAAAGAGAAGCTGAGGCACACTTGCCGAAACTCGGTTCCTTTTTGTTGGCAGAGTGTTGATGAGGATGATATAGTAATTTCACTGAGTTTGGCAGAGATGGGGATCATCAGACAAGAGTGCATATTGAAGAACTCTGGAATTTGTGAGAGAGCCACTCTTCACGTAATTTTAACATGCCATCCCTAATTGTGGATGCCTACGGAATTTCAAAACATTTTCTGTGCCAAAATAACACATCGACGATGCCTTATTAATGTGCAAATATCATCAATAATGTGTATGTTACTGTTGTAAGTTCACGTTTCACCAAAGAAGATCCTGTGAGCCCCTTCCTGTTTTCTCTTCAACTTGGAGGTGGGAGGTAGAGGCAAGGAGGGTTGAACCCAAAATACCATCAGAGGCTGCCAAGCCTCTCATCCCCCATCCCCTCCAGCAAGTTCTGAATGCTGCCTGTCTTACAGAGAAGCTGAGCCCAGCTTGACGGTGGGCTCTGCTCAGGTGCCCTGACCTCTGGAGAGCCAGGAGGGGACAGTGACCACGAGGAAAGGCGAGAACCAGTCTACTGGCAGCTGATGGGCCCACATTGCTTCCTCTTGGGCCAAAGCAGGGTTCATGGGTCCATAGGGCCTCTGCGGTTTGGGGCTGCAGCTTTTCTAAGCTTTAGTCTATGGCTCTCTGATTTGATCCAGGAGCTTTTCCTCTCTATTCTAGAAGCTGAGATTAAATCGTGTGTTTAGGGCAAAGGCAGTGAGCAGGGCTAGAGCTTGGGTCTGGGCATCGGAATGGTGTGCACTGCACACTTCCATGTGCGTACCTCTGGTAGGAGGTGGGGGGTTCTTGCTAAAATGCAGCTCTAGGGCCCGAGCTTCTGCATTTTTAGCATGTTCCCCGGGTGACGCTGATGCCACCAGCAGATCACACTTTGAGTCCCCACCGAGTGTGCCTTCATTACGAACTTGCGCTTTGGAATCAAACACAACTGGATTTAAGTCCCGGCTCCAGACTTGCCTAGCTCTGGGACTTTGGGACTAGTTCTGTGGTATTTCCGAGTCAGAGCTCCTCACACGGACAGTGAGACTATCATTGTAGCCACATCTCTAGTTTGCTGTCGGGACTCAGGCAGGTGATGCAAGTGTCCCGGGGCCCCCGGCTCGGGAGCCAGGAAGGCCCTGGGAAACTGTGTCTGGCCGCGCCCTCTGAGGCTTCACCCCACTCCAGGGTGCACCGAGGAGCCCTGCCTAGCACCCCAGGGAGGCTTCTGGACCTCGCTTCTCTGTTGGGAGTAACAGGAATGATGCCTCCTCCCGGAGGCACCACACAGTTTCTTCCTTACAGAAGTGACTCCAGTGGTGTTAGTGCTTGAAATCACGGGTCCTTCCTGTCAAACCAGGGCCCTGGAGACACCTGACGTAAGGACATTAACATAAACACCTTCAAAGAGATATGTATGTTACCTCACCTACAGACAGGAGAGGTGACTCAAATTGCTAGTCCTCACACACTAGGACACTTCCCACGGTTTTTAAAATTAATGGACACATAAAAATGGGTCGTTGCCAAACCAAATTGGAGAATACAATCAAAATGAAAGAAGAGCATTAAAAAATTAAAATTAAAATTATTAAATTAAAATAAATTAAAATTAAAATTAAAAAAGAGCTTTAAAAAAACACAAAAAAACAAAAAACAAAAACAAACAAACAAACAAAAACCCTATTGGCTAGAACCTGCTGCCCTGACCCCAAGTAACACAGGGAGTAAGGACGATTGTGCTCCCATTCTGCTGTCCGTTACAAAGTCTGGAATGTGCGGGGTGAACGGACAAACCAAGGACTCCCCACTCGGCCCACAGCTCCTTCCTTCTCCTTGCAACTTCTGATAACAGTCATAGAATGGGCTGTAAAGTCTGTGTGCCTAACTTCAGAGGGCAGTTTTGCGCGTGTGTTCTCCCCGGCGTCCGTATTCCCAAGGGAATGCCCCTGCAGACGTAACCTTTTTCTCTATGGGCTGAGATGGGTGTTTTTCCCCGAGACCCAGGATGGCTCTCTCAGGGGACAAATCCCACATGTTGGCAGCATGGAGCTTCCTACATGACGTGGAATCTTAAAACTGAGAAACTGAGGTTTTTGTCAATTATCAGGTAAAGTTCTCTTGCACGTAAAGAAGGGGGGGTTAAAAAAGACACACCTACTCAAGTGTATGAGATGCTTTAATGAAAAGCCATTTCTTTGACTCTGGATGACTTCTCGGTCCTTGGAGTTCTCCTTAGGCAGCCCCGTATGCCCTGGGCCAGAGTCCTGCTTTACCAATGGCTCTCAGTCTGGACGTGCTCGAAAGTTCACTGACGTCCGGATCATCTGTGGAGCTTTGAGACCAGGCAGACACTCAGGGCCCACTGCAAGCCTCCTAAATCGGAGACTCTGAGGAAGGTACCCAGGAATCTGCATTGTGGGTGTGACACTGTGCCACAGGATTTTGGAAAGCACCTTCTGAAACCAGTAACACGTAATGGTCTGTCCGGTACCGCCCCAGCAGGAATTAGCTGACTGGCCAGCTCCTAAGCAGAGCTCATCCTTTCCCTTCCTCAGTGGGTGGGTTTTATGTCAGGTTAACTAAGACTCAGGTGTCCCGAGTCAAGCCTCCCGCTGTGCTGTGCCAAGCTCCCTGTCACAGTGTTGCCCTTGAAGGGCCAGAGGCATTGAGAGCCAAGCTTTTTCCGTTCACAGGGGCCTTCTGCGGCTCCCCCTTGGATAGCTTCTCAGAAAATCAAGAAAGAACAAGCCCCACTACAATTCATGGTTTATCCTTTTTTTTAGATAAATCTTTTGAAATGTTCATTACGGACTGAATTTTTGGCAAACCAGGTCATGATTCCTGAAAATTCTTTAAATGGAATACGTTGATAATAACACTTCAGTTTTGCATTTTCTCCCCACTTCTTTATTGTGGACACGTGATATGAAAACTAACACCTAGTATACTAAAGGAACCCAACCATCAGTCATTTTGTAGTGAAAAATCATATGCTGATGTATTTCTCCTTTTCGTAGTTTGGATTTGTTCCAAGGGTTTCAGCAGACGTTTCATCTCCAGGGGAGAACTTGCATGTAGGGAAGGGGACGCGTGATCGGCAAGTGGATCTGCCCGGAGTCAGCTGGGAGTAGAGGGAGCCACGGTGGGAGCTGGCGGTGTAAGTGTCCGCACAACCTCGGGGCTGAGACCACGGGGGAAGGCCGCCTGGCCCTTGTGGTTGCTTAAAACAGGGAGTGTGGGTTCCTGCTCCGTGCAGATACTGCCCTGCCCTGTAACACCACTCGGATCCACAAACACCACTTGTTCCCCTCCGTGAAGTCTGCTTTCATAGAAATCAGAGCAACAAGGGCTCTTCTGGCAGAGGGAGGTGGCCCTCGCACAGCTTGCTGGTCACTCTGGGTTTGCTCAAGGGGCCAGTATTATGGGACATTCTCAATTCCAATCTCTCACCCCTCCCCCTCCCTAAAGCTGGTACTTGGGTTTCAGTCATGGCAGGCGGGGGAGGACCGCCACTTATTAGAGCTTCATCCAGATGCCTTTCAAGTTCCCAGGGCGATCGCCTCTCCCCCAGTGGGGCCACCACTCTGGGGACTCAGCACCAAGTCACCGTGACTGTCTGTACTCAGGAAGCCCGCCTGCCATAAACACGAAAGAGACAGAAGTCCCCGATCTCCCTCTATCCGGTGAATACCATTATTCCTGCAGCAAGCTGCGGCATCCCACAGCTTCACGTCACCTACGGAGGGTTGGCGTCGACAGCCTTGGTAGTTCTCCGGAGTGTGTAAGTTGGGTCCCCTTCCTTTCCTCCCCTCATTGCAAGCTCAGGATGAGGAACTGGGAGGCCCCACCTTTTCCTGGAGTCGAGAGAGCAGGTGAGTGAGCCTTCTTCTAACGGTCTGGGGCAGGGACAGGGAGTCTGTCTTTCCCTCAGTCCCCAGCTTGTTTCCTCTGCATCAGTTCTCAAGTATAAGGAAGGTGGCCAGAGGCCGACAAGAACAGCACAGCCGAAGCTCCCAAGGATCTCCTATACCCTGTTTTCCTCAGTAGGCAGAGGTCGGACTGAAGAGCACATTATTGGGTGTATTGTGAAGACTTCTCTCGTTCTGTCCCTATCTGAAAAGCTGGAGCTTGGATGACAAGGAAAGAAAGCCTCAAAGGTGCGGCTTTGTTGAACTCATGATGGAGAGTAGAATGGTGTTACCAGGGGTGTGGGGGGTGGGGGGGAGGTCAGAGAACTGGGGAGATGTTATTTAAGGGTACAAACTTGCAGCCAGTCTAAGTTCTGGAGAGCTACTACACAATATGGTGATTATATGTCAACAATACCACATTACAAACTTCAAAGTTGCTGAGAGACTAGATCGTAAGTGTTCTCATCACACGCAACTATGATAATTATGTGAAGCGGCAGAAGCGTTAGCGCTGTGGTGGTAATCATACTGCAGTCTGTAAAGGTATCAAACCAATACCTTACACACTTTACACACATTGTTGTGTGTCAATTGCTTCTCAACAAAAAATTAAAAAAAATTTTTTAAAGATGCAGCTTTGATGCCAAGGGAAAGAAAGGGTCCAGCTAATAATATTCTGTGAAGGAATTCGGAAAGGGGGGGACAGAGGACTGGACTCTAATGACTTGGGAGGAGGGACAGGGGTAGGAAGTATCCCGCGTTTCATGTTTGGGGCAGGGGAGGACTCACAGAAGTAGACTCCCTCTCTTCATTCCATGGTTCTTTTTTTTTTTTTTAGACTTTATTTATTTATTTGACAGAGAGAGAGAGATCACAAGCAGGCAGAGAGGCAGGCAGAGAGAGAGGGGGAAGCAGGACCCCCGCTGAGCAGAGAGCCCGATACGGGGCTCGATCCCAGGACCCTGAGATCATGACCTGAGCCCAAGGCAGAGGCTTTAACCCACTGAGCCACCCAGGCGCCCATGGTTCTTGAGGAAGCCGGAATCAGAATCCGAGGAGGGACCGGATACTGACCAGGGTGGGGCTGGAAGGCTGGGCTCAGGGATCCTCCTCTCCTCACCCAGCAGGCAACCTGGGGGCCACCTGGGAGGTGGGCTAACCCAGCTCAGAGAGGAAAGAAAAGTTTCAGAGATCCTGGCTCATCGTTCTTCCCAGGACCAGCAACTAATGGCAGTAGATAGTTGCCAAGGATTTCGTATTATTTAAAAACAAAACAAAACAAAAACTCACAAATCTGGTTTTGGAGCAGGGAAAACCAGAAACCCCGTGGCGAAAGGGAATTCCTCTTTTGTTTGTTCCTTGGAGGCGCAAGAGTGTGCGTGGTTTTAAACGACGAAAGGCGAATTTCATAACTCACATAAGAAAACTTAAGGGGGGAAAAACCCACTTGTAGGTAAGATTAAATAGAACTGGATTTGGGAGTTTGGGAAGGAGTATCGGGAGATGCCACCTGATCGCCAGCAGGTGGCGCGTTTTCGTTAGGATTGCTTCCCCGAATCTCTCGATAAAACATCGGGGCCAGACTAGCTCTGAGTCCCTTCGCCGGAAATCGCTATGCAGATAATAACCCTCCAGTGTCTGGAAATGTTTAATTACCGCGAACGCTGATTCCTCCAGCGCCAACCGCCGCCGATGTAGCCCGTTAAAGACGCAGCGCCGCGGCTATGGTAAGGTAATTCTCTTCCGCAGGGTTTCACCCTGACTGTACAGAATTCCGTTAAAATAACTTTTCTTCATCATCCTCAGTTTGATTAGACACGGCTTCGTTTCTAATACATTTATTTCCACCTTTGGATAAGAGGAGAAGTTCAGTCGTCTTAGAAGGTAAATGTGTTATGTGTCTAAAATAATTCTGACAACTCCTATTTGTACAAAAAATGTAAACTCGCTACACCTTTTACACACATTTTACACTTGCTCCTCACAATATAAGACATCCTCATTATTTCGTTTTACAGATGATAGTATGCCCAGGATTCACGCAATTTCGCATGAATATGCGTGCTTCATGCATATTCTTCTTATAAACCAAGGATAGATACATGCATTTGTGTCTTGTTATGCTTGGTAAGGTGACAGATAGTTACAAGATACTTACAGACTCATAAAGAACTTACGAAACGGGAACTGCCTGGAAAAACAGTTCACTTTCCCTTTCAGTTTTGATACTGTAACTTGTCTGTTGCTGTCACAATAAACGGCTCTTGGGTTCACCTGGGATCTATTCTCCCAAGACTCTGGAGTTGTTTGTACGTTATCAGAGCGTGTTATCTATACAAGTGTGTGTGGATGTCCTGTTACCTACCTCGCCTGCTTAAAAACTTCCCCCCCCCCACCGAAGCTGGATTTTGACCTGATTGATCGTAATAGTTCCAGAGGAACTGTTGAGCCATTACAATCCATCATCTAAATGATTATAGAGGGATACCTAAATCTCCCGGTTATTTGAAAGCTCAGTACATGTGTAAAGGGGGGGGGCGTTAAATGAGCAGAGCCCCAGTTGTCCACAAAGTAGTTACAGGGGAAGCTTGCCTTGGAAGCAAAAACTCGCAAGTGTTAAGTAAATTACTTTTTAAAAAATGAGGTCATTTTTGTGTGACTGGGGAGTAGGGACAAGTGGGGTTCTTTTTTTTAATCCAAAACACGCCCAAAGCGACAGGGGCCACGTTCTAGTTAATTTTCTGGAAGCTGTTCAATTTTCACTCCGAAGACAGGCTGGGGCTTTTTCCTTCCCAATAGGCAGGGGCTGGGAGAGGAGCTGGGGTTGGGGTTGGGGCAGGGAGACCGACGGAGGCGATCACAACCCCAACTGCGTCCAGAAAAGGTGGCGGCAAGGGCTCTCTGCGGGACTGGGAGCCATGCCATCAAAGACCGGGTGGCTCAGCAGCCCGCGGTATTGATCCCCGCTGGACCCCACCATCACTGGAGGGGTGTAACCCAGACCTGGAGGCCTGGTCGCTAGTGTGGGGACCTTTTCCCAAGGATGCTCAGTTCCAATGGAGACCGAGACCCCTTGGGCGCCCGTGGTTCCGCCCTGCTGGCGGTGGGCGGGCAGGAGAGTCCGAGGGAGCCTCGGCGGGGTTTGCGGCGGGTCTAGCTGTTGGAGGGAGCCTGCAGGGTCCAAGTGAGCAGCAGCTGCAGCCGCGGGTGGCGGGCGGGGTGCGCTGGCCACCCGGGAACGGGATGGGTGTCCAGACAGGGGTTTCAACACCTGCAATGCGCTCTGGGGCCATAGGACCGTTGGGTTCTGGCTACAGAAGACGTTTACTAAATTCCAAACGTGATGTCCTTTGGAGTCCTAAATGAATCTGACTTCCCTAAAAAGTAACATGGAAGTCCTTAGGTGTCCTGGGTCCTACCCTCCTCAATCCCGCCAAGTTGGAGTCCAGGCGTAGTACTTCCATCTGCTAAAGCTGATCGGCTTCGCTTCAATAATTGGGGGAGAGGAATCCTCCCATGTTGGCCCCTGAACTGAGGTCAGAGGGGTTCTTAGCTTTCTGGGCTTCTTCTGCTTGCCCTCCTCAGAGGGAACCAGAACCTGATTGGCTTCCAGTGGAGACTGAGGCCATGGTTTGTGGGTCACTCCCTTGGGAGTTTGCATTGGGGTGGAGGACTCTTGGGTAACTAGCAAATCTTTCATTTCATTTCTGAGGTTTCTGGGGTTGTTCAGTGTTAGAGTAAGACCTACAAGGAGTATCTTCCAAGCGAGGTATCTGAAACAGGCCCATCTTTGCCCCAGCTGTGCCAGAGTCTCACAGCTCTCACCTTGTCTTGTCCCACCTTGCAGACAAGTTCCAGGGGAGGCAGCCAGAAGGCCTCTGGGAAGCAAAGCCAGAGATGCTGGGCCATATGGAGCCAGCTCCAATCTTTCATCCCCATCTTGCCCTACACCTGCGAAATTCCAAGATTTGGCCTGAGTCCAAATCAGTTTTCCAGATACCCTGACAAAAGTGGCATCAAACAACCCAGTTGCATGGTCCTTTCTTTAGAATCCCTAAAGACTCTCTCTCCAAGAGCTCTTTAGGGATCCTACTACCTGGAGATTTCTACAAGTCCTTGAAGCATGTTGGCCAAGGGCCCTGATTCAGAAGAAAACAGCAAGTGGAAAGGTGGGGGAACACAGTTACACTGTGTGTTCTGAGCAGGAGATGGGGTTTGTACACCCGGGAGGCTCCAGCCCACCTGAACGTCCTCTTCTGAGCAGACATTTCTTAAGCAATCTGGACAGCCAGAGGGCCATCTTGGAGGGCCTCTCTTGGATGCTCTCATGACTGCTGATGGAGGTTCCTGAGCTCTGTCTCCTAGGAGAGCCTGAGACTGGTTACAGGCAAATTCCCTGGACCCAGGTAGAAGCGAGTTCAATCCAGGAATGCCCTACTGGACTTTCCTTCCAGGCCTTCCCCTGCTCTTGGAACTTGTTGCCTTGGAATCCCAGGGAAGGGAGTGATCTCAACTCTTTTCTGCTCCCAAGGGGCCCCTCCCTGGCCAGAATGTCGCCCCATACTGGCAGCTGCTAGGATTTCAACTGCACAGCAAACTTATGTGGATCCCTGACTCAGCACTATCCTGTGGTGGGGGATGAGTTCAGTCCCTTGGGGTAAAAGCTGTACCCCCACTTCTTCTTCCCCACCCACGTCAAAGTTACCAAGGGGCTGGAGGCCAGGTTCTGTCCTAAAAGCCTGTGGATAAGACGAGGGTCTTCTCCAACTGTGTTTTTTGGGGGCATTTCTACTATTATTTCACTAGGTCAGATAATGACACCCTAAAAATGTCACATCAGACTTTCAGAGTGAAGCTGGACAAAGCACCATTTTCTCCCCAGAGACACAGTACTAACATGCTAGAGACCCACTGAGGCCAGGATCTGGCCCCAAGGGTTGGGTGGGTCACTCAGCAGCGACTGTGGGGCAGACCTTGGGAGTGCAGTGGTGTAAATCTGGACCCACCCAAGCCCTGGCAAACCTTTGCCTCCTCCTGAATCCAGGGCTGGTGTTTCAGAGAGGTGGCAGCAAGAGGTCAGGGCTGGGGTCAGCTGGAGGTCAGCTCCCAGAGCCCAGCAGTCAGTAAGGTATTGGTACTTTCCCTAAGGTGGAAGCAGTGAAGACAGAATTTCTTGCAGCCAGAATCCTGACCCCTCCTTAGGTCCCAAATGCCACCTGAACGAGCTCCTTGGGCTCAGAGGTTCTGAAGCTGAGGAACTTGGCTGCTTGCTCTCCAAACTCCCAACCTGTCCTCCCAGAACAAATGACTACATGATCGGCGAGTGCCACAGCATGTTAGGGTACAATCCCAGAGGGTTTGGGATCCTAGGACAATGACTTTCTTGACCTCCTTCCCCCACCCTCCACCTCTGATCTTTCCACCAAACTCCATAACCCAGAGTCTGGGGTCAGCCCTAGGCACTGGGATCTGGGTGGCTTTCCCTGGGGGTGAGCACTCCATTGGTGTCCAGGAACTACTCCATACCCAGGGCCCTACGCCTCTGGGAAGGAATTCTGGGGGAAGGGACGACTTCGCCAGGGGCCAAAGAGCGCTGGAGTCCAAGCTACAGCGCGGGGATACCTGCGTACGCCCCCGCCCCCAACCCTGCACAGGCTGTGTCCCAGGCGCTCAGGAAAAGGACCGCGAAAAGCGCAATTTCAGCCTGCTCTCCTCCGCTTGAGGCTATTGCCTCTGGCACGTCAGGGGTGCCCTCGTGGGCCTAACAATGCAGAAGGGGTCGCACCGGACTGAGAAGCAGGGGACGCAGGTCCAGGGAGGCCGGGGCAAAGTGAGCGCAGCTGCCAAAGTCGGCTGCCCGGGTCAGCAAAACTTTGTCTCCCAGTGCGCAGGCGCAGGGCAGGGTTGGGGGACAGGAGAGGGAGGGGAGGAATCCTGAGGCAAAGGGAGGAGGGAGGGAGGGGGGAAGGAGGGAGGGAGGAGGGTGGTGGATTAAAATAAGTAGGCGGCTCGGTGCTAAGGGATGAGTGAGTCGGAGCTCGGTCTCTCCCCAGCAAGTTCTCAGCCGCTCCCGGTTCAGACCCAACCAGGGAGCCCCGAGCGGGGCTCACCATCCCCCGAAGGGCAGGACTCCGGGGCAGTCGAGCGCTCCCGCGAGTCGGGCGCTCCGAGTCCCCGCAGCCGGAGAGGGGCCAGGACTGTAGAGCTCCGGGGGCGCCTGTGGAATCCAGCGCCTCTGGCTTCCCGGGTCCCCCGCAGCGGAGCCCCAGAGACGCCTTCAGCCCGGGACCGCCGCGGAACAAGGTAACTGCTGTCCTGGGAGCCCCTGCTAGGCGAGGGGAATGCGGGCAGCGCTCCCGGGTCCCCTGTCACAGTGCGGCGGGTGTCTCCTCTCTTCGGGGTCCCAGAGGGAAGCTCCTCTTGCCAAACGAAGGCTGCAGGACCTTTGTGAAAGTGAGAGCAGCTGCAGCCCAGGGTGGTTGGGGGTGCTGGCTCAGGGACTTCCCGCGCGGGGTCTTTGGCCTCTGACCTCCGGGGAATGAGGGGGCGGGCCTCCACTATTGCTCGCGCGGCCAGGCTCCAAGGATTCCGGGGGCGAGATGCCCGCGGACTTCGGAAGTCAGCCTGCAGCCCCCTCTAAAAAACCGAAGAAACTTCAGCGGGCACAAACTTTCCTGAGATGCACGCCTAGCTCAGTCTGACCTACTTTAGCTGACGAAGAAGGAAAAGAGTGGATGCATGGCCACGGCCGCACCGTCGGCGCCAGGGACAGGTGCATGCCCCAGCCAGGTCGTGCTTTTCGTGCAAGATTTTTTTTTCTTTCTTTTCTTTTTCTTTCTTTCTTTCTTTTTTTTTTTTTTTCTTTTTCGGAGTTGCGCTCAGGTATCAGGCCGGCTGGACCCGGAGCGCAGGGCCGCGTGCCTGACCCAGTCTCGCACTTGTGCTCTGACTTTGGGGGGTTCTCTATAGGATAATTGCTCTGTGTAGTCAGGGCCTGGGCAGTAACCCGCTACTCGTTCGGTGCAGGGAAGCGTGCAGGGGGGCGCGAACACTTCTCAATTGGAGACCCGCCCGCCAAAGTAGTGGAAACGCTATGGGTGCCGTGAGTGTCTCCGGTTTGGGGTTTATAAGGGAAGGATTCGTTTCCTCCCAGGACTATCCTCTAACTCAGCCTTCGGGAGAGAAGGGGGAAGTCGGAGGAGAGAGGGAAAGAGGTGAGGGGCTGCCTGCGGAACTAATTTCTTTCCCGAAGTGTCTCTGATCGGAAGAATGAAAACCCACATCCAGTCCCTTTTCAGCAGCTCGCGCAGTAGCCCGAGTGGCTCTCAGGGTGTAAAGTAGCTCCGAGGGTTCCTTTGTTGCCACAATTTGGTAAATTTCGACCGGGCTAAGAGCTGCGCACTGGCTTTTGGGAACAGAAACCACGTGCAAAGCTAGTAGGTCTCCCAGGATCATGGCCTCCTGGAGAAGAGAAGGGGCTGACAGGGACAGGGGACGACCGGTGGGTAGATGTTCTAGGCTCCTCGAAGTAAGTGCGGTTTCATTAAGATTGGGGAACAGACCGCTAAGGACACAGCGGGCGTTTAAATGCCGCGGGATGGCCGCCTAGCCGAAGGGTTCGTTCGATCTCGTTTGTTGGGAGAATTCAACAGAAGTATCCAGTGGTAGTTTGTCCTCACACCAGGGGTCTGGACGCCTGTCACCACGAGTATGTTGGGGATTCGATGTCAAAGATGATTTTCTGGGGCTGCTGCTGGGCTCCTTCAGGCGCAAGCTCGTGGAGCTCGCTCCGTCCTCATTAATGCAAGCAGTTAACTCGCTCACGCTCAATTAGCCCCGAATAAACCACTTTAATAGACTCTGCACACTTCATTAATGCCCGGCGTAGGGCTGGCTGCAGACCGGGGATTGGCGCTCCACCGCGCGAGCGAAGCAGCGCGGGCACTGCGCAGGGGACCCAGACTCGGGAGCGCGAATTGCTTTTGCTGCGTGTAGTCGGGATCTTTACCCTCACCTCCCGGGTCCCGAGGCTCAAGCTCCTTGCCAAGTGGATACCTGGCCAGGGGAGAGGTGTTTCCCCTCGTGTTTAAAAATCTAAAGCGTTCACACAAGGGTCCCGGGAGTCAGGGCAACGGGACCCGGAGGGGCTGGGAGTTCGTCCATCCTCTCCGGCTGCAGAGGCGAGTTGAGACTGTGTTTTTCTCTTAGTTGACCGCCTGAAACCGGATCGTGCATTTGGCCCATTCTTGATACTAGTATAAGGAGCCACGTTTCGAACGAATTTCGTCCCCGGGAAAGTCGTTGGCGAGAGCCTGGGGAGCCCCGGCCTCGGAATGCGGTAGAAAATAAGAAACTGGCTGAGCTGCTGAAGAAAATAAATTGAGTGTTGGGGGAAACAAGATCGGGCAGATAGCCCGGAAAGGTTGGCTCCCCAGAGCGGTGATGGCGGCAAACGCCTCCTCCCCCTACGGAGCCCCTGGTCTTCTCGGCTCCTGGGGGTAGGCAAGGAAAGGCCAGGTTAGTACCCGACGTTGGTGGGTTCCCCACCGGGGCAGGGAGCGGGCTCGGGCCCTTTTGCAGCCCAGAGCCCCGCCGCCACCGCCGCCCGCTTAGCCGGGGATAGGCTGAGCACCGAGAGGAGCTAGCTGGGGCTGGGTTGGCGCCCGGCTGGCCCCGGGGAGCCGGAGATAAGGATCTGATTTCCAGCGCCTGGAGGGGAAGAAGAGGTGACAGCAAATCAGAGAGCGCTCACCTCGCCTAAGTCTGGGCCAACCTTTGAAGTTGGCGAGTTTTCTCTTTCTCTCTTCTCCTTCCTCCTTCCTCCCCAACCCCAAAAGGCCCCTGCTTTCTCTCTGGCCCCATTGTTATTTTGCTTCACAGTGTCTTAGCGCTCTAAGATGATCACGGGGCCACCAGTGATCCAAGCAGAAGAGGAGACTAGTCCGAAGCCCCTGGCTCTTCCACCGGAGGTGGGGGGGCACTCCTGCTCGCCAGGAACGGTCACTGCAGAGCTGTGCCTCCCTTAGCCCTGAGGCCGAATTAAGTGCTGTCTTGACGCTAGGTTTTCAGACCATTGCTAAGTAACTTGCTGCTGGAAATTTTTGCAGGCTCTCCGTGTTTTGCACTTTCCACCCCCAGCAGAACCTCTGTCCCTCCTGGCCCACTATTCAGACAGTGACCTCTCTGCCAGCTTCCAAGGGAAAGCGTTTCTTTGTCAGGATTGTCCTTAGTCCTTCTAGAACGGGCAGGGCACTCTCCCAGGAAAAGCTTTGCGGCAGTGAAGGCCGTGGAGTCTCCGACTGGGCCTTGCGGGCGTTGCACTGAGGGTCAGCTAGCCAGGGAGGCTGTCTGGGGGCGTCAATGTCTGCCCCCAGAAGGACCACAACAGTGGCCTGCACAATTCAGGGGGGGGGGACTTACTGAAGGTTAGAGGAGCAAGCTGATGAAGAGAAGAGGGGGAAATGAGGAACGAGTGGGCAGCAGGGGATTGAGACACGCAAGGAGAGGGCCTCCCCAAGTACCCTGCTCCCACAGTGACTTCTTAAGTAGCCGTCAGCTCAGAGCCCAGAGAGTTCAGCACTTGAGCCTCCCAAGGCCCCCATGTGCTTTCTACTTTCCTTCTCCATTTTTGCTTCCACTGGACAGACTGAAAATGAGGAATGTCTGGGAGGCGTGGAGATGAAAGGTCTCTGCAGAGCCCTGGTTTGTCCACGGAGGCTGGAGACCCTGACCAAGCCGGCCAGGAGATGCCCATCTGCTGGTCACTTCGGCCTCCTGGCCTTGCAGTTGGAGGGGCAGAGATCAAATCAGCTGAGGCCCAGCCTCAGCGCTCTGGCCCATGGGCACACCCACCTGCCCAGGTGTCACTGCACAGGGAAACATCCAGAGAACCCAAAGACCCTGCCCCCTTTTCCACAGGGTAAGGAGGGCACCGAAGCTCCCTCATGTGTGCCGGCAGATGTCTGAATGAGTAAATGAATGTGGGTGTCAGTGTCCTCGCCGAAACGAAGGTGATCCCCAGGGGCTGAGGTAAGGAGTTAAGTCCAAGAGCAGAGAGGGTGGTGTCGGCGGGGCTCATTAACAGTGAGGCAGAAAAGCAAGTCTGATGTCCAAGTTGAGAGCTTTGAGGACAGAGATGACATGGTTTCTGGAAGCCAACTGAAGATCAGCTAGTAGAGCTTAATGCCCAGGGGGCCGGAGACATAGGATTTGTGCGTGCGCATGTGTATGTGTGCTGTCTCTCTGCGAGGCCCGTCATAGGTTCGGTGTGATCCCCTGTGTGTGCATGTGTGTGCTCACATGCGCGTGTGTGACCACATTCGGGACAGTTCCTGCATTTTGTCGAGTAGTACAACACTGATCATCTCAGTTTATCTTTGCACCTTGTTGTCAACTGCTTCAGAATGTGTGAATCCGTGTTTATCTGTCCTTGTGCGTTTCTGTGTTTGTTTATCTGCCCATGAACGTGAAAGTGTGTTTCCAAGTTCCTGTTCTCTTTGCAGGAGAGTGCAATTCCGCGTTGACTCAGGCTTGTGTGGATGTAAATTTCCACACACCAGTTTCCCCGTGCTCCCCCCTTTCTCAGGGCTCTGGACGCTGGAGGCCCTCACTTAAGTTGGTTGAGTTGCATAAGATTTAGTTTCTCCTCTGGTTTCTGTAGCAAGTTGTGTGTTTCTGCGAAGGCCATCTGGAGGGAGCCCTCGCATCAGAGACTGTTCTATCTTCTCTGTGAGGGCAGTGGGTTCCTGCAGTGGGGTCTCAGACTCCCAGCATCTGCCCTGGGGGACAAAGAGGGTGTGGCTGGGCTGGAATTCAGAAGGAGGGCAACCTACCCTGAACTTCTCTTTTTCTCTCCCCTCTTTTCTCTCCTTTCCTTTGCAGATTGAGATTGAGAACCCACGGCAACTACCACAATGGGCAGCAAAACCTTGCCAGCGCCAGTGCCCATTCATCCGTCCCTGCAGCTCACCAACTACTCCTTCCTTCAGGCAGTGAACGGCCTGCCCACCGTGCCCTCGGACCACCTGCCCAACCTGTATGGCTTCAGTGCATTGCACGCCGTGCACCTGCACCAGTGGACGCTGGGCTACCCCGCCATGCACTTGCCGCGCTCCTCTTTCTCCAAAGTGCCGGGCGCCGTGTCCAGCCTGGTGGACACACGCTTCCAGTTGCCCGCCTTTCCCTGGTTTCCTCATGTAATCCAGCCGAAGCCCGAGATCACCATTGGAGGCAGCGGCCCCTCCGCACTCAAGACCAAGCCACGCTTTGATTTTGCCAACCTGGCTTTGGCTGCCACGCAAGAAGACCCATCCAAGCTTGGCCGGGGGGAGGGTCCCGGGTCCCCCGCTGGTGGGCTGGGTGCCCTCCTGGATGTAAGCAAGCTGTCCCCAGAAAAGAAGCCCACAAGGGGACGCCTGCCTTCCAAGACCAAGAAGGAGTTCGTCTGCAAGTTCTGTGGCCGCCACTTCACCAAGTCCTACAACCTCCTTATCCACGAGCGGACGCACACCGATGAGCGGCCCTACACCTGTGACATCTGCCACAAAGCCTTCCGGAGGCAAGACCACCTCCGGGACCACAGGTACTGCGGAAAAGCTGTCTGTGTGTCTCTGTCCTCACCTTCGTCCTCCCTAATGAGGCAGTTCGTGAGCCCAGCTCTGGCTCCAGGCACCTGGGAATTCTCTACCATAGCAAAGGAAGCCTCGACAAGGCGCAGGGTTCTTGGAGCGTGGGTGGAGAGGGCATGGGAAGACTAAGTCAGGTCTCCATGAGCTCCAGACCGGCAGACACAGCTGCCTCACCTGTTCTCCCATCCGCAGCGCCGTCCAATACAAGTTTCTGTGGTGATGGAAAGTGGGACCTGTGACACATGTCCCCATGGAGCACTTGAAATGTAAAACTAGTGAGACTGCGAGATTAACTTTTTAATTTTACTGAATATTAATTTTAATAACTACGTGTGGCTAGTGGCTGCCAGCTTGAGCAGTGCAGCTCCATTGTTCCCCCTCCCAGGTCCCCTCCTTCACCTTTACCGCTAACCCAGGCCTTATAAGGAAACCGTGCTTGTCTCTCGGGGGAAGGCAGAGAGGGCCCTAGCTGGACCATCCATGGATCAGACATTGTCTATGGGCTTCCTTCACCTCCCTGCTCGATCAGCAAGCTCTGCATTTTGCCCACTCCACACTAGGTACCCCGCGCCTCCCCCCTTTCTTTTGGGGGCAAGTGCCTCATTGCTCTGGGAGGGGATCTTGGATAACTACTTATAACATTACATCATTTTGCAAAGATTAATTTCTCTGTTTTTGCTTTCAGATATATTCACTCCAAAGAGAAGCCTTTCAAGTGTCAAGAGTGTGGGAAAGGATTCTGCCAGTCCAGGACTCTCGCTGTCCACAAGACGCTACACTCACAGGTGAAGGAGCTCAAAACCTCCAAGATCAAATGCTAAAGAGAGCCTCTGGGCCACCAGTACCCTGGGTCACGCTGCCCCCTCCTCCAGAGGGACCAGCAGCCGAAGGCGACTCCGGCGGGCAGCGCGCGGGGGGGCTTCCCGGGACCTTTCCCTATCCCAGACTTGTCCCTTGGGTCCCGGGCGCACGCGGAACTCCAGAGCCCCGCCGCGAGCCGTGACCCCAGCCGCCCGGGCGGCTCCCCCAGGACGCGGCTAAAGTCTTGGCCAAAAGGCGGTACTCACGTGGCGGAAGGGAAACTGCATTTAAAAAAAGAACGAAAGCTCCGCGGAGCCGCAGCGGCGCCTCTTCCAAAAGTATTACTTTTTCTATTGTTATTTTATACGTTTTCTTTATTATTTTTTTCTTTGACCATATAAGCTTGTAACTCTGCCTGCGGAGAGAGAGGGGAGAGGGAAAGGAGTTTTGCGCGTTCGCAGCTCCCACTCCCTCCTCCTGTCCCCATCCCCACCCCCGGGAGCCTGCAAAAGTGTAATCCATGTATCTGCTTCAGCAGCCCGGCCCTGGGGCCGCGGGGCCGCGGGGCCGCGGACGCCCCCTCCCTGCTCCGCCGCACCGCGGGTCGTGGGCGCTCCGACTCCGACGGCGGGGCTGGGGGTCTTGGGCCCTGGGGCTGGAGGGGGCCCGGCCTCCGGCTCCCCTGCTCTGCCGCCCAGTCACCGTGAGCGAGCAGCCGGCTAGGAGCAGGGCGTTGTATTGCGATTGGCACTTTATGCTGACCATCGGTAACGGACATTTATCACTGGAGTTTTTTAAAATATGAAATAAACGGTTATTTTACAGGCATTGCAGGATGGGTATTTTCCCTCCCAAACACAGGAAACTGGGAGGCTCCTTTCCTCGAGAGGAGCAGGTTTCCCTACCCGCTCCAACTTGTCCCACTTCCGGAACCCCCGCCTTACTGAGGTGCTAGGGTTGGGATGGATGGAGAAGCCTCCTCTCTCCCTGCGTTGGTCTTCCTCGGATCCTGTCCCATGTTTATTTTCTTACTTCACTCCATTGGTCCTAGGTCTCACTGTCCCCACTTCTCACCTCCAAAGGATGGGGGTTTATAAAGAAGCCGGGCCTGCGGCCAGGTCAGTAAATCGGCGGTGAGAAATCTCAGCGTCTCCGGGTGCCGAGGTCGCTTAGGATCCACTAAGGGAACAGACTGTCAGCCACCTCTCCAACCAAAGGCTTCCGTCCTGACCTCTGGCATCTGCTCGGTGTACAATCCCCGCTGCCTCCCCAAAGCCCCAAACCTACAACCCTCCCTCCATTAGGATCCCCCAGACACAGTTCTCTGGCTGGAGCTCGCCCCTGCCCGGAGCACGGCTCCACGCCCGCGAAGATTCCCTACAGTTTTTAAAGCCTTGTTAGGAATGGCGGGGGCGGGCGCCCTGGGAGGCCCGGGAAGTTTAGGAGGGGAAATCTGAGTCCGCCCTCCACAAGTTGAACCTTCCCCGGGGCGTCTAGTTTTCCCACAATTAGAGGCCAGGCCGCCGGGGGCTCTCCCGCTTGGGGCGGGGCGGGGCTCCCCAGCTCCAGAGTCCTGAGCGCAGGGCGGCGCAGGCGGTGGCGCCCGCGGCCTCTCGGGCTTCTGCGCCCGGCTCTCAGCGGCCGCGGAGACGGCTGGGCCGAGCTTCCCTGCCGCGGGGACCCAAAGCCCCAGCCTCAGGCCGGGCAGTGCGGCCTGAGAAAAGAAGCCCGGGCCGTAGGAGTTAAAACGCCCTAGCCTTTCACTGCACGGTCCCCAGCTCCTCTGGTCATGCCTCCCCGCCCAGTGCGGGCTTGAACTCCGCGGTTCCAGAACCCAACTTGCCCCTGTGGCCTTGGCTGGGCGGGCGCTGATGAGCCCGGCCCTCCGGGTTCGCAGCCACGCTGCCCCCTGCTGGACAGGCCTGGACGGGCGGCCCACGACTGGGGCACCTCACTGTATCCCGCCCACAGCTCATTTAGAGGAACTCTCCGCTGCCGGCCCTGTCCGCCACTCATCTAGATGTCTGGTCTTGCCCTCAAACCCTTCTTGACCGGTCCCACGGCCCAGCGAATGAGGACTGTTCGCCGCCGTGTTTGAACCGGCCTGGGGGATCTCCTCTAGGGGAGCAAGATCACAGCCCTTCTTCCCCCAGCTTCCTAAGGACGCTCCCCAAGAAAGAAACGGAGTCTGGATCCCAGAGAACTGTGATTTCTGGGCGCAAAGAGGGAGGGTCAGTCAGTGGGTTTTGGGCTTCCACGGCTTTAGCCCAGCCAGTGCCGGCCCTAACAAGGTGTGCACTTGGCCATGGCTTATGTTAGGGCCCATGGCAGTAGCCACATCGGTTCCTTTATTAGCTCCGTGAGGTCTGGGGACGTGGCTGTTCTAAGATGACAATGCCTGGATATACACAGCCGCTAGGAAAAGCTTTGGGCACCTCTGAGGACCTTCGAGAGCGCCTCCCTCAGTTCCCCTGCTCTTTTATGGGTTCCACCTTTTTCAAGGATTTACTACTGCTGCCGGCCCTCGCAGCTCCCCCCCGCCCCCCGTTAGCCACCTCCCACTCCCCCAGAACATCTAGAGCCTCTGCAGTTAGCTACCCGCCAAGGACCTCTTGAAAGCTGCAAAATGGAGGAGGTTTGCCGGCGAGATTTTTCCATTCTGGCCCACCCCCCCTCTGGAAACCTGAATCTCCCTTCCTTCCATCCCTCGCAGATCCTGCAATTGAGAGACTTTCGATATCAAGTGTGCATCCTTAAAGGATGGATTCCCAGCGCAGGGTTTATAGAGAGGTGCTGGGAGTTGAGCAGGGTATCGTCAGAAGACCTCCACTGACTCACAATGCCTCCACCTTGCCTTGCTCTACCAGTGGCTATCATCCTGACGGACCCAGAAGCCATTTCTCGGCATAGCCTCGAGGCGTCTATAC
>CM052885.1:12006184-12027938 GCA_028534135.1 Potos flavus | reverse complement strand
CCTCCACCACTGCGCATACTCTGGCGCAGGCGCAGAAGGAACTCGTCGCTCAGCGCCTTAGGCACTGGAGTTTACCGTCGGCCGTACTGGGCAGTCGCTTCCGACTTCAGCGTCCCGCTTTCAGGTGTAACGAACATAGAGTACCACTGGCCCAGCGGGCGCATCCTGCTATCGGTCTTTATGAGCACTAGAGATATTAACGCCGAAGGGGGCATCTCTGGGTTAATGGGAGCTAGAGACCTTTGGAGTCCCTATGGCGCCTCGAATCCAACACTGCCGTGGTCCGACGGAGGTCCCTGGGAATCGAGCCGAGAGGGATGGTGCGGCCCGCCCCAGCCCTAGATCTAGTGCTGCCCCATCCTTTTCGAGCGGGGTTTTTGAGGCAGAGGTGTTGGTCTCCAGTCCAGCGGAGCTTTTGGACGGACAGGCTTGGTCACCCACACTGCCCGTTCAGCTTCGCTTTCTGGGACGCTGCGAGAACCAGACTGATAGCTGGGCCCAGGTTGCGTATGTTTTAGATGAAAAAATGCGCTATGGACATGAGATAGAATAGGAGGATCAAACCTCATGTCAGTGGCAGAGAAAAAATTAGAAATTGCATTTCCTTTGGGCAAGGTGCCTAAAGACCCACTTGTAGCTTTTCCAGCCACTTAAGAGGTCAAAGTCATACGTATTTTCTCGATCATTTATTCACCACTCGAACCAACAACTGGGCCTTAATGTGTTGCAGAACAACTTTGGCGTTTATGAAGCACCATGTAAAGGTATTAGAAATGCTTCTCTCAGCATTCTGAAGTAGCCTGCCTCCCAAGCTGCCTTATTCCTAAGAGAATCTTCCCGTCTTTACTTTCTCATCATCCAGAGATAATGAAACGGGATGGAAGAAGGATATCACCTGGACTGGTGATCATGAAACTTACTAGAAAATTTGAAAGAAGCCGCCTTTAACTCATGGAGACGAATGGATAAATCGGTTCACAGATTATTGTTATATTTGCTTGAGAGGAAGGTGGGAGACAAAATGTAAGTGCCCTGCTTACCACTTCTTTGTGGCGTGTACCTAGGGAGAAAAAAACAACTTGGGGCAGACTGAGGTGTCAGGCAGGGCAGGGGCCTATATATGTGGCAAGTGTGACTGAATAGGTGGTGGGGGGGTCTTGCACTTTGCAAACTCACCCACCTGCAGTCTGGATATGTGCTTTCTTTGATTTCTACTAGAGTGTCCATGGCTTACAGAAAAGATAGTTGTACACTGTTGTTACATGGACAGATCTGTAGGAATGTTCCTCTTACCCAGCCACCTGAGCCCTGGCTATCTGATACCACTCTTGGCTATTTCTGTTTTCTAATGGCTCCAGCAATTAGAAAATAGAAGGGCTTAGAAAAGTGGAAAATAGAAGGACTTGGAAAAGTGGGATGGATGGACAAATGGAGTGAGTTTTGTTTGTTATTTCTAAACATGGAGCTGGAGCTTAGCAGCTCAGCCATTTCTGGGGAGGTGTAAGCATAATTAATTTTCAGTGTTTGGTTTGATTGAACTCTTGCTTGTAAGATAAGATAAGGAGTTTTGTTGTAACAAGGTCAGGGATTGGTTGCTTTTTGTCAGTGGTAGGAGTGAGTACCACTTGGAGACTGTAGGTAGATGGCGGCATGAGAAATTTTATAGGAGACATGGAATAAAGCTAGAGAAGATGGGGCAGGAATCACTAGATTCTTCACCACTCAAAAGACCAGAGAGGGAAAATGAGCTTCCAGAGAATCCAGGCCTTGCCTTAAATAATGAGATTTACTTGGGAGTTTGGCTCACTGTTTTTTTGTTTTTTTTTTTATGTTATGTTAGTCACCATACAGTACATCAGTTTTTGATGACCAGCGTCAAGAGCTGAACATGTCTGTGCAGAATTCAGAATATCTTCAGTATCTCACAGCATACATAGCTCCTCCTATAGGTTTGTGGTGGGTGAAGAACCAGGGCAGGTGTGGCGCTGTACCTGTCAGGGACAGTTTCTATCATGGCCTTGTTAGAGAGAGCAGCCCACACTGAAATATTTGAGCAGAATTACTCTAACATGAGTGCAGTGGCTCAGAGAGTTCTTGTTAACTGTTACAGGGATTTGTGCGCCATTGATCTATCTTTTAAATCTTTTCTCTTCTATATTCTTTTTAATTTTTCAATTTCTTTGTCTATTAATTCCTAACTGTGGTACTTTAGTGTGTTAAGAACTCCCACCATGGTGGTAGGATTGCTTTTTTGTTGGAGTTCTAATATATATAACATGCTCAGGTTTGTCTCTCCTTGACAGCAGTACTCATGGGAGATTCCTCAGTGTGGCATTGGGGCCCATGGCAGTGACTGGGGCTTTACCACTTTGGGAAGAGTGTGAGGTCCTGCTAGGGCTTCTCTAGGCAGGAAGCCAGGCAAGCTTTTGCGCCTGGCAAATGATGCTTTATTTTAACTATCGTTAAGTATGTATTCTACTGGGCCAGGGAGGATTAGGAGTGCTGGGGGAAGGCACTGGGTTTTGATGTTTCCTCAGCTCCCCCCGCCTCATATTTTAATTTAAACATTTCCAGGCATACAGAATGATAGAGGGAAATTTATAGTGAACACTCACTCATCCACCACCTAAATGCCACAATTAACATTTTACTATACTTGCTTTACTACATTTCCTTCCACCACTCCATCCCTCAAACTTTTTAAAAATGAAAACTTATAAACACAGAATAATTGAAAGAATAGGACAAAGAACACTCTCATATCTTCATAAAATCAACAACTGATCACGTTTTGTTATATTTCTCTCTCGCTATCTTTCTCCCTGAACCGTTTAAAAGTTAGGTTCAGACTTCATTATATTTTAGCCCTAAATAATTTAGGACACATATTTTAGGAATGAAGGTGTTATTCTATATTACCACCACATTGTTATCAATGATAATTTTGCCTAATATCAAATGTCCCATCTAAATTAAAGTTTCCCCCAATTTTCCCACCATTTGAATTTTTGGAAATCCGATTCCAGAGTTTTTCACATTGCATTTGTGTCTTTAACATCTTTTAATCTAGAAAAGTTCTGTTTGTTTTTAAACTTTAATTTTTATTAATTATAGATTTATAGGAAGTTACAATGATAGTACAGGGAAGTTCCATGTACCTTTCACCCATTTTCTCCCATAGCTACATCTTGCATAATGATAATGCAATATCATAAGAAAATTGATATTGGTACAATGTATGTGGATAGTTTTATGCTGTTTCCCCACAAAAATAGGAATAGGTAGATTCTTCTAACTACCACAATGAAGATGCAGAACTATGAAATCACCACAAAGATCTGCTGGTATCAATGTTTTAGAAGTTTGAGTGAATGTAGAAACCTTATCTCCTGTTGTGGACTGAATGTGTCCCCCCAAAACCCTATGATGAAATCCTCACCCCCCGAATGATGTTATTAGTAAATGGGGCTTTGGACAGGGATTACGTCTTGAGTGTGGAGCTCTCACAGATGGTATTAGTGCCTTTATAAGAAGAGTCTTGAGGGAGCTTGCTGCCTTTCTCTCTGCTTGAGACCATATGGGGGGACACAGCAAGAAGGTAGCCATCTACAAGCCAGGAAGATGACTTTTACCAGACACTGCATCTGTTGGCGCCTTGATCTTCGATTTCCGAGCTCCAGAACTGTTAGAAATAAATGCCTGTCCTTTTAAGCCAATGAGTCTGTGGTATTGTTATAGCAGCCTGACCTAAAACACCAACTTTTAAGCCCTTTTATCCTCCCTGTTTATGACAGAATAGTCTTAAATATTTCCTCTACATAACCGACATCCAAGTCATACAATGTTCTGTTTTTTGTTTTGACCATCAAACATAATTTAGACAACTTGAGAGGGTAAGTCTATTGTATTTAGCCATGTTTTTGCTTTTAAAAAAATTTTTTTCCCCTTCCTCATAGTTTTATCTTCCTTCTTCTATCATTTCCTTTCTGTTTGGAGAACTTTTTAAGCCATTATTTTAGGCTTAGGTCTAAATAGGCTTAGGCCTATTTTAGGGTAGGTTCGGTGGTGAAAAATTCTCATAATTTTCCTTCATCTGAGACTGTCTTTATTTTTCCTTCATTCCTGAAGGATAATTTCACCAAGTACGGAATTCTGGGCTGATAGTTCTTTCTTTTCAGCACTTGAAAAAATGTGCTATTTCCTACTGAGAGTATAAAAAATTCCAATGACTGTATTTTTTTTAATTCTGAAATTTCCATATTTTTTAATATGGAATTTTTTTTAATATTTCTGTTTCTTTGCTGAGACTTTCTACTTTTCAGCTGTTGCAAGGGTTCATAATTGCTCATTAAAGTATTTTTATGATGGCTGCTTTCACGTTCTTGTTGATACTTCCAACATCTGTGTGATCTTGATGTTAATGTGTGTTGATTGTCTTTTCTTTTTCAAGTTAAGGTTTTCCGGGTTCTTGGTCTGACATGTAATTTCCGATTGTGCCCTTGAAATTTTTGGTATTGTGTTATGAAACTCTGGATCTTATTTAAAACTGTTTTAGTAAACAGTTGACTTGCTGACTTGCTGTGACATGGTGGGAGAAGGGGAGCTACCTCACTACTACCATGGGGGGGTGAATGTCCAGGACCCGCACTTGGCTTCCTTGGAACCCTGGGAAGAGAGGGGTGCCACGTTGCTACTTGGGGTAGAGGTGAAATTTCAGGTTCCCCTCTAGGCCTCCACTCACACCACCTAGGCTAGGAGGGGAGAGATCCTTTTTTTTGGTCCTTTTTGTTGTTCCCACATGGCTTCTGCTGGGGGTAGGGTGGGAGGCCTTGTTACCTCTTGGCAATGGTGCAAGTTTGGTTGCCCGCTCAGTCGTCTCAGATACACCTGGGTAGGGTAGGGAGGAGCCCCCCATTTGTAGGCGGACAAAGACAGAAGTCCAAACTCCTCATTCAGTTTTCCCAGATGGGTAATCTATGGCCTTTTGAATATCTTGTTGCATAAGTAAACTGGTATTGGCCTTATGGAACTATACACTAAGGGATAAATTTCTCCACAAATTCCATTTGTTGGGAGCACTTCTTTTATTGTGCTAACATGATCCTGGGTTGCCACTCTAATGTATTGTGGTGTTTTTAATTTTGTAATATAAAATTCTCACTTTATGTTTTGACATAAAATGCTCTGGGGTGGTATTTTATTATAAAGTTACAAAACTTTTGCCTACTCTCAAATGTTGGTATGTAGGGTCTCTGTGGATAAAAAAAAAAATCAATATTTTTACATTAGCTGTAATGTCTTGAATTTTGACCCAGTAAAATTGAGTCTTTTATTATTTTGTTTATGAAAAGAAAAAAAAAATCTAATGCATCCAGTGGCTGGGAGCATGGATTTCTTTTTTACCCTACTCCTATGTCTGGTGTTCAGGTTATAATTTTTAATATAAGTATGTCCATAGAATATTAAGCTTTGTTAAATTTTTGAGATTGGAATTTTAGCAATCTGTCCAAGTTTTCCTAAAATATTAGGTTAGTTTCCTTCATTGTCCAAATTTTCCTAACAGAATAGGATTTTTTTTTTTCTTCTCGTGCCTTACAGATGTCTTAGTGTTGCCTTGGTCAGGGAGAGTAATAATTATTAAAGTAAAAAAACTTCTCTTCAGTGAATATTATTTATTGACTAAGACCTAAGCCTTGTGTCCGAGCACAGGCTAAGTGTGAACATCATGCAAATGCAAATTGAGAGCAATAGTTTTTGCTTTTTTCAAATAGATGTGGTTACAGCATAATGTTTACTTCCATGAGTCTGGACAACTTAAATAGATAATCCAGATTAAAGGAACTGGGAAGCTGGAAGCCTGTGTCTCAGCGCATATTTCATTGCTGAACTTCGTTGGGTTGCCTTGGTCAAATCCTGTAACCTCTTAGGGCCTCAATTTCCTTACCTGTCCAGGAGAATAAAAGTATATATCTTTCCTGACTTGTATAGCTTTGATCAGGGAAAATTTAGATTTGTGCCATAAATATAGATAATATGACTAAAGACTATCCATACCTCTTTTTATTTAGTCTTAAAAAATTATCTGTAAACACTCCCAGCTTGTCGGCTTCTTTTGGTGTCAAAAATGTCTTTGAGCAAACAGAATTCAAAAAGTGCTGGGGATGGCCATAAACATTTTTTTCCGACTTCATTGCCATGGTTGACTATGCCCATTTTTGCTATGAATGAGCCACCAAATTTATTTTTCTCTCCTGGATACTCTGATTCTGCTGTTGGCAGGCAGCTAGTGACGTCACCCATGCAGAGTCAGGCGGAAGCCTTGCGCGTGGCTTACAGAACCGTGTAGCAGACGTACGTGGATCGAAATAACTGTAATTAGAAAATCTGTCTCACGTTTAGGAACTACGCAGACGCATGTGAATATTCTGACTTGTCCCAGAAGCACAATAAAAGTAAACCAATTGGTCTTGAAGTAAGAACTATTACAAAAACATAAATTTTGAAAAAAATGAACACAAAGATTTGAATCATAAATATTTATTTCTAGAGAAACAAGGCAAACTCATTTCAAATTTCAGAGGAACGCATTTGTGGTAGTTAGACCACACCAACCATCCCACTGTGTTGACATGAGGATTTCTGTGTAAGGCCATCTGTAGGAGGCAAGACACCCTGCCGTCACCCCCATGGTAGGCAGGATCTCTCACCCTGTCTTTGGACTGGTTCTTAGATGTGGCAAGGAACTACCAAAAAATCCCTGTAAATTTCATCTACTGCTTGTAATCTTCAGAATCTGAAATTAGGGAGTGAGCCAAAGCTAGCTATGACATGAACTTTATCTGTGGATATTAAGGTCATTTTACAATTGGCTGCAGAGCACATGTTTGAATAGCAGAAATCACATAAAGCAATGTTTAGAGTTTTCTCTGTGTGTGTCTACTATCGGCTTACTTCCCTGTCACGTAAATGACTCCGAGCCGTACAATAGGTATGGGCCAGAAAGACACAGAGCATATCAGTAAGGATCTCTTAGTTTAGCCTGAGGAGGCCAGGTGAAATCCGTTCTGACTTTTCCAGCTTGTTGGTTTCATTGTTTTCTACAGTGGGTGGTTGTCTTTAGCCTGCTTGGCTGGCACCAGGTTCTTTGAGGTTCCCAGAAAATCCCCATGTAGACGTGCAGCCAGAAAGTTGGGTGCACAGCGGCCTTAATGTCTGCTGTGTTCCTTGGTGCACACTCTGCTCTGGTCGGGGAGGCATGTTTCTAAGTGATGAACAGAAATTGCCTTAATTGAAAGTACTTCTGTTAGCAGGATGATTTCAGAGTCTACCTCCCTTTGAAAACAAACCCTCACCTGCTCCCCAGGGGTCTGGAATCCCTCATTTTCTCATGAGAACCCTTCCTTCCTTAGCAAAAGCCGATGAGATGCAGACCTAGGAGATATGCTAGGAGGAGCTATTTTATAGAGCTACCATTTATTGAGTCCTTACCACATGCAGAACACTGTGCTGAGAGATGGGCATCCGCAGATACTATTCTTCTCATTTTTTTACATGAGGAAACTGAGGCTGGAAGTATACATTTGCATAAGGTGACACAGTAGGGGATGAGAACCAGCCTTCAACTTCAGGCTCTCCAAGACTCCAAAATCCAGGCGCTCACGAGACCCTCTACTACTTGCCTATACTTGAGGTGCACCGAGATCGCCAAGATTCTGATTGCCCTGCCCAGAAGGATGACGAGTGCTGGGCTTTTAGAAAACTCTCCTGGGGAGGGAGAGACTAGGTAAGAGGGGTGGGCTGAGAAAGCTCTGGGCCTCCAAGGGGGTGCTGAGCACAAGCCAAGGAATGATGAAGGCCGGCCAGGTCCTAGCCTCGGCCTCCAAGCACAAAGGCGGAGGCCCCACTCCTGCTGCATGGAGCAGTCTGTCAAGGGTCTCGTTCAGGGTGGAGCCCCTCCTGGGAGCGAGGGGAGTGGGAGCCTGTGGCTGATCCCCGCCTGCCTGAGCTCTTGTGCTGGTCTTCCGTCAGGAGAGGGTGTGGCTTGTCTGAGAGGGGCAGTGTGGTGTGTGAGAGGTTCCGGTGCGTTTCTCTTCATTTCACTGCGAGCTTGCGAGTCTGAATAAGGTTGGAGCAGCTCAGCGGGGCATGTCAGGGACGGATGGCAGAGTGGAGACTGAGGCCTCGGCTGGGTCTCTGGGTGCTGTCCTGACGGGGCATGGCTAGGACAGTCAGCTAACCTTCAGGGGTTCATCTTGCTGCAGAGGCACCCACGATGAGTGTGGCTAAAATGCAGCTGGAGAGGCAGTAAGAGGAACTTAGGTCACCCAGACTAGACTCTTTCGGGACATGGCCTCCACCTCTCGCCTCCACAGTCTGGTCCGGGGATCTCTCGCAGGTGCTCGAACAGAAACCTCACTCACAGCACTTCCAAGCTCTGGTCACCGTTGTCTCCTCTCGATTGCAGGCTCCTTGAGGCCCCGGGCCGGTTCTGTTTGTCTCAGGATTCCCTGTGTCTTTAGTGGCCCCTGAGCCCGAGAACACGTTCCTAGCTGAGCGGGAAGCTCGAGAGCCTTGGCCGGATTAGAGGCGTGAGGAAAACCTCATGAGAAAAGAGGTTTTCTGTTAACTAGTTAACCGTTTCTGGAAAAAGTCTCCTTCTGATCATTTGAGAACCACGTGCGTAAATTGAAGTAGAAGGAACTGTCCACTGCCGGGGTGAGGGGGTCTGGCTGGAAGGGACTTTTTCAGAAAAAGGAACAGCGGCTTTGCTCTGGACAAATCCTGTGTTACTTTTTCAATTAATAATCTGCTAGTATGAAGACTGTACCTTTTATTTCCATTTTACCTTGTATTTAAATGAAACATTTAAAATGACATCCTTGAAAATTGAGAAGCAAATAAAGCGGTCCTGCTAATTTAATGAAGACCAAGCTGTAAATGTCACTTGTATGGAGTGTCAGCCACTCACTGAGGAACCTGGTAACCAGAGGGAAAGGAGAGGGCAGAGGTGTTCGATGACTTCTCCCAAGAGTCCAGAGCTTTTCCTAGTTTTCTAGAGCTTGCAGGGTCTCTGCAGAGGAGGGGGGTCTTTGCTATTAAGGAATGAGCCAGAAACCGTAGCCCTGTGAATTGTCCCTTCCAATTGCCTTGTTGTCGTTCTCCATGGTGAGACTGGAGAATGGCATGGCTGTCAGAAGACACTCATGCCCCTGGGTTGGCGAACGTCTCCCTCTGGAACTCTGTGCCAAGAGGTCCGTATGGACGACAAATCCGATGCCCTCTGTGGTATGCAGCCTATCTACAGAGCTGGTCAGAGTGCAGCAGAGGGAGGGCCGGTCTGTCCTCCCAGGCGTCCTTTCTGTAATCCCCTTGTCACAGCCACCTCTGAAGGCTGCTCGCCCTGACAGAGGGGCCGTGATGGGCAGCCTGTCAAATAGATTGTGAGTGCATTAGCAGGATTAGCAGAGAAGGCTAATATTGCAGCATTCCCCAAGTTCATGCACAGCATCCAAGACTGAGCTGTTCAGCTGCTAACCTGGGCAGGCACAGGCTCCAGTATTCAAGTCACATCAGGGACTGGCCCTGAAGTGGTCAGAGACACAACAGTCCCATGTGTCTGACTTGTGATTATGTATTATTATTTCACAACAGAGTGTAATTTATAATATCAGTGTAAAGATGCTAAGTATCATTTTCCATCTCATTGATAAACTAGCTGAAATACTTTAGTAGCCTCTCAAAACCAGATGCTTTGTTCTTGGCAGTTTATTGAAGTATTGCTGATTTTGTTTCTCCTTGTTAAAGTAATATACGCTCATTTTGGAAAACTTGGGTCAGAAAAGTACAAGGGGGAAATGTGAAATACTGAGTTCTTTCACCAGGAATTACCTCTCATGCCATTTTGATGTATTTTCATGCAGTCTTTCTTCTATGCATAGCAAGGAAAGTTGTGATTATATTGTATACTTGGTTTCGATTCCTTTTAAAAAACGAAATATATTTTTAAAATTTTATTTTATTTTTTCAGTGTTCCAAGATTCATTGTTCATGCACCACATATCCTAAGCATTTGCCAGTTTTCTTGCACTTTTAATGAAAACACCTATTAATACTTTGTGTAAATATATTTGCATTAGTTTTTTATTGATGTGTAATGAATAACCACAAACTCAGCACTTTAAAATAATACCCTTGTATCAGCTCACAGTTCTATAGGTCAGAAGTCTGGCATGGCATGGTTGGGGTCTCTGCTCACATCCCAAAAGGCCAAAATCAAAGTATCAGCTGGGCTAAGTTCTCTGAAGGCCCCGGGAAACATTGCTTCCAAGCTCTTTCTTGTTGGCAGAATTCAGTTCCTCAAGACTGTAGGGCTGAGGTCCTCTTGTCCTTGCTGGTTGTTGGCTAGGGAACACTCTGAGCAGCTGGAGGCCACCTGTCTTCCTTGACATGTGGCCCCTTTGATCTGCAAGCCAGCAGTGGTGCATTGCATCTTATTGTGTTTGGACTCTGGCGTCTTCTGTGATCCACTGGAGAAAACTCTTTGCTTTTAGAGAGCTCATATGCTTAGGCCATGCCCACCAGAATACTTTCATTTTAAGGACAACTATGTCCTATAACGTGACCTAATCAGCAGAGTAAATGCCATCATGTTGATCGTCGGCAGGATTGTGCAGGGGATGCGAACCAGGGTGGAGAAATAGTGGGGCCGTCTTAGATCGCTCCTTACCAGATATTTTCATTTATTTAACAGTTTCTTTGTTTTAAAAAAAGCTGAGCTTATTTCCGATTTTTTATTATTATAAGTGATGTCTTGGGATGAGCATCTATCTTATGTTAATGTGATAGGTGATGAACGATATTTTGTTATTTGCATTTTTGTTTCTAATGAAATTTAACACTCAGTTTCATGTGTTAGCTATTTGTCTTTTTTTTTTTTTTTTTTTGCTATTTGTCTTCTTATGAGAATTGTTTCTTTTCTTTTTTGGGGTTTATCTTCTAATTAATATATAATGTTCTTTAATAGTAAGGATTATAACTTCACTAATTTTGTTACAACTATTTTTCTTTGTGTACTTTTTGATGTACAAAGGTTTTAAATACATATGTACACAATTCCATGTGTATCTTCCTTCTTTCTGTTTTTGCCTTTGATGTCATATTTAGAAAATCCTTTTGCATCTCAAGATTTTAGAAATATATTGATTACATTTCTCTATTTTATAGATTCATTATTTGTATTTAAACTTTAATGTACATGGAATTTATTTTGGTATATAATATGAGGTACATATTTAAAATTTGCCCCCCAAACTTATTAACCACTAATATTTAAAAAGTAACTCATCCTCACTGATTTCAAAGGCCGTTTCATATTTGACCTTTTTCGGTGGCTTTTCGTTCTGTTCAATTGTTTTGTTTTGCAGGCTGGTGTTACAGTATGCTCTTTTGGTTATTATATTTTGAAATAAATTTAAATACATTGAAATGTAAATTCCTCCTTGCTTTATTTAGTTTTCAATATTTTTATTGATATTTTATTAATACAATTGAATATTAATAAAAATTTTTATTATTATTTATATTTATATTATTAAAATTAATAAGAATTAATATATTAATATAATTGAGTAATATTTTATTCAATATTTTATTTTATTTTTATTTGCCCTAATGGTTTCATGAATTTCTGATGGAATTTTAATTTGAAGTGTATTGACTTCATAAGATTTACACTGAAGAAATGATGGTTTTGCAATATATAGTCTTCCCATTCTAGCAATATAGACTGTCTCTCTACTTATTAGAATTTTCCTGCATGTTCCTCAGGAAAGTTTTACTTTTCTATTTTAATAAAATTTCAAATTTACAGAAAATTTGCTGTAATATTACAAATAATTTTTTCCCTGAACCATTTGAAAATAACTTGCTGGAAGACTTCATTGTGTAATTCTGGCAAAGAAAGACTTTCTGTACTACTGTTGAAATTGAAATCAGGACATTAACATCTCTGTGTGTCATCTCACTGTCACCTATGTGTCATCTCACCCAGAGATCTCATTCCAATTCCACCAGCATACCCAAACATGGCTTTTAGAAACAGGATCCAATCGAGGATCCTGGGTTGTATTTAGCTGTTACGCATCTTTCGTCTCTTTCAACCTCCGTTTCTCAGTCTTTCCCATGACTTTCATGACCTTGTCACTTTTGAAGGTCATAGGCCAGTTATATGATAAAATGTCCCCCAGTTTGGGTTTGCCTAACGTGTCCCCATGATTTGATTTGGATCATGCCTTCTTGGCAGGAGTGTCACATAAGGAATGCCATTAATGCATCCTATGAGGAGGCACACTGATTTGTCCAGTCTGGTGATTCGACTTTTGATCATTTGATTAACTTGTGTCTGCCAGACTTTACCACCCTAAACTTATCCTTTTCCCATTTGTAATTATTAAGTGTTTTGTGGGGGAGATACTTTGAGACCATACTGCTGTAAAATATTTTAAGCTTTGTTTGGTACTACTGGAATCAGCATTTAGTTCGGGGCCAATTTTGTCCCACTGTTGAGGAAAAAACCTTGCTTAGTACTCTGCCTGATGCTCCATGAATTAGGAGGTTTTTCTACTCTGCTGCGGCAACAGGAATTATTTCCAGGTGTGAATGAATTCTGGGGCTTGTTCTCGGTGACCCTTTCTAGTGGTTCTTCCCCCAGCCTTGGGTAGTTCCCCGACACCATGAAGATGTGAGAGAGACTCCCCAGATCTCAGGACTGCTCTTTCTGCAGCTCTTCCCTTGCTGGCATTCTTCCCTGGGAGCTCACCCGAGTTCCTGCTCCACTCCTCAACTCCAGAGAACCTGGGCTCTGCCTGGACCCGCCCTCCCAGTCCTAAAACCTGCAAACTCTCTCAAGGCAACAATAGGGCTCACCTCATTTTTCCTTATCTCTCAGGAATCGCTGTCCCTTTTTGCCTGCTATCCTATGTCCTGAACACCATTGTTTCATTTGTTTTGTCTGGCATTTTAGTCCTTCCATGCAGGAGGATAAAAATGGTCCCCGTTGCTCCATACCGACTGGAAAAAAACCACTTATGCATTTTGGATGAATCAAATGCATCATTATTTTCCAGGCATTTATTGAAATGTGGAAATGGGGGCGTCTGAGTGGCTCAGTGGGTTAAGACTCTGCCTTCAGCTCAGGTCATGATCTCAGGGTCCTGGGATCGAGCCCCGCATCAGGCTCTCTGCTCAGCGGGGAGCCTGCTTCCTTCTCTCTCTCTGCCTGCCGCTCTGCCTACTTGTGATCTCTCTCTCTCTCTCTCAAATAAATAAATAAAATCTTCTTAAAAAAATGTAGAAATGTTTCCCTCTGCTCTGAATGGCTCCAGGACGCTGAGATTTTTTTAAATGTCACTTGTCGTAGTCTGTCTTCTCTTTCCTCAGCAACTGCTTGCCTCTGCTACCAGCTCCATGCCTACTCTTTGAGGAGTTTATGCATCACCTCTGCTGTAGGGCAGTTTCTTAGATAAGGGTCAGTAGGTTCTAAATGAGTGTTTGAAGATCTCTCCTAGGAATTAAAAATGGGCAGTGTGTCATATGTATTTGATGGGGGCGCTTTCTCACTTCCTTTCTGGTCCTCGGTCACAGTTCCCTAGTGGAGTCTGCTAAAGTACTGCTTTCTGGATAAACGAGATGTAATGCCACTTTGGATCTTTGTTTGGGAAGTGTGCTTATTGGTGAGTCCAGCTGGGAGTGCGGCTATTGTACTCTTGCTGGATCATAGAATTTCTGTATTCGTTTTCTAAGGTTGTCATAACAAAGCACCATGAACTAAGTGGCTTAAAATGATAGAAATGTATTGTTTCCCAGTTCTGGAGCCTACAAGTCTGCACTCAAGGTGTCGGCAGAGCCATGCTTCCTCTGAAACCTGCAGAATTCTTTGTTGCCTCTTCTTGGCCTCTGGTAGTTTGCCAGCGAGCCTTGGGGTTCCTTCGCTTGCAGCTGCATAATTTCATTGTCTGCCTTCATCATCACACGGCCTTGTCCCTGTGTGTGTCTGTGTCTTCAAATGGACATCAAGCGGAGGGACACCAGTCATGTTGGATTAGGGACCCACCCTACTCAAATATAATCTCATTTTAATTCAACTAATTACATCTGTAACAACCCTATTTTTAAATAAGGTCAAATTCTGAGGTATACTGGGGGTTAGGACTTTAGTATTTTTTTGGGGGGGGACACAATTTAACACTTAACAGTTGGTATAGAATATCAGGTGACCTTTCTTAGTGAAAACTGGATGAATAGCCAGAGTGGTAGGCTCTGACCCAACAGCAGATGACACAGGTGTCAGCAAAGATTAGGAAAGCTGGTTGGGCTAAGGGTAGCATGCTATCAAGGAGTCCTGTGCCAGGTTTGACTCCTAACTCCTGCAGATAGGAATGCATTGACATCAATATCCTGGTGTTAAGCCCATGTCTGAAATTTCCTGATGTAAAATCCTTTGCCCTAGCTTTGGCTAGTGGCCCCAAGCCTCAGTGAGTGCTGCAGACAAAGGGCAGATCTTAGAACTGAAGCTTCTCTGACAAGTGGTCATGGTAGTGGTGACCATGCATAATTTTGGGAAATCTACTTCCCCCTCTCTCAGTCTCTCAAGGGTATGATACAGTATTGTTAACTACAGTCACCATGCTGTATGTGTTCCCCAGAAATTTCCTCATCTTCGAGCTAAAAGTTTGTCCCCATTTCTCCCACCCCCAGGTCCCAGGAGCTACCATTCTACTCTCTATTTTTATGAGTTTAACTTTTTTGGATTACATATGAAGTGAAATCATATGGTATTAGCATAATACTCTCAAGGTCCACTTATGTTGCTGCAAGTGGCAAGATTTCCTTTTTTATGGCTAAATAATATTCCATCCATCTATCTATCTATCTATCTCACATTTTCTTTATCCATTCATCTGTTGATTGTCATGATTGTCATGTTGTTTCCATGTCTTGTCAGGTTGTTTCCATGCCTTGGCTATTGTGAATAATGCTGCAGTGAACATGGAAGGGCGGATAACTCAAGCTAATTTCATTTCTTTCAGATACATATCCCAGGTGGGATTGCAGGATCATATAGTATTTCTATTTTTAATTTTTTGAGGGAACTCCATACTGATTTCTATAGTGGTTGTACCAATTTACATTCCCACCAACAGTGTCCAGATCTCTCCATAGTTTTAAGATATTCTCAGCCATTATTGGTTTAAATAAGCTTTTGTCCCTTTCTTGCTATTTTCTCCTTCTGGGACCCCAATAATGCATAATTGTTTCTCTTAATGATATCCCATAGTCCATATAGGCTTTCTTTAACCTTTTTCATTCTTTTTGATTTGTTCTATTATTGGATAAGGTTAAAAGATCTGTCTTCTACTTCACAGATTCTTCTCTTGATCCAGTCTGATACTGACACTCTCTACTGAATTTTTAATTTCATTCATTGTATCCTTCAGTTCCAGAACTTGTTTTCAAAAATGATTTCTGTGTTTCTAATAGACTTCTTATTTTATTATTGTTTTGCTGTTTTTGCTGAACTGCTTTTCTGTGTTTTCTTATAGTTCGAGTTTCCTTAAAATGATTATTTTGTATTTTTTATTGGACAAACCCCATTTTTTTGAAGTCGATTATTGGAAAATATTATTTCTGTGGTGGTGTTATGCTTACTTAATTTTTAATTTTCCTTGAAGTTTATATCATTGCATTCACATTTAAAGAAATTATCAACTTCCTCCAGTCTTAACTGACTGGCTTTGGGAAATACCTTCCATCATCCATATTCTTTTGATCCTGCAAAACCAGACTCAGGGCCATCAGCTTCCCATTTGCTTTCTCTAGGACTGTCCTGAATGCTCAAATTGCGTGCTTTATCACAGTCCTGTGGAGCTGGGCTGGCTTTCTGCATGTGCTCACTAGCTGTCTGCAAAGGCCCATTTTTGTTGCCATAGGGCTTGTGCTCAGGGAGCTAGCCACAGGATGGTGGGGTGGGGTATGGGTGAGCTTGCCATGCATTTGGTGTGCCTGTGGACCAGCAGGAGGATCTGTAGGTGAGATATTCCCAGTGGCTCATTGGCGGGCTTCCTGGTGGAGTGTGCGACAAGGTTAGTAGGGGATATGTCTCTTTAATGCCTTCCAAGAGGCCTGGATGTTCTTCTTCCAGACACTTCCCACTCTGGCAGCACACCTCAGGATTCTGGGTGAAATGAGAAAGAATTGGGTCACTTTTGTGGTGTCCCACATAGCTGGGGAAGCTGGGCGCTCACTCAGATGCTCTCACTTTCCCTTCTGGGAGAAATCAGAGGCTGAGAAGATCTCTCTTGGCAATGAGCTGTGCCACTTTGGGGGAGGGGTGATGTGGGTAAAATGAAACTGTTCCTCTTACCCTCTTCAATGCATCAAATCTCGTATTTTTTTTGCTCCAGCTATGTGCTGGAATCTCTTCACTGGACTCCCAGACTTCCACAAAAGCACTCTAGTTCAGGGGTGATTAAATCAGAACTTTTGGAGAGGAAGATGGTAGACAACTATCAAATCCACCATGTTGATGGCATCACTCTTCTCAGACATTATTTCTTGAGCACTTACCTGCCAGACACTATTCTAAGCTCTGGAGCTGTCTCAATGTAAGATGAAGCCCTTGTAGCGTTTGACTGCTGGAATTGCATCAGTTTATTATTTGTAAAGTGGAGGTAAAAAATGAATATGCCCAATTAAGTTGTGAATAGTAAATCCAATCATTTGAATAATGAGCTTAGCCCAGTGCCAGGCATAACAGAATTTTCAGTAAATGTCGGTTGTTTATATGGAGATCAGACACAGTGGAAAGTGAATCTAATTCTTGTCTCGTTTGGAACCGCAGTGCTCTGACACAGGGAGAGCCTGCTGAATAATGTAGGGGGAAGATAGAAGTTTGGAGTCTTGGATGACTTTCCTAGATTTAGGATTGAAACACGAAGCTGGACTACAGTGGTGTCCTGAAGGCAGTGGCAGCACCTCCCAAAGAGCAAGGCCTAGAGGACGTGTACCGAGTTTATCTACTTGGCCAACACATGCTTCTCTGCTCTGCCTGGCGCTGCAGCCAGAGATAAAGGATTTCATACCGTACAGCAAAGAATCAGTGAGGATCACAAGCAATGTAACCCAAGTTACACTGTGCAGAGCACATTGTTGTTTTAAATTTCGATTTGCCTAAAATGGCTCACTGTCTTAGAAGCCTGTCTTAAGTTCCTATACCTCAATATGTGGTATTAGCTCCCATAGAAAATATGCAACTGACCCAAAGACAACATAGTTTAAGAAATGTAATATTTTATTTGCATCACATTTTAGAAAGCTGTTTTTTTTTGTTGAAGAATGGGGTAACAGCTACTGGACATTTTACTTTGCCTTGGGGATACAACTTTAGGAGTTTGAGTTTACACCAGAATTTGGCTAATCTACTCAGATACAGCATCTGTACTCCTTTAAGTGGCATTTAATATTACAACAGGAAATCTTTGCTGTTTTTCTATCGTAAAGGAACATTACTAGACTGTACTGTATTATGTGCTCAAATTGGCTGACCATCTCTGATGAGTTGTGGAAGAAATGACTAGTGAGTGAGTGGAGCAGGGATGCTTGCGTGATCAATCTTGCATCCCACAAGTGTTATGGGCCAGCAGCATGCATTTCAGGTATGCATATGAGGTCTCAGATCTATCTAGAGCTCCCTGAGATAAAATGATTTCCCTCTCTCAGGTTGGTTACAATGCTTAAATGAGATAATATGTGCAAAAAACCTGGCACCCAAGAGGTATTCAGTAAAAACAGTTTACTCTCCTTTCTTATGTCCTGCTTTAGGAATTCAATTTTCTTCAGTATTTTTAAAAAGCAATTAAAAGTAAACCAATTAGTTTCTTATTCCTAGCTGGAGGGCCTGGCACGTAGAAGGTGATCAGCAGAATTGTGTGGGGGATGAGTTGTTTGTGGTTCTTGGTGTAAAGGTGTTTCTTGTCCACATCCCTTGGTGGGTTGGAGATTCAGCACTGTCTCCAAGCTCTTGAGTAGCACACACAGACAGGTTAGACTTGGCTGGTTAGGCTCTCTCCAGGTAAGGCTCATGGGAGAGTTTTTCACATTTCAATATTTGAGCCATTTAATGAACATGATCTGTGTTTAAACCTACCTTTCAAATACCTGGCAATATTCTATGTGCCTGGAACAGTTCCAGAGTTTAGAAATTCAGGGAAGAATTAGAACACATCCCCTATTCTTAGGAAGTCAGTAATTCAGTAGCAGAGAAAGTACTGCACACGCACACACACACACGCACATGCAAGTACTCATGCATATACATACATATATGCTTGTGTTTGTGTCTATGTATTTTGAGAGGTAGTGTCCTAAGGTAAGGGGCAACACAGAGATCCAAAGTGGTGAATGTGCTGACTGTGTTTTAATGTCAAAATTAGAATCCATGGACTGATAAGAATATAGCTCTATAGAAAGTTAAAGGAATAATGCTTAAAGTTGGGGTAGTTCCAGGATTGAGGCTGCCTCCTTTAGTGGTAGTTCTCGTCCTCAATAAGTTTGCAGTCTAGGTAGAGAGTCATGTGCATATCCCTGGTTGAAAGCCCTGTGAGATGTGTCATCGAGGCAAAAGGAGGACCCAAAGAGAGGTATGGCTGCTCAGAGCTATGGGAGATGAAGAAGGAAGGGGGAGGTAGAGTTTGATGTTAGTGAGTAGTGAAGGATCTGGGAGAAGAGGGAATGCTGAGTCTGGAAGGATGCTGGAAAAGGATCTGGCCACAATCTTGTCTAAACAGGGAGATCAAAAAGCCTTTCCTAGATTTAAGACAATGAGGCCCACATCATTGGGGAGCCAGGTGCTTCTGTGGCCAAGGACTTTGCAGCTTGTCTGGCTGGCCGTCAGAAACATGGTTGAGAGCAGACATGCGGGATTGATTAGAAAACTGCTATGCTTCGGAAAAAAATGTAGATTTCAGAGACATGAAAATGAAAACATGCAAGCATTTGTAAATGGAATGTGCCTATCATTGTGGTTTTATGTGCATAGAGACCTTGTGAGCAACCTGCAAATATGGCTGGGAAAAACATGTCTTCAGAGGCCCTTTTCTCTCCCTTGCACAATGATGGCTTTCTCCTTGGGTGGCACCTGATGGTTGTCATATTTTCCTTTTTGAGGTAGGAACTTCCTCTCACTGATTATTATCAGGAATTGAACTGGTGGCCCACTAAACTAGGGCTTCACTGGGCTCTTGGAGGAAACCTTATGTATGTGGGGGTAGAGATGGTATTTCAGAGATCAAGGACCCGCGCTGGAGACTTGTTAGTTGTTGACATTTGGAAAGTTATTTAATCTCTCTGAACCTTAGATTCTTCATCCATTATTGAAATAATAATACCTCTCTTGTAGAGTTCAGAGGACTAAACATAGTATGATGTTTGGCCCACACTGGGTATTCAATAAATATCGCCTGTTATTATTGCTGTTTTTTGGGGCAGAGACTGGTGTAATATGGGTACATTCTGAGTGCAGTTAGAACATAAAATTTCTTGGGGGTGGGGGCACACAGTCACATTGCTGTCCGTAGTGCTGAACAATCATTGCACAGGGCATGGCTGTAGCTCCTAACCCCAGGCCACCGATGATGGCTGCTCAGTCTCTCCCAGAAATTCTGAGCCAGAAATGTGTAATGAAGAGGCCAAGATGGTAGAGAAGCAGACTGATAATAGTATTTGGATAAGTCACTGAGAAATTCCTTTGGACAGAAAGAGACATTTTAGTCTCTCTTAGAAATTTATAGTACCAAAGAAAAAGTCCAAACTGACATGGCTCAAAATGCTGCTACAGGATGTGTTATGTGATGGAGGGCTGTGCATGCGTTAATGTGAATGATGAGTGTGGGTACTCAGCAGGACCCTGGAGTAGTAGAGCTTGTTTAAGTGTGGTATCTTTATCAATTGGGTTAAAACAACATTTTAATAGATATTTAAACATTTCGACTCAATAAAATATTTGTGATTTGCACAATGTCACAGAACAAATAAAACTATTACTTTATGATGTGCATGGTTAATTTCATGTACTATTGAAAATCAAAGCATACTTCTGAGTGTAGTAAGTGTTTTTTGAGAATTGGAAGTTTTGAAGGACAGATGTCTCCCCCACATTCCTTTCCTTGGTTATTCTGGTGATGATTCTGGGTGTATTGTTTTCTCTGAGCCCTTGTTCTCCATTTTTCCTATCTCACAAAGGCCTGAGGTGCTGGAGCAGCTTGGCTAGTCAACCTACTAATGCCTACCCCATTAGTCAATTCATCCTTCCTCCCTTCCATCATTCATCCACCCATCCATCAATTAGCCAATTGTCAAACATGTAAATATTGAGCTTCTACTGCATATTATGTACTCTGGTGCTCTGTTGTGTGTTTTGCACCAATAGAGTAGCTTGTCTAATCTGCCTGTTATCATGACAAGCCCTGACCTTTGATTCAGCTCCTTTAGAATCTGCTGGTGCTATATTTATTCCTTTGTCAACAACGTTTATTAGGCACTTACTATTAGCCAGATACTGTTCTAGGTCGTGGGGATATAGCAATAAAGACTGCGATCTAGTGTGTGAATTACCAAAATAGGTTTCTGATTGGTTCTTTTTGTGCTATTGACCCCCTGCAGTTCATTGTCAATACAGCCAGAGGTCCTTTTCTTTTTAATTTTTTTCTTTTTTTTTTTTCCCCAAATACTTTTATTTTATTTTTTCAGTGTTACAAGATTCATTGTTTATGTACCACACCGAGTGCTCCATGCAATACGTGCCCTCCTCAATACCCACCACCAGGCTCGCAGAGGTCCTTTTAGACCTAAGTCATGTCATGTTATTTCTTGGCTCATAGTCTCCTGATAGCTTCCCATCTCACTTAGGGAGGGTAGTAGTAGAGGTGATAAGAGTTTGTATTTTCTCTTTATATTTTGAAGGTATAGCCTATGGGGGACTCACTGACAGATCAGACATTAAGTATGACCAGAAGAGAGGAATCAGCAATATCTCCAAGGAATTTGTCATTGCTGAGTTGGAGGAGACTTACAAGAGCAGATTTGGAGATGAAAATTCCTAATCTGGTTTTGGACCTATTTTGATGTACTTATTTGGCATTTAAATGGAGATATGGAGCATGCAATTGGAGGTAGAATTCTCCAGAGTTCAGGTGGCAGATACACATTTTGGAGTCATTAGCATATAAAGAGAATTTAAAGCCACAAGTTTATATGAGATTGCCAGTATAGAGTAAAGGAAAGCTCCTTTACTCCAGGACTGAGTTCTGGAGCAATCATCATTTAGAAGGTGGGAAGATGAGGAGAATCTTGGGAAGGAGACTGAATAGGAAAAGATTAAGAATTTAGAAGTGAACCAAGTGGGTTGTGTCAAGGGGAAAATATATTTCAGTAAGGAGGGTGGGAGGGTGGGTGGAGGGCTGAAAATTGACTTCCGGAAATCATGGGAGATCTTGGTAAGAGCTTCTTTGGTGGAATAATAGAATCAAAAGCCTGACTAAATTGTGTTCAAAAGAGATTAAGAAGAGAGGAAAGGAGACAGAGTAATGACAACTCTTTCAAAGTAACCTGAAATATGTCAAGGAATCTCATGATTTTCAAAGGGCTATACATGAATAAACCATGAATAGCTTTGCTATTGCTATGTTGTTCTAATATTTCC
>CM052885.1:11885763-11997850 GCA_028534135.1 Potos flavus | reverse complement strand
AGGGGATCAGGAAGGAGACAAACCATAAGAGACTCCTAAACTCATGAAACAAACCGAGGGTGGCTGGGGGGTAGGGGCGGGTAGGGATAGGGTGGCTGGGTTATGGACATTGAGGAGGGTATGTGCTGTGGTAAGTGCTGTGAAATGTGTAAGCCTGAGGATCCACAGACATGTACCCTGGGGCAAATAATACATTATGTGTTAATTAAAAAATAAATAAATACATACATACATACATATTAAAAAAAAAAAAAAAAACCAAACAGAAAAATGGGATGACAGCAAGGTGATATAACAGGAAGTTCCCCACTCATCTCCTCCAACAGGCAGCCATCGATGGACAAAAGTGCCTTTGTGGGAGCTTTGGGATCTAGGTAGTATGTCGTGAAACCCCAGTGGAGCCCAAGACCAAGGAGGGCCATTTAGAGGAGGGAGCCACACGCATTCATGTTGCAGGCTTGCCGACTCTGGTCCTAATCATAGACTCAGAAACAGCCCATCCCCCTGTGGACTTGGCAACAGCCCTATTTGTCCTTGGTCCTGCCAAGGCCATCTGCCAGCACTATCTGCCAAGAGAACTGAGAAGATCCACACCCCTCTATGTCTTGGGTAGCAGGCCAACTGACCTGTCTTGGCTGTGGACCTTGAAGCAGCCCATGACTTCGCTCTAGCCCCTCTCAGCCATGGTCTGAGACTGGCCCTGCCTACCCAGAGACGTAGTGGGAAATGTATTCCTGTGTCCCTAAAGGCAGACCTATAGACCTGGGTCCTGACTATCTATCCTGAAGCAGCTCTGTGACTTGGTTTGAGCCATACCCTCCCGTGGTCTGGGGCCAGTTCTATCCACCCAGAGGTCTGCCCTGTGATGGAGTAGGAGCCCTCCCAGGGACATGGTAAGAACCATACCTTTCTGAATACCTGGAAACAGCACCTCTGTCTGTGGACCCAACTGTAAACCCTGAGGTGGACCCTTGTCCCAGTGCCAGCCTCACTGACCAAGGTCCTGGAGGCAGTGCTGTCTTCCTAGGGACCAGGCAGTATCCATTATCACCTAAGTTCCTGGTAACAGGTCTGCTAACTGTGGACCCAGCAGCAGCCACATGACCTGGCTCTGACCCTACTCAACTGCAATGCCAGAGACATTCCCAACACCCAGAGAACTAACAAGACATCTTACTTGCCAAAACCAGTCTGTAAAGGCTGGAAGAGGTGTTTGCTCCTTCAAATGCCAAAGACACCAATGCAAGGCTATACTGATCATGAAAAATCAGGTAAACATGACACCATCATAGGAAACTAATAAAACTTTAGTAACCAACCACAAAGAAATGGAACTCTACAAGTTGCCTGACAAAGAATTCAAAATAATCATCTTAAAGAAACTCAACAAGATGCAAGAGAACACAGGCGACCAAACGAAATCAAGAAAACAATATATGAGCAAAATGAGAAATCTGATAAATGGAAACCGTAAAAAAGAACCAAACAAATTCTGAAACTGAAGAATACATGATTGAACTGAAAAACTCAGTAGAGAGCTTTGACAACAGGCTGCGATCATGCAGATGAAAGAATTACTAACTTGAAGATGTCATTTAAATTAGCATGATGACTGTAGTCAATACTCTGTTGCTATTTGAGATTTCCTAAGAGAGTAGATCTTAAGTGTTCCTCCCACGAACAAAACATGGGAACTATATGAAGTGATGGATATGTTAATTTGCCTATTTGTGGTAATCATTTCACAATGTATACATCTATTAAACATCACATTGTACATATATACATTTTTAATTTGTCAATTATACCTTAATAAAGCTTGCAAGGGAGGAAAATGTGATTCAATGGGAAATCAGAAGGTCCAAGTTGTGACCACGAATAAAGCATCTAGCGTTGCTCTAATGTGAGCTGTTCAACTCAATATAAAATTGCCAAGTAGCTATGATAAGAACTTGTGCATCAGAGGTAGTGAGTAATGCCTGATCAGGGGTGGTGGTGGTGATTGTAGAAGTCTCTTGAAAACACATTGCCTTTGTGTAGTTTCTGTCCTTCATCAGAGAAGTCCGTGGTGTGGAGTGTCTTATCTCTGTCTTCTGCAGGCCTCAGAACAGAGCTCAGGATCAGGTCAGAAAATTGAGCCCAATCTTTACAAGACTGAATTATTAAACTCTCTCTCCCAAAGAGGCATGTGAATATACTGAAAGTGGAAACACTTGGCTTTCATATGGAAGTTATGAGAGATGGTTTAAATGATTTTGGAACTGATAGCCTCTATTTCCACAGGGCTGACCAGGCTAGAGCTGGGATAGGCAGGGAGTATGTATGAGCTTGTCGAAGACAGTAAACTAGAATGGAGAGCACACACAAGTTTCTTTAACTTCATAATTTAAAATCCCTGGGAATTCAGTTGGATCCTCTCAAAGCTGGAAATAGAAGAGTTTGGAGGCCCAGTGTACTTCTTAACTGGGGCAGCTGATTCCTATGCTTTTTGATTCCAGGTAAAATATTATTTTAACAAAGGTGTATTAGTCTGGGATCTCCAGAGGAACAGGCACAATAGAAAAAATATATATATATACACACACACACCACACATACATATATAGATACACAGATATATACATACACAAATATGTATGTATATGTATGTGTATGTGTGTATGTATATGTGTTTGTTTATATGTATTTATATTTATATATAAAGAGATTTATTATAAGGAATTGGCTCAAGTGATTTTGGAGGCTAAGGAGTCCCAAGACTTTAGTCAGTAATTTGGATATCTAGGAGTCTGAGTCTGAAAGCAGCAGAAGACATTGATGTCCCAGCTCAAGGACAAGCAAAAAAAAGAATTCTCTTTTACTCTTTTTGTTCCATTCAGGCCTTCAACAGATTGGATGAGACCCACCAATGTTGACAAGGTCAATCTGCTTTACTAAGTCGATTGATTCAAATGTTCATCTCATCCAGAAATACCCTCACAGATGTACCTTGAATAATGTTTAACAAATACCTGGGCACCCTATGACCTCATCAAGTTGACATATAAAATTAACCACCGGAAATGGGTTACACTATTTAAAAGTAGGAAAAAGTGAAAATCCTTGGTTCATAGCCTAGAAGGTGATAGTGATGGTTGTGGGAATGTTGTGTAAATTGTGACAGAGGCCTCGTTAGCCAATTTTCCCAACCATGCACAGTCTTATCCTCTAATTGTTTATCTTCTAATTGTTGAGAGGTCTTTGCATGACATCATATATCAACACTAAGTGTTTTAAAAATATATCCTCATGCAATCTCTGTAATTCTCCAAGACTTAATTGAGTCCTTCCTTGGCTAGCTGTTGCTGCTACTCTTGTAAATCCTAATCCACTCTCAGCACTGAGTCCCATGACCCTTTGCTACGCTGCGCCAGGTGGTCTGTCCTTCTTGCCTGTTTCCTCTGGTCCCTTGGAAAAGTCAAGCTGGATTATCTTGGCTAATTTATTTGCCTAGGATTGGTTTTTGGTTTTGTGTATATTCTAAATCATTACTTTTGAAAGTTGAGCCAGTATCACCTGGAGAGCTTTTTATTTTTTTATTTTTTTTAAAAAGATTTTATTTATTTATTTGCGAGAGAGAGAGAAAGAGCAGGTGGTAGGGGCAGAGGGAGAAGCAGACTCCCTGCTGAGCAGGGAGCTGATGTGGGGCTCAATTCCAGAACTCTGAGGTCATGACCTGAGCCAAAGGTCATGCTTAACCAACTGACCCACCTACACCCCCCCCACCCCCCAGGGCTTTTTAATACACAGATTACTGGGCCCTATTCCCAGATTGTCAGTCTGGGGAGGAGGTTAGGAGGTTAGAGATTTTACATTTCTAACAAGATACCAAGTGATGTTATTGTTGCTTGTTTGAGGACCTTAGAGTAGTGCTATTCTATATGGTACTCACAAATATGTTTACATTTAGTATAGCTTTTTAATAATTGGCTTTATTGTTGTCATGTGGTTTCAACATAAATATATTATTTGAATGGCTTTTAACCATTGGTTATTTCTCACTAAGTTATTGGCTCTTTGAGGACCAGCTCTTACTCAGATTTGGATACATCTTAAGGTAGGTTCACAACATGCTCAGGAGGTATATGTTGATTGAATAGAAAGGAAGAAAGAAATGCCTCAGTTGACAAATGACATATCTCATAAAGGGTTAGTATCCAAAATCTATAAAGAACTTACCAAACTCAACACCTGAAAGACAAATAATCCAGTTAGGAAATGGGCAGAAGACATAAATAGACACTTTTCCAAAGAAGACATCCAGATGGCTAAGAGACACATGAAAAGATGCTCAACATCACTCATCATCAGGGAAATACAAATCAAAACCACAATGAGATATCACCTCACACCTGTCAGAATGGCTACAATTAACAACACAAGAAACAACAGATGTTGGCGAGGATGCAGAGAAAGGGGAACCCTCTTACACTGCTGGTGAGAATGCAAACTGATGCAGCCACTCTGGAGAACAGTATGGAGCTTCCCCAAAAAGCTAAAGATAGCTACCCTGTGACCCAGAAATTGCACTACTAGGTACTTACCCAAAGGATACAAAAATACAGATTTGAAGGGGTATGTGCACCCCAATATTTATAGCAGCATTATCAACAATAGCTAAACCATGGAGAGAACCTGAATGTCCATCAGCTGATGAATGGATAAAGAAGATGTGGTGTATATGTGTGTGTCTGTGTGTGTGTGTGTAATGGAATATTATTCAGCCATCAAAAAGAATGAAATCGTGCCATTCATAATGATGTAGATGGAACTATTATGCTAAGTGAAATAAGTCAGCCAGAGAAAGGCAAATACCATATAATCTCACTAATATGTGGAATTTAAGAAAGAAAACAGATGAACATATGGGAAAGGGAAAAAGAAAAAAAGGAGCAAGGCAAACAAGCCATAAGTGACTCTTAATGAGAGAGAACAAACAAGATTGATGGAAAATGGTGGGTGGGGGTTGGGTTAGAGGGGTGATGGGTATGAAAGAGGGTGCTCATTGCATACAACTGAGTGTCGTGTGCAAGTGATGAATCCCTGAATTCTCCAGAAACCAACACTGCACTGTAAGTTAACTAACAAAATTTAAATAAAAAAGAAAAAAACCCGCTCAGTTGATGGAGGTCCACAGCATTCAGGGCTCTGGGCTCGCCCCTCACACCCTTATGCCACTTTTCATCCAAACACTGGAAACTGGGATCTCTCTCACTTCCTGCAGCAACTCACTGGCAGCCTTGAGACCACCCTGCCTCAGGCTGAGAAGTGAGAAATTCTGAAAGCAATCGAACACTGTAAATTTTCACAGCAGTTCAGCTGAAAGCTGTTGGGCACAGATGTTTCTGTAATTGTGATATGCTGGGAACATTCTCTGGGCTCCAAGCACAAGGGCCTCAGCCTCATTCTTCCACCTGGGTGCCTCAGTGGGCAAGTCTCCCTGTCTCGAGGCTGTAATGGGAACCAGGTGGCAGCATGTGTCTGTTTTAAAAGAGCTGAGCAAGATTCATGTCCCAGTCCCAGTCACTCCTTCCCTCTTGCCCCAGCTCAGACCTCAGGGAGCCAGCTTTGGGGATGGTGGCCCCAGCTCACTCCAGAGTGGGGTGATTTTCGGGCCCTTGTTCAGGACGGGGATGGACTCTCATGTTTGCTGTTGGGTGGAACCGTGGAGACTTTCCAGCTGCTCTCTGATAGGCTCTAAGAAAAGAATCAGCCTTTTCCGATCGAATAGGACTGTTTGAAAGAAAGAACGTAACTATTCCAAATGACCTCCATGTGGTCAAGGTTGCTAGCATCATTTCAAAATCCACAGAAGCATCTTGAAACTTGTGACATATTCCTTCCCGACTGAATTTGCTTTTAGTGTATAATCTTCCTGCCTTTAGGGAGAGATCGTGCTCGTTTGCTTCAGGGTTCTTCCTGCTTGTGGAAACACGGGGAAGGCTATGAATAGTACAGGGGAAACATCTGCCACTGCTTGAAAACTGACCGAAGTTCAATGAACTGGGAAGATTTTTCACAAATATTTCCAGTCCGGGTAACTTTAACCTGCATGTACTCTGGCCAGAGGGGCAAAGAGGACAGAAGATGAAGGATATGGAACTTCGGACCTAGGAAGAAGAAAGAGCGTGCCATCGAACAGTTCTTGGGAGTGGTTAGCATCCTGCCCTGGTGACTCAGGCCGAGTGACTGTCCTTGTGCCCACAAGCATCCGTGTTACTGCGTAGCGAGCGTAGCTGCATCGTCTTTCCACAGGACAGTTTCCTGACACAAGCTGTTGAAAGACCTCTGTTCATAAACCCTGGTATAACCTTTGTGTCTTAATTTTATCACTGATGTGTAACATCATCTCTACAACCGTTAGATAAAAGTTTACCCTAAACACGTTCACAGATCTTCTAAGAGCAAGAGAAGTATCTACTTCCAGTTTTAGCTCCTCTGGAGAACATGTTCTATGTTAAAATATAGTCACATCTTCTTGGTTCCAGTTATTCACCATGTAGCTCTTTGAATCTACAATCTTCAAATGGGAAAAAGAAAAAAAAGATTCCAAAAAGGAATGGTTTTCTGTAACTCAGTGAGGTAACTGTTAAGATAAAACTAAAAGAAACTTTCAGGGAGCACTGGGTGTGGTGCATAATCAATGAATCTTGGAACACTGAAAAAATTAAATTAAATTAAAAAAACTAAAAGAAACTTTTATTTAAAAAAATAGAAAAAACAGAAACTATTAGAAGTAATAAAGTAAGAAGTAAGTAAGTAAGAAGTAATAAGAAAGTAAGAAAATAAGAAGTAATAAGAAAGTTCAATAAGTTTGCTGGATCCCTCAGCTTAAGTATATTTAACACGATTTTTTATCAGTAATAATCAACTATCATTAAAAAAATAACCTTCATAGATCAGTAAAAACTATAAAGTATGTAGGAGTTAGCTTAATCAAGAGTATACAAGATTTCTATGGAAAATTGTTAAATTCTATTAGAGTACATAGAAGATGATTTATTTAAATGGAGACATTCCTTATTCTTGTGTGGAGTGAGTTAATATCATCAAGCTGTTTTCTGCCCTAATTAATTTACAAATCCAATATAGTTTCATTTAAAATTCCAGTGGGATATTTTGAAGAACTTGACAAACATATTTTAAAAAAATATGGAAGAAATAAGGCCCATGTATAGCTAAGTGAACTTTAAAAAAAATAGAGAAAAGGGAATACTTATTTTGCCAGATATTAAGACATGTTACAAAGACTGGTATTTGTATAAAAAAAACCATTCTAATGTAACAGAATAGAGACCTCACAGATAGACATATATCTACGTATTTATGGATCTATATCTATATCTGGGGCTCCTGGGTGGCTCAGTTGGTTAAACGTCTGTCTTCAGCTCAGGTCATAATCTCAGGGTCCTGGGATCGAGCCCCACATCGGGCTCCCTGCTCAGCGGCGAGTCTGCTTCTTCCTCTTCCTCTCCCTCTGTGATCTCTCTTGCCGTCTCTCAAATAAATAAATAAAATCTTTAAAAAAAGAAACATCTGTTTCTGAGTATCTCTATCATCTCTATATAGTGTGTGCAAATCTGTATCATTATGTACATGTACTATATATGTATGTCCATCTACACGTATACTTATTACATCTGGGAACTTAATATTACAGAAAACTGGCACGACAAATCAAAAACGGGTGGGGGGCTGGAAGATAAGTAGTTTAATAGTTGGATTTGGGAAAACTGCCTCACAATATAAAAAGAAATAGACATTACATACAAAGGTGAATTTCAGATGGAATAAAGACTTCGATGTGGAAGGAAATACTGTAATGTTAGCTGAAGAAAATATAGGAGAATATTTTAAGGCCTAGGAGGGAGGAAAAACTTCTTAAATAAAACCATTAAAACACAGTGTGCAAGGCAGAGAAGTTGATGTATTCGATCATGACAAATTTAAGGACATCATGAATAAAGTTGGAAACAGTTTAACAACGGGATAACATTCTTATTATACAGATCAGAAACTGATATCTAGGATATAAAAGGGACTCTTAGAAATAAATGTGGAAAAGAGAGAATCTCAGTGGAAAAATGGGCCAAAGGTATGAATCACCAGTGTAGCAGAGAAAAGACCTCAAAGGCTAATAAGTAAACGAAGAGATTCAAATTAAAGGAAAAATAAACAATAATGAGATAGGACTTTATCCTTGTTATTCTGGCTAAAATTCTAAAATTTGATAATGCCAAGTGTTGGGGAGCGTAGACATATCAAGTAACACTCCTGCTCTGATGGAGACATTCAGAAGAGCAGTGTGACAGTGCTCGGCTAGGTAAGTGTACACGTACTGTGATTAGGCACAGAGATGCTCACCAGGTCTATAGGTGACCTGCGTGAGGAGAGGCATTCCAGTCTTGTTTATGGGGGAAGATGTTGAAGGCAACCCAGTGTCCATCACTGGACAGTTAAAATGTGGGTATGCCTATAGTGGGGTAGTATGCTGCAAGAAGCAGTGGACTAAATATTGGTGGACCTTAAGACATGGTAGAGAGTTAAAAAGTAGAAAAATAGAATGAGGGGCTGCCTGGGTGGCTCAGTGGTTAAAGCCTCTGCCTTCAGCTCAGGTCATGATCTCAGGGTCTTGGGATCCAGCCCTGCATCGGGCTCTCCGCTTAGCAGGGAGCCTGCTTCCCTCTTTCTCTCCGCCTGCCTCTCTGCCTACTTGTGATCTCTCTGTGTCAAATAAATAAATAAAATCTTAAAAAAAATAGAATGAGATCCATAGCACGATACTGTGTGTGTACAATACAATGCATATTTTACAAGAAAACGTGTACACAAAGGGATGGGCATTAAACGCATGAGAAGAGTCCGCATGTGGGGGAAGGGTTAAGGTGACGGTCAGCATTAGGGTTAGAAGGGCAATGAGTCAGAAATGGGCATTAACGGGGAGAAATAATTAAAGGAGAACGTGTGCAGACTAATGATGATAATGTGCCCTGGGTTGGGAAGCATGCTTAATTTAAAACTTTAGATCTTAAGAAATGAAGGAGGAGGGGCGCCTGGGTGGCTCAGTGGGTTAAACCTCTGCCTTCGGCTCAGGTCATGATCTCGGAGTCCTGGGATGGAGCCCCGCATCGGGCTCTCTGCTCAGCGGGGGGCCTGCTTCCCCCTCTCTCTCTGCCTGCCTCTCTGCCTACTTGTGATCTCTCTCTCTGTCAAATAAGTAAATAAAATCTTTAAAAAAAAAAAAAAGAAATGAAGGAGGAAAAGGTAAAGAAGTCCCCATTTAAAAGTTGCTGACTCCTCTACTTTTCTTTCTAGGTGGAATCAGGAAAACATTTTGGAGTGGATCTTATTCCTTTCAGAAAACAAACACTTGAGTGACGACTCTGCTAAGTCAATGTAAGACCAAATCTTGTGGCTTCACCAAGTCAGTCCCGCTAGCACTGGCGGATAGGGTTGCTGTGGAGTAATTTGTATAGTGGCAAAAATCTTCCTTTAGGAGGAAAGGATTGAAACTCTTAAGTTTTCTTTTTGGGAACAAGATTGGATTGAGAGCATTTTGGCTAAGTTTCCTCCAAACCATGTGTTCCCAGGGAGAACTCAGTGGAATCTGATCTGGTGACCCAGGCTCAGTGCCGTGGCTAGGGGACTGCCAGGCACTGCAGGGAGGAGAGGGGCAGGGCTGGATCTGGCGTAGAGTCAGGCTAAGCCTAGGAGCTCCTCCCTTTATGTAGCCCCTTCTGTCCCAGGAACAACAGCTGCGCATGCGAGGGTAAAGCAAAGACCTTGGGAAAACAATCTTGGGATATCCTTGGCCAAGCCCAACTCTGGATAGGTGGGATTGTTCCTTTTGAAGAAACTACTGTTTGCACAGGAAGCTGGACCAGACACGGTGTTATCACTGCTGTGCAACAGGATATTTTTTAAAGAAATCAGTGTGGCAAAGACAAAAGCCATAGCAGTCAAAACCTGGGCCTTTAGTTGAGGACCAGTCTGATTCTCTGGTTCTCAGTTTACTTGGTGGTTGAAAGTTGAAGTAGCCCCTTTGGTTTAAATGAACACTGGGCTCATGGACAATTCCAGGCAGAGAAAATCCAAAGAAAGAGAAACTGGATATCCTGATAATTTGGATAGGTTAGAGACTTAAATTGTCAATTTGAACGTTAAGAAGAAAAGTGACAGTGTCTTGGTGAAGTGGGTAATACCGGTTACACACCCAAATCCTAGGACTTTAGGAAACCATATGGAGTACCCAGTATGTGCCAGGCAGGAAGCGAGAAAATGAGACAGATTCAAGACAACTAAGACATGACCTTCTCCTAGAGATCGCAGTGAGATGATTTCATTTAAGGAGTCAAGCTCCTTGGGGTTCATTGTGATCTTGTTTGCAAAGTGAGGATAGGGACCGTTGCGCATCAGTTACTGACCAGGAGTGCACCCTGTATAAAGGTTAGCAGGACCATAAATTCTGCTGTAAGACGTCCTCTAGGCAAACCCAGTACACGTCAGAGGTAGGGCCGCCATAATACCCCAGACACTCATTTCACTGTGTCTGTCGTGCGGCTCTGTGCTTGGAGTTCAGAGATGCCTGGGATGGTGGTGCGGCCTTTCACTGCCCAGGTCTGGCTGTTGCATTGGGTCAGGGTAGTCATCGGAAGGGCATCTCCTACAGAATTCTCTTAAACTTCTGGGAAAGAAAGGCTTCACCTTGCAGGGACCTCTGTAGTTCTCTCTCTCTCTCTCTCTCTCTCTGGTCTATTTGTTCTCTCCTTGCCTGTCATAATCATGTTTACATACCACCCAACCCTTCCCATTAAAAATGACAGAGATGAGGGGCCCTACTGAATCACTCTCTAGGCATCCAAGTCACAATAATCAATTATAGCTCCCTGTCACTAGGACAATGATCTCTGAGAATCAGTGATCTTTACACAAGCTTGTTAAGAGATCCATTAGAAGGGGATATGGACTCTCTCTCCCTTGGTATATTGTTTCAACAAGAAGCCACATGCCTAGGAGGCCCTCTGCTCATGGGACTTGAAGCTTTGAGTGACAGATTGGCAGTGTGGGAGTAAAGAGCACTTCGGAGACCCAACAAATCCTGCCTGAGAGAATCTATCAGATGAATTTGAAGGGCGTTTCCTTCCTGCACATTGTAGGGAAGGCTTCGGTGTTTGGGGCTTTAATTTCTTCCTCTCCTTGAAGAATCTCCCTTTTCATCTCATCTCCGTCCATCTCCAGTCGGGGTTGGATAGACCTGGGCGAGGTGGAGGTGGACTAAGCAAGTCAGCCGGCTATCGTGATGGTAAATATCTTAGGGCAAAGGAGAAATGAGGATCCCGTTTAAAGAAGAGATTCCAATGGGACTAAATACAGGAAGGAATTTCTCCAGGAAGCATCTGTGTGCATGGGGGTAAGCAGCTATTTTAATCTGGGAAGAGACAGGAGAACACAGAAAGTTGATTTTGAACAGGGAGAGGTACGCAGGACTTCCACTGATGGAGTGGTGACCTCATGGTATATGAGTTCAGGGTGCAAGGTTTGGGGGGACACCTCCAGGCAGCATGCTCTCATATGGCCCCCTTCTACCTGGTCTGCTGAGGAGTCTGGCACGGGTGCTGCAATTTCTCCTCCTCTGCAGACTTTGGGTGGAGGGTAAGTAGGGTATGTCTATCTGTCAAAATCTGCATATGTAGAAATTCACAGATGAGTGATCACTGGGGCACAAGGGTCCTCCTTGGACTTGCCTGTGTTTGTTGCTAGCATGTTCTGGTCTTTGTAGCCCTCAGCCTCTACCTTCTCCAGCTCTTCATTTAGGCTCTATCTGTCCCCTGTATCAATCCCGATGGAGACAGGAAAAACCAAGTGAGTTCCACCTTCAACTCCCTCTCCTCTCCACCTGATGAGGGCCTGCTCCTGAGACCTTCCCGGGCCTGGATCAGGTCCCCCAGAGATGACCAGTGGGCTTCCAGATTTCCTCACTCGGGTCGAGGGCACTTCATCCTTGTTCTTAGTTATTGGACTAAATGGCCGAGCCTATACATGTTGCATCTCATTTAATATTTCTAACAATCCAGTAAAAGAACATTAGTATCCCAATTTTATGGATAAGAATACTTAGGCTCAGAAATTGTAAATAAGGTCAAGTCAAATGAATGGTATAAGGTACAAGGTCAAATAAATGGTATAGCTGAGGTTTTGTCTTGAACCTGTCAGACTCTACATTTTTTTGCTTCTTTCTGGTGTGGATTAGGTTGTTTCTTTTTTCTTAACTTGAATTCTTGAGTTGTTCATCAGTTCCCCACCAGAGGCCTCTTCGGCTCTTGTGTCCACTCCACACAGAAAGAAACTTTTAAGACAGGCCAACTGGCCCATGCTTCCAGCCCATGCCAGTCTGTGAAACCAAGTGGCAAATGTTAGTGGACATTCTTGGCTGGGGATTTTTAAACTAAAGGCTTCTCTCTTTTAGTGATCATGCAGGTTTGTTCTTCAACATATTTACTCTTTTTTTTCCCCCCCAGAACAGAGCTTTTCCTCCCCTTGCTGGCTGATTGTAGATTATCTTCATTGTAAAACAATTGGTTAAAAATAGCAATTGTCATTTGCAGCAATTTGTCCCTGTGATCAGGATTTTTTTTTTCTTTCGAAACTGTAGAACCAAGACAAAATACTGAACTAAATTGGTTGCTGCGGGTGAGAGAAAATTGCAATGGTCATCCTCCACTTCGAATTTTTATCTTAATAAAATTAAATTCCTGTTCATATCAGTTGTCTTTATAATTAGCAAATGTACTAATTTACTAATAACTGATTAAATATCTGTTTTTGTGTTCGGGTTGCATATCTTTCATTTATAAAGAGTTCATCTACTAAAAATGATTGAGGGTTGGGTTATGGGTTATGGACATTGAGGAGGGTATGTGCTATGGTAAGTGCTGTGAAATGTGTAAACCTAAGGATCCACAGACATGTACCCTGGGGCAAATAATACATTATGCTTTAATTAAAAAAAAAAAAAAAAAAAAAGAATACTACTAAGAATAAAAAAAAACACACACACACAAAAAAAAAAAAATGATTGAGGAACACTGCATTGACGATCCCTCCGAAAGCCTGCACCTCTGCCTCACTCTCACTGTCCCACCCTTGGAGACCCCCTGCCTGCTTGCTTGTGCTCCCATCTTCATCCCTTGACTTTGACCCCAGCAAGTGGGGACTCACCTCAATTCCCTTCTCGCTATCTTGAACCTTACGTGAGGCTTTCAGCCTCAGCACCTACCACTTTCTGAGGATAGGACTTACTTCTGCAGCCCAGCCTTGCAGAAGTAGCTTCTTCTGAGGCTGATCCTGCAAATGAATCTTGAGCTGGATCCTCTCTTCGGAGGTGTGGACTCCTCTAACTCTCCATGGAGTTGCTGAGAGGGCCATCTGGAAGCCCCAAAGATGGGTGCCTTGATTTATATTGTTCCTGCTCTCATGTGGCAAGTCTGCGCAAGTGCTGAGAAGCAGGCTTTCTGGCAATGGCCCCCACCGCTCCTTGCCCAACCATTTTTTGGGCCATTTAAAGCACGAAAGCTTGCACTCTTCAAATAAGGCTGTATTGGAGGAAACACAGAGTTCCTGACTCTATGCCATGCACTGTGCTAGGTGGTTCCTTGTGCATTTTCTCTTGTTTGCTTCTGGCTTCAACTAAGTGGCATAAACAAAACAAAGAACCCATTAGAGAGCACTTGTGGGATTGGGTTGGAGAACTTTGCTTTTATAGGGGAAGAAGTAAAAGGAAGTATTTGCCACCAGGGCAGGGATTTATTTATTCTGCTGGTGATTCTCAGATTACACCTAAGGGCTCTGATGCCTTTGGAGAGCCCTGAAGGATTCTGTGTACAGGGGTGGGATTACTGGCACTTTGAACAGAGCCAAAGGGATGATTTTGGAAAATGTTCAGGGCACCCTCATTTGCCAAAGGACAGACAACATGAGAAAGCACGATCCCTCTGTTTTCAAGAAGCTCAGAAGCTGGCTTGGAAGAAAAGGCACGATAGTATGAGATCATTAAAGGTACTGGACAGCATATAGTCATGCATGGCACAGACCATCAGGAGAATGAGTGAGTCCTCCAAGCTGGGGGCTGGGAAGCCACTCTGGACAGTAGGGCTGGTCTGGGTCGAGTTTGATGGGACGCTCCTTGGTGTCCTCTGCTTTTTGCACATTTTTTCATGTCTCGTGCATAGACCTCATTTCCATAGTACTTGCTGTTCCTGTTACTTACAAGGAGAAGAGATTTACTCAAGTTACTTTAAGCACTGGGCAGTGGGCATAGGGGATAGCATGAGGGTTTATTAGGAATTGAGGGGGTATAAGGTAATGGGAGCTTATGGTATTTAACCATTCTGCACAGTTGATTCTCCTAATCGCACTAATATTAGTGCCCACTCGTTGGGTTTTTGTAAAAGAAATAAATAAGATAATCCATGTATCGCTTAGCTTAGTGGGTGGCACACAGAAGATCTTCAATACCTGTGATTTCTATTATTACTCATAATTTCTGGTTTCTCATAACTTTCACACGCTCTCATATCCTGTGGCTCCAACTCTAAATTCCCCTCAATGTCTCTGTCTGGACAACAGGGCTTTCGCACTCCTTTCAACTGTACCTCAGTCTTTGCCTGAATTTCTTCTTATTTCCGACAATGTTCTTAACAGAGAATCTGATTGTCTTAGCTTGTGGTTTGGGCTGGGCCAGGTTATACATGACTGGCCGTTTTGTTAGCATGCTTCCATCTGTTTATGCCCTCTTCTGGTCCAATCATCAGAAACTGTTGACGGGAAAAAAAATAAAAATATGCATAGAAGGGAGTGCGGACATGGCATGTTGTGGGGGGGAGGGTCTTGGTGTTGTCCTGTGAGTCTCTCATAGCCTAACATTATATAGACATCTGCCCAGTTCAGACCTAAGCACAATCTCTTACACTCAGCATAGAGAGGACACAGAGATGAGAAATATATGGTCCTTGCGAGACCTCTCCATCAGGCAGTGTTTTGGGGGGTGGAGAAAACAAAGTGCCCAGAGACTGTAATGTGTATTAGCTTCTGAGAGCAGAGTGAGGGGGCAGGCTGTAGTGGTCAGGGGTGGGCCCTGAAGGCCAGTGCGTCAGGAAATGGCTTCTGGAAAAAGAGATCCTGGGAGAGGCTTTGGGAATCTTGTAGGCAAACAGCAGCAAATATGCCAGATTTTGTGCTAAATGGGTTTATTATTTTTTACAATATGCCACTGAGGTACGTACTCTCACTGTTTAAATTACACCTATGGAAAAATGGATCCTCAGAAGGGTTAAGTGATCTGCCTTAGGACTCACAGTACTAGTAACTAGGAAAGGAGTGTTTCAAACCCAGGCACGAAGATTCCCACAACAAGAACAAGGGCACAAAGGGAAGACATAGTTTAAGCTCATTCCGTTAGGAAAGTCCCCTCAGTCCATTTGGCTGGAGCCCAGTGTGCCTCCTGAGGAGTGGGTGGGAGAGACTGGAAGGTGGGTTGGAGAAGACTGTGGAGGGTCCTGAATACTGAGTAGATTGAGGTTGGGACCAGAGTCTCAGTGCCAGCTGTGGGCACTGGGTCTTTCATGTTGTGGAAGTTCAACAGATACTTTTTGAAGGGAAAGGGAATTAACAGCCAGGCAGAATGGTTATCAGGACATTTTCTTGGCTGCCATCTGAGGTACCTTAGCCTCGTTCCTTGGCTTTGCTCTCCCTCCCCTGCTTCACATGGACATCTGAGTGGTCTTCCTCAAAACTAGGCCTCTGCATGTCACTCTTTTGCTTCGAGTCTCCCAATAGCTCCCTAGAGCTCACAGAGAAAGTTCAAACTCTTGAGTGCCGCATTATATAACCTTCCAATCTGGACTGATCCCATGTCCTTGTTCCTTCCCTGATGCTCCCGAAGCTGCCACGTTGAACCACATACCTGTACCTCAGTGGGATATCTATTGTCAAGACTTCATGTCATTGACAGGCTCTCCCCCATGTTGTGCCTGGAATGCCATCCTTTATCCACTAGCATTGTTGGCTAAGTCCCTTCACAGGGATAACAATCTGTCAAACAGACTCTTTTATTTCCATTTTACAGATGAGTAAACTGAGGTTCAGAGAGGTTAAAATGCTTGTCCAGGGTCACAGAACTGGTAGGATCGGAGGTAGGATTGCAACCCAGACAGCTTGAGTCCAAGACTTGTACTCCTCAGCGCCCTCCTGTGTGGGTTCCCTGCTTGATTTTTTCACTGGATGGGTTCTTTCTTATTCTGCATGGCCCAGATCAGATGCCTCTTCTATGTCACTTTCCTTGATTTCCCCATCATCGCCAAGCCCCTCTGTCAGATGAGCCACTCCACAGGGTTCTGCTCCATTCTCCAACAGCCTTTCTCAGCCCTTCTCTCAGGGTTTGTTTCCCAGAGCTCTGTTATGGGCCGTGTTTGTGTCCTCCCAAATTCATTTGTTGAAGCCCCGGCCCTCAGTGCGACTGTATTTGGAGATATGGCCTTTATGGAGATAAGGTTAAACGGGATCATAAGGTCATGATCCTGATCCAATGAATTAGTGTCCTTATCAGAAGAGACGAGAGAGCTCCCTCCCTCTCTCTCTGCCACATGAGGGCACGGTAAGTGGGCAGGAGTCTACAAGCCAGGAAGTGAGCTGTTAGGACTGCATTAAATTCACATTTGTCAAGTGGAGCCCAGGGTGCTGGGTGGTGACGCTCAGCTCAGCAGTGGATCACAAGAGAAATTGAAAAAGAGGAGTTTATTACTCCCAGGTCCTGAAGGAAGAACCTGGCATGCGTTGAGGGGCCACATGGGGAGGTCAAGGCAGAGTGCAGATAGAGAGAGAGAGGGAGGGTCTGTGGCTGGAGCACGTTGTTTCCAGGCTAGGGCTGGACTGGTCGAATCAAAGCAGAAGAACAGGGTGTGGGACTCCTCTTTAAGGGGCACAGAAGGCAGACATTGGGGGGCAGGGGGTGCTGTTGCTCACAAGGGCTGTTAGGGACAGCCTACCAGGAGCTCACATTTGCAGGTGACTGGGCTGCTGCATCTCAGGGCACGCTCTCGCATGAGGGGCTGCTGTCAGTGTGGGTCCCCGCCGGTCGCTTGGCCACACAGAATGGGTGCTGAGGAGGCAACTCCATCGAGTAACTTAGCTCGCTGCTCAACAAGAGTCTTATCAGAAACGGGTCTTGTGGGATCTTGATCTGAGACTTCCTGCCTTCAGACCTGTTGTTTAAGCCACCCATTCCGTGGTGTTCTGTCAGGGCCACTCAGGCAGACAAACAGAAGCCCTTTCCTCCCTGACTGGGTCTCCCTTCTGGAATGTGAGCTACTCCTTGGCAGGGTCCCTGGATTCCCAGCCTCCAGCCTGGAGCTTACTGACTGGAAGCAGGGCATCCTGGGGGCTCAGGGGTTGTGGAATCACGCTTTACTGTGCCCTCCCCACCACATCCCCACGCCCCCACCACTACAAGCAGACCGGAACGTTCTCCCCCCGCCTGCCCATGTCACCTGGGCTCTGGGCCCCTGGCACTCCCGGGGTGCGGCTGCTGCTTCTTCACAGAGCTCCCCCTGACTGCTGATTTACTAGCTTCTCACAGAGGGCTTGGCGGCCTGCTGTCTCCTCTCGCCCTCGTAAAGCAGCCCCTCCTCTCAGCCCAGTGCCAGCAGCCGCCCCGCCGACTGCCTGGGCAGAATTTATGACGAGGATTCATCAGATTAGGGGCGCGGACGGTGTAGTTCTTCCTCTATGTGCAGAATGCAGTCGGACAGCATTGTAGGCCCTTCTGCTTGCCGCGCAATCTCACGTGATAAGTGTGGCCTTCTCTGACCTGAGTTGTTTAGAAACGTTCTGATTTGACAAGAAATACTTTTTTAAAATGTTCTGGAGCCGAATAGAAATTTAACTCCTCAGGCCCGTTTGGGCTACCTCCTGCCCAGCTTTGGGAGCTCCCAGCGGTCTGCTCACAGTGGCTTGCTCTTTATCAGGACCCAAGGGCAGCCCACCCTCCACTTCTCTTCTAAGAATGGAATATTCACCCCAAACTCTGAAGGCCGCTGATCTACTCTCTACTTGTAGCCTGTCCCTGAGTGGGAGCTCACCGCTCCCCCCCGTCATCCCTCTCATGATTAGACTAGCCCGCTTCACAGAAAGTTCTTCGAAGCTTAAAAAACATTTTGCCTCCCTCTTGCTCTTGCATCCACTGCCCTTTTTCTGCCATCTTGGGCAGCAACTAAAACAATGCGGATTGGCTGCATCTTTCACACAGGCCGTTTTTCACCTATTTGTAGATAGCAGGGTGTCTCATTCATCAAACATTTATCAAGAGGCTGCTCTTCTGGACACAGTGGACAGGGAGATGAGTGCAGGACGACTGGCGTGATTTCACGGCTATGTCCTGCACAACTCCAGGGGGCTCCGCTCACACAGACCACAGCCTGTGCAGGCACGTGGGGCTGCCCTGCGCGAGCACTGCATATTCTCGTCCCTGAGGCCCTCACAGATTCCTCAGGGGTCTTCTGAGGCTTCATAGCCTAGCCGAACCTCCTGAGCTCTCTTTCGACCATGTCCTCGTAGTCATGGCCCTGAGGTTCCTCGCCATCTTGTTCTTTCTCCCCTGAATCTATGCTTATCTGTCAGGATTCTTCTGCAAATGGGATCCGTCAGAGGGATTTACAGCGGTCGGTTCCAGTCTGGTCTTTGAACTCCCCTTAAAGCAGCCATCAGGAAGAGCCTTTGGCTGAAGTTTTGCTTTAGCGAGTGATTTTCTAGAGACCAACAAAACTTGGAGATCATTTGACTCGGATTAGGGGAAAAAAATATGCATCCTTCAGCTACACATGACGTGGGTTCAGCTACATCTAGCCTCACATGTGCCATTCAGGATTCTAATCATCCCTTGTATATTTGTCTCCTCTATTAGCTTCTTTGTAGGCGGTGCTAAGTTTAATTTTTGTGCATCTTCTGCAAGCAGAGTGTCTGTCTGGCCCCGGCAGCAATTTGGTAAATGTGAGATAAATGACAACCTCTAGGTCATGTCGCATTCTGGGTACCGTAATGCAGAGGACATGGCACCTGCTCTCACAAAGGCTTGGACAAGGATTTCTCCTGATATAATCAATGAATGACTAAGCGGTGAATTTTGAGGAGTTGATTTTGGGGGAGGCAGTGCTCCCAAGTGATGGTTACCATGTCATGGGCTTTGCGGTGCCCCAGTGAAAGGCTGTGAGTTTACCAGCAGCATGAAGGCCTTTTTTTTTTTTTTTTTTTTTTTACTTTTAGTTTGGTATTCTCCTTTTATTTACTTTTTTTCTTCAAATTTTTATTTAAACTCTAGTTAGTGAACATACAGTGCCATATTGGTTTTAGGAGTAGAATTCAGTGATTCATCACTTACATACAACACCCAGTGCTCCTCACAACAAGTGCCCTCCTTAATCCCCATCACCCATCTAGCCCATTCCCCACCCACCTCCCTCCATCAACCCTCAGTTTGTTCTCTGTCATTAAGAGTCTCTTATGGTCCATTTCCTTCTCTCTCTTTCCCTCTTCTATATGTTCATCTGTCTTTTCTCTTTTTTTTTTTTCCATCTGTTTTGTTTCTTCCACATATGAGTGAGACCATATGGTATTTGTCTTTCTTTGACTTATTTCACTTAGTGTGATATACTCTAGCTCTATCTGTGTCATTGCAAATGGAAAGGTTTCATTCTTGTTGATGGCTGAGTAATATTCCATCATGTATATATATACCACATCTTCTTCAGTTGATGGACATTTGGGCTCTCTCTCTATGGGTTGGCTATTATTGATAATGCTGCTGTAAACATTGGGGTGCACGTACCTTTTTGAATCTGTATGTTTGCATCCTTTGGGTAAATACCTAGCAGTGCAATTGCTGGATGGTAAGTAGTTCTATTTTTAACTTTTTAAGGAAGCTCCATACTCTTCTCCAGAGTGGCTGTACCAGTTTTCATTCCCACCAGCAGTGCAAAAGCGTTCCCCTTTCTCTGCATCCTCAGATACCTTTTTTGATCTCAGTAATTGCACACAACCAGGGAAGATGAACTTGTAGCTATTTCTGGAAACTCTCAATTTTTAGGGATCATTTGAGGCACTAAGAGGAAAAGGTTTTGCAAGACTTGGCTTTCGATTGAGCCCTAGTATTCCCAGGGACATAATCAAGTTTTTGAGGTTGTAAAGGTCTGTGTAGGGCAAGATAAAAGTGTCATTGGATTCTCTTGGAGGTCACAAAGTCTTCTTCAAGTCATCTGCATGTTGGCACCTATATGAAAAAAATCTAATACATCCAAAATATCAGAGCTAAATAACCAGATAGGAAGGAACGAGGAGGGTGAGACTTTCCAGGGAAAGGAAGGGAAGGAAGGGAGGGAGATAAGCTCTTGAGGGAAGGCAGGTGTTGGTTCTGCCTGTATGCCTTCTTTAGGGAAGGCTGACCAGGTCACTGGGTTTGTAAGAGCCTTCGTGATCTCTCAGTGTCAGCCATAAGCTTTGATAACTCTCCCTCCTCCACTCTAGCTAATCCCTTCCTGGTGCCCCAGATAGTGGCAGAGCTAGGCCTTGAATTTGATGCTCCTGACACCCAGTCCTGCAGTTTTCCGTAGCAACATATGTGGCTGCCTTTTTCACTCACTCACTGGTGCTTATGTCATGATTTTATCCAGCTCTGGTCAAACATTCCTAATCATTGGACTGAGGGAAGGCCACTCCACCCCACTTTAGATTAAGACAATAAGACAAAGCCACCTCAGTTTTGGGTATCCCTCCATACCTCTCATTCCCTGCTTCTCTGTTTTGTTCCAGAACGCCTATAACTCATCTTTGCGGCATTTTGTAAATTTAGCTTGGGGTTGAATTCATACTAGTATTTGGAAACTACCTTAATTTTATAATTAAAAATGAAATGACTCATCCAACCTTCTCTTTCTCTCTCTACAAACAGTCTGGCTGCAAAACAAATCTCTGCTATTAAGTAGTATTTATTTAATTGTGATTTGCTGTAGAGCTGTTTAAGAGGGGGTCATTAGGTTAAAATCATTGCGCTGGTCCTCCGAGCGGAGGGTGTCTTGTGCTGACTTACATTTGGGTGTGTGTTCTCTGACGCTGAGCTAACACAGCCGTGCTACATTATGTGCATTCTCTAGTGGCTGACATTTTTTGTTCCTCCAGAAGGAAAAAGACGCAGCACAGATGAATGACCCTATTTGATGTGATATGTCAGGTCAAGCTGGACCAATGGGTGATATTGGCATTAGCTACATTTTCTCCCCATCTTTCCAATCTTCCTCACCCCCAAATCAAGGATGAAGATGGAACCAGTAATTTCTGATGATCTGAATCCCTTGTAACTTATACTGAGAATCTTGAGGTTGGGTATAGTCTTGAGGGGCTAATAAACCAATGGGCTTCCTAGGCACAGACCCCAAAATACGACCTGGGACCTTGGTTTTCTCCAAATGGATAGGAGTTTGGAGACTTGTGTAGAGCCTTCTTTTTGAGATTTTTTGATGAGGCAGTTTATATACAATACAGAAGGATGTTCAGGGTGGGGCAGGGCTTACCATAAAACCCCCTTGGGAGCCTTTCCTCAAATAGTTTTTCCAAAGTCCTTCATCAACTTCCCATTCAAAGCCCTCTTGTTTGCATTTTCTAGGCAGATGTGAGAAATGTCACCACGTTTCCAAAGAGGAACCGAACAAGACAGATGGGCTCTACCCCAGCAGGACACCTGGCTGGCAGCCTTATCGAGAGCCAACATGGGACCCCATGTGCCTGCCTGTTTATTTATTCTCCTCCTGTTTGGAGACTTTCCCTGATTAATTACTTTCTAGTGATCGAGGCTGCTAACTAATGTCTCATCTGATTAACCTGTAGTTTGGCTCTTGGTCCCAGAGGGTGGGCTGGCCATCCGACTGGGGAATGAAGGAGGTCATTGGCCAGGGGCCCCTGGGATGCCAGTTTTGGGCTCGTTTATTTGCTTTAAGTCTTGTTTGCTATTCCTGCTGCAGTGACTGGCGACAGCTCCCCCCAAGTCCCATCCAATCTAATTGGCCTGCTGAAATAGCAGTGAACACAAGATTTAAGAAATGTTTTCTTTGAAAACTTCTGGTCCGACAGACACTTTGAGATCAGGTTTCACCCTGTTTCAATTGCACACCATTCCCTGGGACTTTCAGGAGAAATATTGAAAAGGAGTCTTACAGGGGGGCTGCAGCTCTGTGGTTTGGGGGGCTCATGAGCTAGAGGGTGGAGGGAAGGCTGTGCTGAGGCAGCCCGGCATCTTCAGAATCTAGAGAGCCTGCCAACGTTAACACATCCGAGGAGGTATTCAGTATCAAAGTCTCCAATATTTGGCTCCATAAACACGATACCGGTTGCAAAAACAAAGCTAAGGAGCTCATGCTGATTACTTCAATAAAAGCTGTTTAATTATGAACGTTTGGGAAATGAAGTTACCAACAGGACCAGGAGAGCTTTGGCGTCCAGTGTCCCTGCTCCCAGCATCCCACTGTTAAACTAGATTGTCCACTCAGCTGAAAAGCCTGACATTGAGCAGGGTACACCCTCAGCCTTGCAGGATACTGCTCACTTGCCAATAACACTCTCTCTTGTTGCAGTGGCCAATTTGCGGACCTGAGTACTGATAGAATTATCTAATGTTAGAATTATCTAATGTTATCAGTGCCATTTTCAGACCATCCAAGGGTTACTTGGGGTGGTGGTCAGAGCTCTTGGAAGACATGCCTTTGTTTCTAGATTTTTCTTTTTCTTCCTTCCCCTCCCCCCAGAAGTCAGGGTTCCAGGACAAGGCAAAGTACATGTGAATTCTGAGCAGGGAGCTCATGGACCTGGTTGTGATGGCATGTTTTGGAATCCTCAAATGAGTTTTTCTTAATCAGAGTTTAGATGACATGATCTTATTAACACTTCTGTATAGTTCTCCTCTCTTTTTATGTGGTTATATAGTCAGTTATTTTATGTTCAATGTGAAAGTTTAATGGACAAAAATCAGAGTTGAATCTGTATGTAAGGAAAGGAATGTAAGGATGTACACATTGTCGAGGTGTGAACTCTTTTCCACAAGTGACTTTTCCCCATATATTGATTATTTCTCAAAGAACTGATTTTTTTTTCCCAAATACTTTTATTTTATTTTTTCAGTGTTACAAGATTCATTGTTTATGTACCACACCCAGTGCTCCATGCAATATGTGCCCTCCTCAATACTCACCACCAGGCTCGCCCATCCCCCCACTCCCCTCCCCTCCAAAACCCTCAGTCCGTTGCTCTGAGTTCACAGTCTCTTATGGAGAGAACTGATTTTGATAGAAATCTTTAAAACTTACTCTTATTCATCAGCAGATATTGAATACAAATTAACATTCTGACATTCGAAATAACTATTAATTTATGTTCATTACCATTTGTGTGTGTGCGTATGTTTACGTTGGGTCATAAGACTATTCTATGCTCTTGTAATGAGAATATATTCTTGATTTTTATTTCCGTTTAAGAATGCAATAACAATTCTTTCTTCTTTTAGTTAACAGGATAAAGAATAAGTTGGAAGGAAATTCTGAGTGTTTGGGGCAAATTCCTTGCTTTAAGCTTATACCTGCCTGGAGAAGGTCTAGAACCTTCCAGGTGGCTGGTGAGCTACAGTGAAGGGGAGGGGCCTGGAGTGTGTGGACAGGAGAAGGGTCAGGGAAAGGGTGACTCTGGAGTTTTGTTGGGGGTCCTGGAGTTAAACTTCAGGCCCTGGCGCATTCACCTGGAGAACATGTGCCAAAATCTTTTCTTTTCCCCAACTTACATTCAAAAATTCAAGTTAAAGGGTAACTTTTTATGTGTGGTATACAAAGTTAAAATAACACTTCAAATTCCTCTGTGTATGGATTTGTTTTCTCTCCAAATGGTCAGAGTTACTGAAAGAAACTTGGAAAGGTTACTTGAGGTTCACAAGACCCTCTGGGAAGAGCCCACTTAGACCAGCCACTGGAACTTTGAGAAAGACCAGTGTAATGTTGTACCTGACATTAGTGGGAAGGGGCCCTGACTGGTTCCCAGGAGCGGCCTGTGTTGTTATTAGCTGAAAATGCCAGAATTTGTAGGGCAAGGAAAGGGGACCAGGCTGGGAATCAAGATGCCTAGCTCCCGGTCCAAGCCCTCTTGCTATTTGTGTGACCCCGGATAATTCATTTACCTTCCCTGAGTCTGATTCTTTCTTTATTTAATAAGCTAATGACACCAATGCCTTATCATCAGAAGTGGAGATACAAACCAATGAGGTAATGGGTGTGAACGAATTTTGCAAAGGTGACAAAATGCTATAAAATTCAAGGGCTACTTAATTCTACGTATTTTAGTGACATTTAAATCCTTCCAGACTCCATACGTGCTATACTACTTTAGAGCAAGATAGTCTTAGAGGTCATCTCATTCAGTGCTCTGATTTTATGGACAGGAAACTGAAAGAGAGGCACAGAGAGAGGGATTTGCTCACAAAGTAATGTGGCATAGTGGTGCCAGGGTTGAAGCTGGAGCTAGGAGATATGACTCCCCTTAGATGCTTTTTACATTTATTTTATTTCTTTTTTAAAAAGATTTTATTTATTTGAGAGAGAGAGAGAGAGAGACAGTACGTGAGCACAAGCAGGGGGAGGGGCAGAGGGCCTCTGGAGTGGGGAGCCTGATGCAGGACTCGATCCCAGGACTCTGGGATCACGACCTGAGCCAGAGGCAGATGCTTAACTGACTGAGCCACCCAGGCTCCCTGGATGCTTTTTTTTTTTATTTTTAACAAACAAACAAACAACAACAACAACAAAACCAGTGTCTGTTATAGAGAAGGCATCTAGCCAATGAGGGATGAGTTCAAACGAAACAGCTTTAGGTGTTGTAAAACAATGAAATTCAAGGGGAATCAGGTGAAGGTATCAAAAGAAGGCGATTGTGGGCCATTCTAACATTCTTTTTTTTTTTTTTTTTCATCCTAACATTCTTGACTTTGTTTGAAATCTACTGACTTTCCAGGTTCTTATGAGCTCTGTCCCATAAGGGAAGCACACTCTTCAAGTGTCTTCTCTCCATATTGGAAACTTACACATGACTGTGAGCTCTGGGGACTCTCAGCACGTGAGTGGCTGCTCACCTGGTCACTTCTGGGCAGATCCATGCCCTACCTCCCCAATGGAGAGAAGGGAGCGTGACTGAGAGCAGGGCAGCCTCTGAGGAGGGACTGGCCTTTAGGCAAGGGTGCTAGGCCAGGAGCATTCTAAGTACTTAGTATATCTTTTTCCATAGTGGGGGAGGGGGGCGGCTCTGAAGAGCAAAGCTGGAACCGTTTCTGTTGACTGCCCTTCCTTTCATCCTGGATTTGATTGTCCATAATGGACCTGGGGGGTTGCCCAGTCCCAGCCCAGGAGCCCCAGATTCAGGTATCACAGGGGTATGCCGTGAAATGTAATCGCCAGTTGCTGGGCAGTCGAGCTTTTATGGGGGAGCCACTAGATATTTTGAATTTTTGATGCTTTGAATTTCATTTTATACTGCAGCTTTTCCCCTGCCCCAACCTAATAGTCCCTCAGGCAGGGAAGCCTGTAGCTGAAGGTGGGGGGCGATGGTGGTCTTCTCTGTTTCCCGTCTGTGCTGTTTGTCCTTCCCCAGTACCTGCCTTAGTCTGCTCTAGATCGTCTAGGGGTTTATGGGGGAGAGTTAGGGAGTGAGAAAGGTGCCGCCTGATGGGGCCCGACCTGTCATGGTCCTGTAACGTTGCCCTCTGGGTCTGGTGGATGCTTGCTACTCATACTGAACATCAACTACTGTTCCCTTAACACGGTTGCTGCCCCTTCAAATCGGCCACTTACGACTCCAGATACCAATGTCCAGCCTTTCGTGGGGTTGTCTTGCTGTGCTGTTCCCACGAGGACTTCCTGGGCAGAGCTTTCCATACCATGATATATTCTGGTAACTTTCGACAGAGTCCATATGGAACTCAAGGGAAAACTGAAACCCAGGCATTTCCCACACAGCCGTCTCTCCTGCTTCTACTCTCTGGGTCACTGGCCCTTCACTGCCTCTCCTGTGGCTTTCTCCGGGCTTGGAACCAGTCCCGGTCTCTGGCCTTTAGACGGCAGATCGAGCTCTCCAACCTGTCATTCTAAAGCCCCCCACAGGTAAAGGGATCCATCTCCTTCCCTTCGTTCAGGGAGTGTGTGTAGGGATGGTGATAATGCTTAGCATTCTTGCCGAAGACATCCTTTCTACAGGGTCTCTTCAACCTCAGGGTTTCTCAGAGGGGATGTTGGACTAAGCATGGCAGATACGATTTCTGAAACGTTTCCTTTGCAAATCCTGCATCAGTGGGCTATCATCTCATTTCGTAATGTGTTATTTTGGAAGGATCCCATTTTAACTCCTGTCACCCTTCCATTTGGGGTGCAGGCAAATCACACTGGAACCTGCCTTGCGTGCCTTGCAGGACAGAGGTAGATTTCAGAAGGGGTCGTGGAAGGAAGGAGGCGTCTCAAACTCTAACGTCCTATAGAATTGTTGGGCATTATTCTTAACATTATCCTTTTTAATGTAAGTCAGAAAATCTGCATGTAGAAATAAATCATATTTCTATCCTTTAAAATATATTTGCTGTTTCTTTAGTGCTGTATCTTTATCAGCGAGGCAATTCATTAGCAGTCATTTCCAAAAAAAAACCAAAAAACTAAAACCCAGTCATTTCCAAGATTGACCAGGTTCAAATCATGTGTGTCCTTCTCTTTAAAATATTCTCTTTCTACTTTTATTAATGCCTGATTGTCTTCGTGTCAGTGGGGTGGTGGCCTTCAGTTACCCACAGGCACAGACTAAGAATATCTCACCAAAGTCTTCCGTGTAAACTATGGGTACTCTACAAAGAGGAAATCTGTTTTTGCTGTTTCCAGAGGAATTCAAGACCTTTATAGTCACCGAGAACTCATAAAACCAATGAGCCATGTATATGAAAATGATCCCTGGGTCTAGTCTTCGATAAGCCAGTGTTTGCTAATCAGTTTGGGAAATAAATATGAGCAACTAGGGCTTTGGGTTTGAGAGTGTGTAGTGTCTGTTGGTGAGTGGGATTTCTCCTGAAGTCATCTTGCTGTTCTGTATGGAAAAATCAGGAGAGTTTAAACAGGTTTGTCTTATGTTTTAATACACTAAACAATGACAACAACAAGTAAACAAACAAAAAATAGGTAGAGCACAAGCAGAGCATTTAAATGTATGTTTCCAATTCCCAATTTTTAAAGTTTATTTGAACTTTTAACTTGTAACCAAAGGATGCTTCATAGCAGTGTGTACTTTTACTTTTACCTACCTCAGATACGTAATCTCTTAGGATGTGTGGCTACCAGATTGAGAACATTGGGTTTTTCCTGACCTTTCTAAAACATCATTTCCAGATAAAATGCTATACCTTTTATTTTGTTTTCTTTGCATGTAACAGCCTAAATTAGCTGATCATGTTTGTGTGTAAGTATATGTATATGGGTGCATGTTTTGAGAGGAGGGGAGAGAATGGGGCAATGGGGGTTGATTATGCTCAAAGCTGGCACACAGGATTTATTATACGTCCCCCAATGTGGTTAAGTCTGACATTTAGTCTTTCAACAAATATTTATAGTCTCCCATATTCCAGGAACCTTCATAGTTTTTGGGACTATGCAGTTAATTAAACCCTGGTCCCTCAAGGTGCTTACATTGGAGTTGGATCTCTTTCACTGTTGTAAATGGAGCACAGAGCTTGAAAATTATTCACTATGATACACATTTATTCTTTATTTGGTACCCAAACAATGAGACAATCCTTGCATAAGTATTTTTTTTGAAAAGTTTCATTTAAAAGTACTTTTTCCAATAAAACATTCCTATGTGTAGAGATCTTAGTTTTATGAGGAGTGGGAATTTTTCTTATGCAGATTTTCTTTATAAATGTGGAGTCACTGATGAAGTGGCAAGGGTGGGAGATTTAGAGGGCAGCAGGAAGATATACACAACATCCTTGGAAGTTGCCAAAGTCAACACTAATAAGATATTCACTATCGTAGTTTTCAGAATGTGGATCCATAAAAGTATTGTGGTTATGTCTAAGACCAAGAGGCATTGATTTTTATTTTACTATGGTATTGCAGATTGTGCCTTTGGCAACAGAACTCATCATACCATTCTTTTGGCAAGGTAAACTAAGTCTGGTTGTACTTCATTCTGCAGCTGGGTTGTCTATGGATCTGGGGTAGATTAACTCAGTTGGTGGGAGTCTAGGGCTAATGAAACTTAGTTACAGGTCTGATTCCCAATTAGAAATCAATCACTTTCACATGGAAGAAAAGGAAATTCTTTGCCTCTGGTTGCCACATAATGCTGGCTGCCGTAGCTAAATCATATGGTCATCAGAAGACATGGATAGAGAGGGCGTGAAGACTTGGTTTTTCCAGTCACTTCTCCCAAGGGAATAATTCAACATACTTTATACAATGACTATTGGTCGAGTTGCCAAAGGTTTTGTGAGGCAAACCTTGGAAGCATCGCAGAGTAATACCTACCAAAATGGAGCCCAGGTTCACTGGCAACTTCCATCAACAAAGGTGAGCAAGTCTGGCCCCAAGACCTAATTCTTCCTTGACTTTTGCTGAGATAAGGAGCCCCAGGGTTCCTACTGTCAGAACTAGTTCACTCTTCAGTAGGATAGGGTGCTGGTTAGTGCTTGATTCCCTCATCCTACATATCCTCGGTGAATTAGACCTCTACATATGGAGGACAGAATGGAAGTCCGCCTAAGAAGCAGGCCTCTCATGTCTGCTTTTCCAAATGTTACCCAGGGTTGTGGACATGCCCTTAGGCATCATTTTTCTCAAGACCTCACGGTTTTTGCAGTTATCTTGGGTTGAGAAAACGACATTACTCAGCCACAATCAGTTTCTTGCCAAGATCTTCCATAAAATGCACAATAAAGCCGGATTTTAAAGACGAAACATGTTTATTTGGTCTCTTGTGTTGATGGAGTAGTCACTGAAGTTTCAATTTTTCCAGGAAGATAGGAGACAAGAGGGTGGTTGTCTAACGGCTGCCCTGAATGGAGACAGATGGAAAGAGTGAATAGATCTAGATATTAGAGACTCGTGAAAGGATACAGGTGGTTGGCACTGGAAACAAGAATAGGAGAAAGATGAGAAGTCACTGTGGTATGTGTTTCCAGTCAATATAGTTCTACAGTCCAGGGCTGGGTGCCCTGGAGAAAGAGACTGGAGAGTGGCTCATGGCAATGGAATCCCCATTGACTTAGCATGGGCTAAGTTTTCTAGGGTTATAGTAGAGGATGGACTCTTCTCAGTCATGCCTTGCTGATGGCCATATATATATATATAATAAATATATATATAAAAATATAAATATATATAAAACCTTTCCTCATTTTTCCAAGCTAAACCATATGCTGTGCACTGAAGACAGAGTAAAGGTCCTAGCTCAGACCTTTCCAGTATGAATTACTTTGCAGTCGTTCCTCTGTGACTGAGCATCAATTTTTATCATCTTCCAAAACTAGCAATCATGCCCGCATCCTTCTGAGACCAGGCTGCATCCAGGGGTGTCCTCTACTATCCTCCAGCCTGGGCTAGATCCAAGGGTGCAGGCCACCTCCACAGTGGCATGGCCTCAGAATTCCACTTGTTACCTGGAAGATCCCTCACTAATAGGGGGTCCCATTGCCTAGAATTTCCACACAGAAGGCAGAAGAGAACTCCAAGTGGTGTCTCTGACCCTAGAATATAGTTTCTCAGAAGCAGCAAAAGCTTGCAACGGCCTGCTGATTCCTTTGGGGGAATCCCCTGAGGCCTTGGGCCCATTCTTTCTGATCAGACCTCATGGTATCACGAGTGTCACCGCTATGAATTCACTGTCCTCTCTTCCCCATCTGTCCCACTGACAGACCCATAAATCACACACTTTAGGATGGAGGCTATCAGGATTTGCCTATACTAGATGTATATTTGTTTCCACTCTTGCTCTCGTTCTCTTGGTGTCTGTATGAGTGTGAGTGTGAGAGTGTGAGTGTGTGTGTTTTAAGTAGCTTACTGTGTGACTTAGCGGAGATCACAGAAGGAAAGAATTTCATGAGGAAGTGGAGATAACGTATTGTCTAGAAGGCTGTGGCCTCACAGGCAAGGCCAGCCCAGTTTGTGTCCCAGGCATCTCTGCCTATACTCACGCATGATGTTGTCAGGCCGTACTCTTGGGGCATCCATCTCTAGGTGCCCCAACAACAAAGTCTGAAGGTTTCTTGTCACCTTGAGGGTCAGTTTTGCCTTGAGCTATTAAGTGCCCATGAATCTGTCTCCTAGTATAGTTATGTTCAGTGGGGTCCAATGGGCCACTTAGCTCCTCAGGTGAGACTCAGCAGGCGGCCCTAGCTGGGCAGGAAATCTCTGAAAAGCATGGCTGAACCAGAGTGATGCATCCTCGCCCAGGAGATACGGCTCTGAGTGCAAAGACAATGGGAAGGATAGGTTATCTTGCTATCAGGAGGCCTGGGCTTCTTGACTTTTATGTCCATGGTCCTTTGTTCCTCCAGCTGGGAGAATGAGAAAGGACCAGTGGATACTAGTCCACTCTTCCCCTTCCCACTCTTCTGACCTGCCTGTGATCTTCTTGGGCACATTACCTGGGAAGACTCAGGAGGGTGAAGCAGAAAGTCTGGCTTTCTAGTTTAGCTCTAGCTCAGGGATCTCTTCATTCTGGTTTTGCTATCACTGTTGGCATGATTAAGACCCACTAGAGACTGCCAGAGGCCCAGCGTATAGTTTACGCTTCATTTTTGGAAAGAATCTTTATGCATCTATATCAGGGAGCACCTCTCCGAGTGTGGTTGACTCATTCATTGTTCAATTGCTCCTTCACTTTTGAACAGACACTGCCTGAAATACAGGCCAAGCTTCAGGAAGGAGACTGCCACGCTATAGGACGATTTCTTATTTGAACAAAGCTGGACTTAGGAAAAGCACCCTCCTTCCCTGTCTTCTACCCAGGCAACTGTGGGGGAGAAAAGGGGCCCCGTTCTCTTGGGGCCCACTCGGCCTCACTCATCCCAACGCTGGGTCTGTGGTACGCCCTGGACAGAAGGGTAGCCAGGAGGGAAGGCTGTGGCTTGTGTCAGGCTTATCGCACACACACGGATAGTTTGGGGACTCATGTTCCAATAAGTGGGCCCTTCCTCACTCTTGACTCAGGACTTTTGTCAAAGTGCTTCCCCATGTCCAAGCGGTGCCTCCTTAGAACAGTACCTTAAGATGCAGAAAGATCTCTATCTGGACCATCGATCTCAGGATTGAGGCCATTTGTGTCATGTGGGGACCACTCAGGGCTCCAGATGTGTAGGCATGGAGGACCAATCCATTCACCTCAGTTATTAAGCACCTACTGTACACAGAGCAGTGTGGGAAACACTGTGGGGAGTGTACTGGTATGGGGCATGGGCGTGGCTTCCAGTGGATCATTCTGGAAGAGAGACGAGTGAAACCACAACGCATGTGGAAAAGATGGGATGGATCAATGGGGACTGCAGTCACAGATTTCAGGGCAAAATTGGGGCGGGGGTGATAAAGTTACAGAAAAAGAGAGGCGGGTCCTGACTTCTTATGTGCACAAGTGGTGATGGGACCTGGGGGTGCTGGGATGCTTACCCAAAATCCCCACAGAAAGGCACCCACACTTTCCAGGGAGTGTATTCACCTGAAGGCGGCCTGCCTAACAGTGGGAGAATGGCTTTTAAAATAAAGGTCAGCTGCTGCCGCCAGTGCTCTGCCTCCACAGGCTTTGAGAATGTCAGACATCTGAGAGTGGCTTCTCTGGTCTGCTTACCCAGCATTGCCGCTTTTTGAACTCTTCAGGGTTTTCTCTGACCGTTTAAACGGCAAGGGGAGACTTTCTCGCAGGGGTCATGGGGAGAATATTTTTAGAATGCAGGACCTTTTTTTAAAAAATAAGACAATTACTGCAAGATTTTGAAATCTGACAAGCAGACATTTTCCATCCCCATCAGGAAACTTTGCCCAATTTCTCGGACCTTTAAATACCACAGATAAGCTCCAGTTTCTGGCTAGCAGCGAAAGGGGCTCAGGCAGAGCTCTGTGGAGGCTCAAGGTGACACCTGTGTGGAGGCTGCCAGTGGGTCTGGCGTTTCAGGCCCCGCTTCCCCTCTTTTACCCCCATTAGCTGGACGCCACTCCCCTACTCCTCAGATCTGGCTTCCGAACACCCAGCTGTAAATTCCAGCTTCAGCCCGTACCTCGCTGTGTGACGTTAGGTAAGTGAGTTCATGTCTCTGAGCCGTTGCTTCCTCATTTGTAAAGTCGGGATAAATAACCTTTCTAAACTCACACGGCCTGGGGAGGATTATTTGTTTTGCTGCCGCGGGGTTCAGGCCCAGAGCAGTGAGAGGAAGTGGGCCTGGCTGCATCAGCAGAAGTCAGGTGATCGGAGCAGCCATCCGGATACCAGGGGAGAAGCGCCCGAAGTGACTGCGCAGCTGTGTTCGTGGGCGGGGCTCGGCTCGTGGGCGGGGCTCGGCGAAGGCGGAGAGGAAGCGGCCCTGAGGCCCTGCTCAAGCGTCGGGAGGAGCGTGTACCAAGAGATGGAAGGTGAGTGGCCCTGGGCCCGGGAGTCCTGGCGGGCACGCGGAGGGCAGCGTGGAGAGCTGGCTCCGAATGAAGGTAAAGTGTGGAGGCAACCGCAGGCTCATGGAGCCGCGTGACTGCGTGGGACCCGCGTGCTTGCCCGGGGCAGGGGCTGGGTGACAGCGCGGAGCGTTGACAAGACTGTCATCGCGGGCGGAGGCAAGGCGTGGTGCAGGTGCGGGTTTCTTCCCCGTGGCTTCTGTCATGACCTGCTCTCCCGAGGTCGAGGTCGCGCCGTGCTCCTGCCCTCAGTCACCCGCGGGCCCACTGCTCTGCTCGCTTTCCTTCAGAGCGGTTCTCCTCGCCGAAATTATTTGTCCGCCTTAAAATGTAACTTTTAATGTAAATTAAATGTCTTTTTTTTTTTTTAAAGATTTTATTTATTTATTTGACAGAGAGAGAGATCACAAGTAGGCAGAGAGGCAGGGGAAGCAGGCTCCCCACTGAGCAGAGAGCCGGATGCGGGGCTCGATCCCAGGACTCTGAGATCATGACCTGAGCCGAAGGCAGAGGCTTAGCCCACTGAGCCACCCAGGCGCCCCTAAATTAAATGTCTTAATTACTTTCTCCTCTGTGTTTGTGCGTGTAGTTGGTATAAGGTAGGCACGATCAATACTTGTAAAGTGGGTGAATAAACAGCAAGTGATTGAACTCAGATGAAGACCTGATTATCAGCAGCCTGTTTCATAGACTCTAAGAGATGCTCAGGAGGTGTGGCCACAACTCCCCTGAGTCGGAGAGGGGGACGAGAAAGGAAGCCTTCACCTTCTGTGCTATGAAGTCCTCCGAGGTTGGGAAAGCGAACAGGTTTCCCATGTGTTTGGGAATGAGGGAATAAATGTCTATGCCTCTTCTGGTTTCTGCAAAGAAGGGAGGCAGAAAGAGGTAGTGGTCAACTCAGAGAACCTCAAGAGTAGAAAGAAGGGGTGTATCACCTCTACATTTCTGCCAAGGGCCCAGAAGTCTTTGTAATCTTGGCGATAGGAGAGATGTCTGCTTGGAGCCCCTGGGATGTCCCAAGGTTTGACACCCCTCGGTTACTCTGCCACACGTGAAATACCACGATGTGTGGAATTAATGTGGCTTCCTAAAATGCATCACAATCACACTCGTTTTCATAATCATTCACAGTAGCTGCTACTGTCCCGTTGACGTTTTGTTTGAGAAAAGATTTCCTGAAGAACTCACAAGTTCATTTATGTTCTCTCACTCCTCCTAAATTGCCAAGTAGTAATGGGTTAAGAGAGGAAGCATTGGGCATCTCAGCTACCCTTGGAAAGTTGCCTGCATATCCTCTTGGTGAGAGCACCAGAGTCAGACTCTACCTGCCTTTTGTAACAACCATTTTCCTACAAAACCAGCCTCTCTGTGGCTCTAATGACTCTTAGAGGCAGCAAGTAGACCCCAAAATTGACTCCACCCCAGCTGAAGGCTTGTGGATCAGTCCTAGCAGAGAGTTTATTTTTTGTTTTTATTCTTAAAAGATTTTATTTATAGGGCGCCTGGGTGGCTAAGTTGTTGGGCGGCTGCCTTCTGCTTCCTGGGATCAAGCCCTGCATCCGGCTCCCTGCTTCTCCCTCTCCCGCTCCCCCTGCTTGTGTTCCCTCTGTTGCTGTCTCTCTCTCTCTCTCAAAAAAAATAAATAAAATATTAAAGATTTTAAAATCTTTGATAAAATCTTAAAAATTTTATTTTATTTTTTAAGAGAGAGAGAGTGCTTGAGCAGGGGGAGTGGCAGGCAGAGGGAGAAGGACAAGCAGACTCACTGCTGAGCAGGGAGCCCAATGCAGGACTTGATCCCAGGACCCTGGGATCATGACCTGAGCTGAAGGCAGATGCTTAACCAACTAAGCCACCCAGGCGCCCTCCAGCAGAGTTTAAAGAAGAAGTTATAGTCAGAGCAGGGCCAAGGTGAAGGGAACTGACAGGGACTGGTCACCCAGGGACCAGCAACCGTGGGGAGCCATTAGGCCTGAGGGGCAAGACGAGGGTCCAGGAGTGGTTACTAGTGCTGTCCTCACAAGTGTCAAGGCTTTCTTCCGCCTGTGCCCTTCTCTGTGAATACTCAAGAAGAACAGAAAGTTTCTGTCATACAGTTTAAAATTGGTGTTGGGGAAATGGAACATTTTAAAACTCTGAAACTGTCAACCATGTGTAGAAATTGTGACCGGAGAGCCTGAGATTCATGTCTCGTGAGTCCGGCCTCGGCGGGATGTATAAACCCAGCCACCAGCCCCAGCATTCTTTGCCTGCAGTCACGGAATAGGAGCTAATAATCCGTGGGTATTTGCCATGCATTAGTCCTTGTTTTAAGCAACTTACATTATTAGCTAACGTAGTTTTTAGGAACACCCCATGAAGGACAGACTATTTTTACTCCAATTTTAGAGAAGGGAACCTGAGCTCAGAGGTCATGTGACCTGATGATGACCGCAAAGTTAGGAAGTAGCCACGTTAGAATCCACATCTCTTGGTGGCTCTGCCCAAGTTCTCGATCAGGGAGCCACAGTGTCTCTCTCTTGTAGTATTGTCGCAGCTCTATCACTGAGATGTAGTTTGTCTTCTGAGGCCCCTCCAATGCACAGCCACCAATATTCCTGCCTGCTTCGGAAACCCTCAGGGACAAAGTTTTGAGTTATCTGTGGCCGGGCTTCTCTGGGCCACGGTGGTCTGCACACGAAAGGGTGTAGCTTCCAAGCCAGTCTGCAGCTGGTCTATACTGGCTTTCGTTGGCCCCTTAAATGGCCAGCTTAATGCAGTGTAGAAACCGTAAGTCTGAACAGCCCAGTTCAGAGTGTTCTGGTGAGTGGCAGAAGTCAAGCCTACTCTGTGTTCTTAGGTTTCCAACAATCTTTCCATGAGTTTTTAGGAAGAACATTATTTATTATTAAAGTTTTGAAAACCATATGTAATAATTATACAAGTTTTTCCTTGTATAATGTTGCAAGAGCACAATATTATTATTTCCATTTTATTGCTGGGGAAACTGAGACCCAGGCTCATGATATAGAATAATATGGACAGCAATGGACTGGGAACCCTGAGGTCATTTTCTGGCTCTTCCTCCAACTAGATGTGTGACTTTGGGTATGCCTTCTCTCTCTCTCTCTCTTTCTCTCTGCGTCTCTGTCTTACCATTTACAACATTTGAGGATCAGTTTGATTTCTGAGCTCTTTTCCAGTTCTGCAGTTCTATGACTTACCAAGATCAAAGCAAGTTGCTTGTTAATTGAAGTGTTTTATAGATGGCATGGTTCAAAAAAGGATTTGAGGTGGCTTATGGGATCAAAACGCACTTAAGTCAAGATGGTTAAAAGTAACAACAGAATTGAAAATAGTAAAACACAATGCAAAAGCTATGCTTCAAGCACCAAGACCGAATGAGTCACTGATGGCCAGTATTACGTCTGGAGTCTCAGAACCCCAGCATGCTGCAGCTGAAATTAGCCGGAGTGGTCATGGCTCAGCCACATACATCCCAGGCTCTTAAGCTTCTCCTCTGGAGCATTCTGCTAGTAAGAATATGTTATTTCTGAGTGAAGCCATCTTGGAAATCTATGTTTCTGACCCACAGGATCTATGAGTCTAGAGCATCTTGGCTGTTGTGAAATGAAGAGATTTGGCAGCTCAGCCACGAGTGGGTCCAGGTCTCCTGATTTTTTCCCAGTGCTTTGTCCGTGGCAGCCTGCCACCTCCTGTAATGACAGTGACTCTTCACCATACAGTAAACAGGCAGGGACTTGCGGTTCTACAGTCTTTCCAGAAATACCATCTCTCTGATTCTCTTAACCTCCCGAAGGTAGGCAGGAGAAGGGCTATTATCCCCATAGTGTATCTGAGGGAACAGGCTCAGAAATGTTGAAAATGTTCCCCAGAGCACACTGCTAGTGAATAGAGAACTGTGCCTGGAACCCGGCTCGTTGACTCTAGAGTGTTCGGCGCTTGCCTTGTGCCGTCCCCGTGTCCCTGCATTCCGGGGACGAGGGTTCTCCATTGATATGTCAGTAGTCCACTTCTCAGGAGGTGAAGTCAAAGCAGCCGGTCTGAGACAGTCTGACCCAATGCCTATCAGAGAGAACCTTGGGAAGCCGCGTGTTGGTAGACTCCCTGGCATTGAAGCTTTGCTCCAGATGTCTGGCCTTGCGCTGAAACTCTGTCCTCTCACACTATGTTTAAGCTCTGTGAGTATATAAAATTCATGCTATGTATTGCACAGGTCTTGAGATTGAGACTGATGATTTTGAGGGAAAGCCAGAGTTTGAAGCAGGTTAAATCTCTCAGAGCACAGCAGGGGCTTTTCATCAAATTCAGCTGTGGGAAACCCTTGAACTGGACCACATTGCTACTGAACGTGTCATCAATCAATCAACAAGTATTTCTTGAGACAGCAGTGTGGGAATTCAGTGAGATCACCTAAGTGACAAGTTAGAAAGGCAGTGTGGTACAGAGCAAAGGCATGGGCTTTAGAGGTATTCGGAAATAGATTTGAAGGCTGGTCCTCTTATTTATGAGCTGTATAAGCCTGACCAAATCATCTAATCTCACTAAGCCCCAGTCTATCTATCTACGGAATGGGAGAAAATACCTACTTCATCAGGCTTTGGAAAAGCACTTACTTCCTATTCATTTTCTCTCCTTTGTCCAACATTTAAACAATTATAAAGAAATATATCATTGATAGTTACAGATATCATTGATATAATGATATGTTGATACTGTATATTAATAGTATATGTCATTGATAGTTGTCAGTTAATTATTCCTATGTACTTGATGTTGCATAAGACGATGGGAACGATAAGGAAGGAGAAGACATGACCCTCTTTCTCCTTACAGAGCAAGACCATCCAACAAACAGGCCATAATGTGGGGGAAAGGGAGGTGATTGAGAGTTTCTGGGCTAAGCAAGAACTTCCTGGAAGAAACAGAGATGGGTCTTGTTGGGTGGATGGGGGCATGCGATAATGCAGGAGACAGGGGTCCCAGGTGAGAGGGACAGTAAGAGTAATGATGAACAATGGGGGAGGCAGAGAGAGGAGTCTTTAAAGGTGGGTTTATACATTTAGACTTATTACGCTACCTGGTACAGAATGCATCAAGCTTTTTCAGTAGAAGAGTGATAAGGCTGGGGGCTGGAACTGTGGCTTCCTTTGTGTATCAAATTTCCATAAATTTGTAGCGTGATGTTTAAGGATGCTCAGTAGTCATGTGTGAAGTAATAAACAGGTGTTTCTACAGAGCCAGTCTGGCGATGGCACGTGTGATTTGACACCCTTCTGAAGGTAGAGCTTCACACCAGATACCAAATGACTCAACTCAGCCAGTGGAAGCAAACTATGAGATCAAGCCGGAGGAGGGTTTCCACGTGGATTCAAGCTCACTGCATATGGCTCCGATGATTTCATTTAGGTTCCTGAATTAAAAATACAAGAAGTGGACATGCTTTTTGGAAAAATACTAACACTGTAGAAAGTTCCCAGTCCCTCCTCTCCTAGGCTTCTGCCACTTTTAAAAGCTCGTTTTATTTCCTTACGGACCATTTTGTAGGCCCCAAAATATGTATGTAACATCCACTAACATATATACATATTTTCCTTTTGATAAACTTTACTGAAGTATAATTTCCATAAAATAGAATGCACCGATTTTAAATTTAGCATCTCGTGAATTTTAACAAATATATACGCCTATGTCCTATTGAGTTTTAAAATATAGGAATGAGGTCACGCTGTATGTAATATTCTGCAACTGGTTTAGGCATTCAGTAATGTCATGGACATTTTTTTTTTCAGGACACTGATCTTTTTTTAAATTATCTCATAGTTGCTTAGTATGGACACCAGTAATGTATTGAACTATTTCCTTATAGATGGTTGTTTAGAATCCCTATACATTTTACAATTCAAATCGTGTAATGGAGATCCTTTTCTACTTATCTTTGACATTTTAACAGATATTTCTATAGACCGGAGTCCTAGAAGTAGAATTTTTTGGTCAAAATTTTTTGAAATTAAAAAAGAGATTATAGCAATTCAAGCTCCCACTCATAAGAAAATGCCCTTTTCCTAAAGTATTTTCTATTTGAAATTGTTAGACTTTACGAGATTTCTCAGTCTGATAAGGTAAAAAGCGTAGCATGTTGCTGCTTGAGTTTGTATTTCCCAAACTGCTGGAGAGGATGAACATTTTATGTTTATGTTTATTTTCTATTTATATTCTGTGAAGAAACTTCTTGTATTTTGTCAATTTCTGTATGTCTTTCTTTTTGTTTTTAAGATTTTATTTTTATATAATCTCTACACCCAACATGGGTCTCAAACCCACAATCCCGAGATCAAGAGTTGCAAGCTCTACTGACCGAGCCAGCCAGGTACCCCTATCTGTTTTTCTTATTGATTTGTGGGAACTCTTTTTATATTAGGTCAGTTTTTCCCCTACTAACCATTCAAGTTAATGCTGCTCAAACTTGAATGTGCTTTCATATCACTTGGGTATCTTGTTTAAACAGAGAATCTGAGTCAGTGGGTCAGGGAATGGGCCTGAGAATATGCATTTCTAACAATCTCCCAGGGGCTTCCAGGGCTATCGATTCACAAACCATACTCTGGGCAACAAAGTCTTAGTGTTTATGAGTTTTATCTGGCAGAATTCCATCATACTTCAGGGACAATGTGGGGTAGATGTTTCTTTTGTTAAATAAAAGCATTAGGAATGATCTGGAAAAAGTAATCTGTGTGGAAAGAAGCCAACTGTAGTTGAAATGATGGGAGTCCTAGTCTTTCTACTAGGGAGCGAGTGGGTGTTGTGTGAATTTTGAGTTTTGTCCCACTTCTGCTTTTAGATCACTAGGCTTTCTGTTTCCACCTTGAGAATTTTTAAAAATAAGACAGTAATTTCTGCTTAATTTTACAAAGTTTTGTTGAAGATCAAAGGAGAATTACTGGTATGCTTTGTGACCTGTAACAAGCTGGAACACAATGGGTATTGTCCCTGCCCATGCAAAGCACCCAGGAGTCCAAACTATGCCTGGAGCCCATGAGCATCCAGTCTGGCCAGTGTCTCCAGTGAAGGCAGAGTGCTTCCAAATTTTTGTACCAATCCCCAAATTTCTTATTTAGACAAACTCTCTGCCTCAGAGTTTGGATTGTCCTACGTATATCAGAATCATTTTGGACTTCAATTTTATAGTAGGGAACTGCCACAGGATTCCCTGGGTATTTATCTGTAGCAAGTATCAGGTGTTGAACTCCATGCATGACCCTGGAGCTGGGTCATTATAGTCCAGTTATCCGTATAACACACAGACACAGACACACCCTGAACCAAAATGTGATTCCTAAATTACCATGGTAATAACAAAATCAGTACTCTAAAGTATGGCTTATTAGAGTATAGATGATTCCAGTTGGCTGGCTGTGGCAGACAGTGGCTAGCTTTTTGTTAAGTATGTTTCCTCTTCTGGAACACACAGCTAGACGATATGCCTCAACTTTCTCCGCAGTTAGGTGATTGATGGCTTGTGAGTGGGAGTCATGTGTGTCATTCTGGGCTGAGGTTTTTAAGAAGTGGATTGCACTCTTACAGTCTCTGATCCCCTGTCTGCTGGCAGAACGCAGAGAACTCCGTAGCAGAGAACCGAGAATAAAATGGAAAGATCATGGGTCCCCGAATCTCATATGAAATCAGCCTGCCACCAATCTGTACCACCTATTTGGGACTTCATGGGAACAAGTTACTTATGCTTACCGAATTTGACACATTATATATTTTGGGGCTTGTTCATTACAGTAGTTAGAGTTACCTTAACTAGTGAACTCTAATATGCATAGATCATTGAGATACTTTTTGGTTGATATCTGGCATAAACATTACACCTCCCTGAGTAATCTCTTGAATGAGGACATAGGACAGACGAGTAAAAGAGAAAAGGTGAATATGATAAACTGATGGATGTGGTTGGAGAGTCTTTGAGAGGCGGAGCAGTTAACAGATGGGGAAACTTCTGATTGTCCTTTATTTCAAAACCTTAACTTTTTAGAAATAATTGTCGCGAAGCTCAGAAATCAGACGGTGAGAAACAGTTAAATGCCCCATGTGACTACCCCGCGCCCCATCTCCCTTTAATTCCTTTCTTGCTGCTCAGGCCTGGAACAAGCTGGCTATTCTTTGGAGAGTGAAAAGTGAGCAAAAGTCCTGTAATGTTTCTGTTTGATGTTTTTGGCAGTGACGATGAAAATTCTAGACTGAAATGATATTGTATGAAGTCTGGACCAATTGCCTTGTTAAAGTCGAATGGATTTCCTCTCTTTTAGCTGTCTGGATCAATTCTTGGAGGAGTTAGTCAGAGAATTTGCTTTCTCAGTTGAAGCAACATATTGTACTGATAACACGTGAAACTGCAGTCTGATTGGGCTCCCCAGGCCTTTCCAACTCACTGCTCATGTGAGCATTAGGAGGGCTTTTGCAAAATAAATAGAGCTCGCTGAGGTCTGTTAAGAAGGGTTCCAGATTCCGTTGACCAAAAGTGGAATGTTTAATACTCCACAGTTAAAAAAAAAAGGAAAAAAGAAAAAAAGAACCCTGGAATTCTGAGTCCCACCTGTTAAATTATTTGTCCTTCTAATAGAAGCAGGAATGAAAGGCGTATGTTCAACATCATTTTGGACCCATTTTCTGTGGCGGGAAACCAAGGTAAACACATTTTTCCTGATGTAATTGTTGATATTAGTTCAGCTCATGTGATGCAGGCGTAGCTGTGTGAACCATTTTACTTGGACCTGTCCTCGGCCGGAGTTGGACATGCTAGTGGGAAAGCCTGAAGCCTCCAGAGCCAGCAGTCTGGGGGCCGCAGACCTTTCAGGGAGCACCCAGGCCCCGATGTTGCTGCCGTAAAGGTGCCCGTGGGTTCCTGGCCGTGGGGCCCATTCCTTCGCTTGTGTGCCTGGGGACATTCACCTCCTCTCTCTTGGGTTTGTCCTCATTCCTTACTTGGTTTGTCCCAGAGAATTATTCCCCTTTCCTAATTTTACTCAGATCCATACAGGCACTTCTGCTATAAATCCTGGAGTTTTTTCCTTTCAGTTCTCTCTTTTCATCTGTGGTTCTCGCTCTTTCTTCTCTCCGCCCCTCACCCTTGGCCGCCCCCAGCTATGTTAACAACCCAGAGCATTTTCTTTCCCACGTTTCCACATGCTCTTGTATTTATGTGCAAACACAAATGCACATATCTATGTTCACTTTTTGCGTGTGTCATTTTTAACAAGCGTTCCCAGGGGAACATTGGTTCTCAGGCTAGCCTCCCCAAACACACTTCGCCCATGGTATTGTTGCTTCGTCATTTGTTTTTCCCACTAATATCTCTTTTGGGTAACTTTGTGTCAGGTCCTGTGCTAGGGATTGTGAGTACCAAGATGAATCCGATACAGAGTCCCATCTCAGGGAGTTGGAAGGGTGTGTGCTTAGTGTAATGAGGGAGAGGGTTCGCAGGAGCCCAGACAAGGGGCATCTAGACCAGGCTGCAGGGAGCAGACCTGGTTAATACCACGGGGCTCATTGCTTCTCTGGAAGAACATGTTTGGATGATTCAAAAGGCTTGGGGTGAGAAGGGACTTTGGCATGGAGGCAGAAGGGGCGGGGCTCTGCTGCAGGGGGTGGGGCAGTGGTGGGGGCACCCTACCCCAGGGGTCCTGGACAACTGCGATGGTGGAAGAGGTCAGATGGGCAACACTGCTGTGAATTGTCCACGAGTCTGTCTTTGTGCATGAGGCACCAGCAACAACAAGGATGTCTGTCTTGCATGGCTCATATAGTTATTTCCCATGTGTGACCTGGCCTTCCAACCAGACTGTAAATGCGTGGAGGGCAGAACTGTGTCTCACATTCCTTGTGCACACAACACAAGGCTGGTCATAGCCGTATTGATTTAACTGCAGTGCCGGTGACCGAAAGAATAAAAATAAAATTGTGACTGAACATTTACACATGAAGCTACTTTTACAATTCATTACACATGAATGAACTTTTACAATATGTTTTAACATCTTGGCTTCTAGTAACAGAAATGCCTCCAATTGTGCAGTATTTATAGTTCACAAAACATTGTCCTGTACTTCATTGGATCTTCACGATGAACTTTGGGGGCAGACATCTTTGTTAGTGTCTTAGTTTTGCATTAGTGCAGACATACCTGAAACAGGTTTTTTAATTCCCCAAGAGAGCAGAACTGCCCCTGGGAACACCCAGGACTCAAGCTGTGACTTTGCTAATTTACACAGGCGCGACCCAGACGATGAGGCGACTCTCATGGCCCTGGTTTGGCACAGGGCCAAATCAACTTATAGCAAGTGAGCCTGTGGTCCCAGAGGAGCCAGCCTTCACTGCAGTTTGAGTGGACAGTCACAAATGTGGGTGAGGAAGGGCACCCCCTAGGGCTTCAGAAGGGTCTGGAAGGAACTGCTGTGTCACCAAACACCAGCCTAGGATCACAGTACCAGAAATCCCACTGTTAGCAAAGCCATCTACTGGGTTAAACATTGCCTATCTGAGTCTTCTGTTTAAATCAGAGATGTCTGTAGGAGAGGAAGACGTAAGATTGACGCCACCAACTAATATCCCTGCAATGTCAGCTGGGTTATCAACTGCTCAGGTTATCAGTTGAGTTACCAGTTACTTGGGAAAGAGCCCTAAGGTGAAGTAAATTTGTTTTGTTTGTTTTAGGAAAACTTTGGAGCTTCCGTGTGAAAGCAGCGGGCACACTGGGAGGAGGTGGCACAGGGGGTGCTGGGGAGGACACAGAGATCTTCAGACCGCCTCTAGATCCCTGTGCTCCTGGCCCGGAGACTTTGAGTTCCACCTGACCTTGGACAAGTGCTCCTCAGGGCATCCCTTAGAAATCACCTGCACATTTCCGAGGCCGTCTTGGAAGGAAGCAAAGCACGATGAGGGCTTCCTTCCTGTTGACCTTCCTGGGAAGGCAAAGGGGTGTATCAGGCAGGCAGGAGAGAGCATCCAGCCAAGGCATGTTTTGGGGGAAAAGGAAGCTGGTCTCTGTGATGTGTGGTTACTTTGGGGGAAGCAATCACGGGGCTCCTGATTTGAGAAATAGGACAGCCTCCTGTGCTAAGTGATGGACTCTGGCCCCAGCAAGGTCAGCCCAGAGCCAGCATGGGGGGTATATCCACTGGGTCAGGGGTCAGCAGTGATCCTCAGCCCGTGATAGACTCTATGGATACTCACAGGCTGCTTTTTTATTACTTGCATGAGAAACAGTCATCAGTGCTGAAGTTCAAAGCCATGGTTTCCGTGTGTTCCTTAACATGATACAGGTGGGCCTTCATTGGAAACACCCTCTGCTCCTCCAGCTCAGTTCTCTTGAAAACAAACATCGGTGCCCTTTGCCCAAATCGGAAGACATGGCTGTGAAGTCCCCATGAGCTTCCCCTGCACGCCAGCCCTTCAATCAGGTCCTTCTGTCGGGGCGAGGACCCGCACACCCGTCCCGGAGCTCGCCACGGGCAGCGTGGCCGAGTCCCGCAGACAGCGTGCTTGCACACGGCTCCTGCATTGCCGCGCTGAGCTGGGGTGAGGGGTCGGGGTCCCTCAGCTCCGGCCAAAGTGCAGCTACAGCTGGGAGGTCTCCTGTCTTTGCTCAGAAAACACTCTTCGCAGCCCAGGCCTTGAACTGTTCCCTCCTTCCTTTTCATAGTTCCACTGCTTTTCAGATGGGGGAGCCTTGCAGACAATGGAAGAAACAAATCTGGAGCCCGACTCCCGGCATATGACAGCAAGGTCATGTGACTTTGTGCCAAGTCACAAAGCTGTTCTGCATTTTGGCCTCAGTGAAATGCAGGTCCCACTAGTGCTAACCTTCTAGGGCCCTTTTGAGGATTAAACAGATTGATGCATATAAGTAAATAAAGCCGCTATAAATAGAAATCATGAATAAAGCCGAATTTACCTCCGTCATCTCAGAGTGTTCAATATATATCAGGATTTAGACTCAATTTTCGACTCCTGACTCTTTCACAAATGTCCAGTGTAGATTTCTGTACCCAGGCTGGCGGCAATGCGATCTCCAGGATTTCTAGCCGTTGGCCCATCCTTCACTCAGAGGGCACCTTGTCAATCACATCTCACTCCTCTGCATTTGTTTGTGCCCTTAATGCCAAAAGCTGGTTGTAAAACTTAGGCATAGCTGGTCCCTAAATCTTTTTTTTTTAAAGATTTTATTTATTTGACAGAGAGAGAGAGATCACAAGTAGGCAGAGAGGCAGGCAGAGAGAGAGGGGGAAGCAGGCTCCCCACCGAGCAGGGAGCCTGATGCGGGGCTCGATCCCAGGACCCTGAGATCATGACCTGAGCCAAAGGCAGAGGCTTTAACCCACTGAGCCACCCAGGCACCCCCTGGTCCCTAAATCTTTACTGAGGTTTTTCATGCTTTTCCCCATGGCCTCAAGTTTTAGAAAAGACAAACAAAACAAAAGACTAGTTTTGTTTGCAATATAATGATTGCAATATAATGATGCAGAAGAGTTACACAAGAATTTCTAAAGCATAAAAACCATGTGCAATTGAAACGGTGGTAAAATAGCTAAAGAGATGAAATAGCCACTATTGATAGAAATTACTTGAAATTTAGGAAAAAGGCCAAATTACTGAGGGAGTGAATAGAACTCCTAGAAGTTTATGACAAAACTGACACTTTAATCTTGACTGTACACAGGTTTAAAGAATGTGGCGATTGCAGACATTCATTTTTGACAAATTTGTTTCAGATGATTCATTCTGCGAGGGAAGCTAAGCAAGGAGAACAAGAAAGAAATAGGAAAACTTAGAAAATACATGGAAAATGAAAGGAACAAAGGACAGACCTCATCACTCCAAACCGAGAATTCCATAAAATACATAATACTGAATTAAAAAGCTGAAATTTTGAGAAATTGCCCACAATTCATCAAAATTTCCAAAAAGAGAAAATGAGTGATCAGATTTTCATTTTCCTCCAAATTCCCTAATGAAATACTTGTTTTCAATTAAATTACAGTTACTCAGTGGAGTAACAAAGACATTAGACCTTCTGAGCATCAGTCCTTGGGAATGTAGCGGTGATTCCTTCTGCTCACGTGTGATATGAGGCTAGCCTTACTCTGTGGACTCCTACTAGCCTCCTTTACTTGCTTTGAACGTGGGAGGGTCTCTTCCTCTTTGTGAGCTTTAATGCCTCCAGTGAAGGGTTTGGACCACATATTGTGTGAGAACCCTTGTAATTCTTATCTTTTCTGTCTTCAAACAATACTGTTACTGTGCTGTTAATCCCCCAAACACTCACCCAAGACCTAACTTTGTTGGTCATGTTCTTTTTGCTCATTTCTACCAGTGAAGTATTGTTTTAACCATGAAACCACTAATGCCAAAGCCTCCAAAAGTGACAGTCAGGATTCTGGGCAGGACTTCTGATGGTGAGAAAAAGGGGTGGCCCTATGATTAAGGTACTAGAAATAACAGAAACTCTATCTCTGCAAGAATCCTATAAACTCTAACTCCCATTACATGCCATAAAGGTTGAGTTGCTCCATTCTCTTCCACACTAAGCCTCCAGATTGCCATTTTCTGATGATTTACCTTCCCAGGTTGTCCTTAACAAGTACTATAATTGATTTTGACCTACTAATAACAATTTACCATTGTGTGTGTGCGTATGTGTGTATGTTTGTCCTATCTCTACATCTCTTTTTCTAGGCAGTGTTGATTTACATTTGTTCAACTATATCCTCATTTCCATCTTGATGGTTTGATTTAGAAAGTACAATATGCTTGCTATCCATGGACTGACCCACTTTTCCCCCTCTCTCAAAGTATGCTAAGCATATTCGGTACATGGATAACGATCACCTTTAATTATTCATTCTCTTCTCTTAATGGCAATATCTTAGTGACATTTACCTGTCATTTTATGTCATGCTTGTGCCTGAGGAAAGGAGAAAGGGGAACTGAGGACTGGCAGTAGATATGACGAGTGGGGTGCCCATTTTTGCAAAGAAGGCATTGCACTGCTTTCCTTGCATTACATATTGAGTTGCTGTTTCCCACTTATTTTACAACAATTTTGTAAAGGGAGTAGAGATTTTTATCCCTATTGAACAGATGAGAAAACAGAGGCCAAGAGGGCTACGTTAACAGGTCAGGGTTTTGTCTGAATATCTGTGTGTGTAGGCATGAACCCACACTGAATAATTTGTCCCGAAGCACCCCTTTCTCAAGGAAGTCCTTCCTAATGTGATATATCCTGAAGGGCAGCCTCTAGGCTAAAGTAACTTGATAGTAGATGGCAGTCTTCCAAGGAGTTGCTGGTTTCCCTAGGTCTCGGATTCCTTGCTTGTGTGAATATTAAGGCAAATTGAGTGGGATATTGCAACACTGGGTTATCACTCACATGGTAACTTGCATGGGAAAATGTCTCCCCTGCACAGATTAATTAAGAACCGACCTTTTGGAATTCTGTGCCTTGGAGTGAATTACGGTGGTGGTTTCTGTGAAGTTAAAGGGACGGAGACTGCTTTTTGTGGTTGCTAACTAGAAACCGTAGAGGAGTGTAAGTGGGCGTTCAGCTGCGTTTGTAAAAATGCAGGTTGTTTTTAATTAATGCCACATGACGCATCCAACCACAGCATTTTCCCCCAGTTCGATGATGTCTGTAGGCATTGTAGCCTAGTATTCTCCAAATTACTCCCATGTTGCGCTAGATTCAGCAATGATTGAGTAGCATTTGCTGGGGGCAGTTGGGATAACAGGAACCTCATCAGTCAGCTGAGGAGGTGTGGACAGCAGATTGGGGTAAAAAGGTAAAATCTCATCCCAGGCTGGTTCTAGAGCCAGTTATGTCCGCCTGGCAATAAGCAGGGAGTCAGAATTTACCCTTTGCAATCAGCTACGTAGTCCTCATGGCTTGGGCAAAGGGAAATGCTTCCAAGTTCATAGGGCCAGGCAGTGCTGGAACTTAGGCACAAGAGCACCAATCGTCATTATCCTTTCTGTAGACAAGGAGCCCACAGGCAGCACGAGGTCACTCCAGTGTTCCAAGGCATTGTGACGCAAGATTCTGAAGCTGTGACTCTCGCTTCCAGGAAGACATCCCAGTCTTGCAATGAGAGTTTGACAGGAATTTAAAGTAGAAAATGATGGTTGATTTTGACATCATGTGGAGGAGGCTCACTGTACATTGATCGCTGAGAAGCAGGGGTGCAAAGGAGGAGGAAGAGTTGAGTAATCACTATACACAGTAGAGCCTCAAACTGATTGGAATCAGTGGGTGGGATTGGTCTGATTATAAAATATATAATGAGAAATGTATTTTGATAAAGTTAAGATGCATTCAGGGTTAGATATGTGTAAGAAAAGCACATATATATTTATATATATATATATCATGCTAATTAAGTGTAAAAAAGTCATTCTTAATGCCTTAAAAATTTTAAATAGGTAAAACATATGCCATGCTAGCTGCTTTACAGTATTAATTTACTTTTCAAGTAGCTAGTGCAATGATAAAATCTAGCCTGGCTTCTGCCCAAATTATCAAAAATTCCAATTAGGAGAATTTGGATCGGGTACAAAATGATACATGAAGAAAGGAGGATTTCATTTGAGCGGGTCCAGACCTAGGGCTCTGGAATCAAGATAGGCATATGAGATTCAATTTATAAGTATTTAATGATACCTACTGTAGGCTAAGCACAGCGAAAGGCTGTGAAGGGGGTAGAAATGAAGCGGACAGAGACTGTGCCTTCCTGGAGAATATGTAAGACATCTGTGGCTGTAACAATGGGAGAGGAGGATGATTTGGCCAGCCTCGGATGCTAGACTGGGGGGATAGCAAGGAACCATAGAATGTTTTTGAGTGGGGGGAATGACATGACCAGAGCTATGTTTTAAGAGCAGCCCCATGTGGTAATTGAGGAGTTCAGAAACTTCTGTGTACTTTGCATGAGGAGTGTGGTCCAAGAATGATAAACTATGGCAGTTAATCGGATATGAAGAATCAAGGTCTCCAAAGGGTTCTCTGAGACTTCCAGCCTGGGAGGTGTAGCATGACGTTAATAGGGTCAGTCTGGTGTGGGAGGACTAGTTAGAAACTGAAGTTTGAACACTGGTTTTGGACATTTGATTGTGAGTCCTGGTGGATTATGCAGGTGGAAATGTTGAATTGGTCTATGGTCTTGAGCTTGATGAAACAGGATTTAAATTACAAAATTGAGAGTCAGCTGCATCGAGTAAGATCAGAGTGTGGGGACTGGATAGAGAAAGAGAGTAGATAGAAGTGAAGAAATTGGGCCTGGAACTTGGGTAAGGAATCCTGTGGTTAGGAAGTGGCTCATGTGGTCTGTGCCCTCTGTGCCTCCAACTCCAGGGAGGATAAGCCCCTACTGAAATGACTGAGTATAAAGATGGGACAACTGAGTTTTCTTGTTAAGAATGACATCATTACACCATGGAGCCAAAGACGAGATTTCTGCCATGCTGGCAGACTATCTTTAAATTATAACAGAATGATCCTATTGGTCATTCACAGTCTTTCTTTCCTTTTCTTTGACTCTGTCATAAATGCACTTTTGGCTCTTGATTTACTGTTAGAAATTTCCTGTGCAGTTTGGGGCTGCAAGTTAGGAGGTCAGGTTTTGGGATTTGAAACCCAAACAAATGTTTCACTGCCTTCCTACAGTACACTTAAATTAATTTAGGGGTCAGAGGATATCCTGTGAAAATATCAGGAGCAACCTAGTCTTTTACTTCTATGTGGATCCAAAAGGGAAACACATTTGAACAGCGTGAAGTGCATTCCAGAGGAGCCAAGTTGTTCTATTGAGAACGTTAATGTACTCATCTCAAAATCGATTTCTGAAATAAATATTTGAAAAGATAAGCATGTTTAACTTTGCAGAAGAAGCTACAGAATATGAGATGCAGTATAGCATCTAGTATTAAAACATCAAAAATAAGAAACCCAGGTCTAGTATTAAAACATCAAAAATAAGAAAACCTTTCCAGCAGCCAGTCCGATTCAACTAATGTTTACCAAGTGCCCATTAAAGGAAAGCATAAAGCACGACCAGGATGGGGATGAGTATTCTAAAAAAATTCAGACATGATTTCTATTTTCAAGGAGAGTGGACACCAATGCGTGAGCTTATATATAAAAATAGTAACAACAGTAGCAATGATAACAATATGCGGACTTTAACGCAAAGTAAAATGAATCCGTGATGAGCTGAGATAAAGAAGCACTGAGTATGAGGAGGTGGTCCAATTAATTCTGACTAGAGGACTAGGAAAGTTTTCTCAGAAGAGGTTGTGTTTGAACTACATCTTTGAGGATAATTGTGAGCATGATGGTGGGTAGTTGTGATGGAGATGAGGAAGAAGAAGGGGGAGAGAAAGAGAAGAAGAAGAGAAAAAGAGAAGAAAGGAAGCAAAGAAGAGGAAAAGGAGGAAGAAGGGGAGGAGAGCAGTTTCCAATAATTGAATACCCATGATTTACCAGCTCTGTATTATTTGCTGAACAGATTCAATGTTAGTGTCTTGATAGGTAAAGCAGAAGGGGAGGATTTCAGATGACAAAGGAGCATGGGAAGAAACATTTTGTGTGTTGGTGTGTGTAGAATAGTCATTGGTGTGTTCGAGGTCCAGGGTACATGGAGTGTTGGAGTATGAGGTAAGATTGAAGAGGAATCAGGACCAGACCATCCAAGAGCTTCAGAATCTCTACAAAATACATGAGTCATACCTAGAGCTCTCTGGATACTTTTGTGGGAAGCTGTCCCCATAGGCTTTTGGTGTATGAATCTGTCCTCCAGTTCCCTGGAAAATGCTCTCTGGAGTTACATGGTCTGTAGTAAAACTTTCACCTGGGGTTTATGAAGGAGAAATCTTGAACCTGGTCATTTGATGGCTCCAGGAAAGATGGATTTGGTGAGGGCCTAGCAGACGTCATTAACAAAGGAGGGGCCAATAAATACATCATGGACAGAGGAAGAGGTGGGTGATGTTTTCTCAGAGGATGTGGTATTCTTTTCCACTTCAATCCACATGCTTCCTAAAGTATCCAGGCTTTCCCTATTTTTAAACAGCAATTCCACATATGCCTGAAATAATTTACTAGCACCTCAGTGTTTTGTTAACAAAGAATACCTTTTATTATTTAAAAAAGTGACATGCAGTCTTGAACAGTGAAAAAGCTATAGGTATCTTTATGGGGAAAAAATTCAGAGAATTCTGATAGCTCTGAAAGAGGCAGAGAAACAGAAAAATAATGACCTCAGGAAAACATATTATATTTTTTTAAACAAGTTGAACTATCTTAGAGATATCAGTTGTGGTCTTTTTTTCTTTAAAGTATGTGGTCATTTGGGGAATGAGGAGGGAACGCATGTGTGTGGCGGGAGGGTGTAATCAGCCTGATAAAGCTCACTACTTTCGTCCAGTTGGGCTGAGTCCAATTCAGATTAGGAAGGAACAGAAAGGTTTTCTGTAGAACAATTAGTGGGTTGTGAGGAATATTCAGTTCTGGTTTTTAGTTTTGGTAAATTTTCAACAAAATAATGAAATAACAATGACAAAATAAGCACAACAAAACCTTAGAAGACCCCTATCTGTGTTTTCACTAGCTTTTAGAGCCAGCAACATCAGATACTTGGGACTCGCTTGTCTGGACTATGATGCGAAGAATTCTTGCTCTCAAATGTTGATTTCTGACTTCTTCCTGGTGTCCCTGGGCATTCTGGGAGTAGACACACATTCAGCTGCAGGGACCAGACCAGTTTCCTGAGTTTCCGGGCGTCCATGTGGTTTGGTTTTTAGTGGAAAAGGTTATCTTAAAAATTCCGGAGATTTCTAGGCAAGTTGTTAACATGAGAACTGATGCTGAACTATTCTCTCTCAAATTCACCTCAAAACAATCAACGGAATATGCCAAAAAGGGAAAGGAAATCTTTATCAACCTGAGTCAGCGGTGAAGGGTGTCATCCACATGCCTAGACGCTTGGGGAGCTTTGTTAGAGGCAATGTCTATAGAACCAAAAGCAACCAGCGTACAGTGCGATGACCAAGCAATTGTGGAAATGTTGAAGTGCATTTTTATTGATTGCTAGATGGCCACTTCCTGGAGCCTCTTGAGTGCTCTCATGCTGCCCTCGTCATCGGGTGGTTCCCTCCTCTGCCAGTCCTTCCCCACAATCCAGCTTGGCACAACAGGGACGTCTCCACGATTTGTCTTCAGTGGCCGTCATGATTGCCCAAGCTGTATATGCTTATTAGGTGGTGTAAATGTCAGCACTGTTGATTTGTCAGCTGAGATGGTGTGTGAGGGAGGTATTGTCATTTAGTGTTAATCTTCTCAAAACGGTAGCCCCTTCTTTGAGGGGACTGCTTCTTCCCTCTATCAAACATGCGGTTCTGATGGAGGAGGACAAACCCCTCCCCATTACGCTGGCTACAGTGATCGGTTCAGGAATGAATAGCTAACTCAAGCCAGGTCAGTCAGATAATTTGTTTTGAATGGGAGCTGCCTTTTAGGTTATGGAGTAGAGAATCTTGGAACTCTCCACAGCTATGCCCCTGCCACATGGGGGAGCTTGTCTAAGAGAAAAAATGTCCACAAGGGGAAGTGGAGGTAGAGATTCTACAGAAGTTTTTAGGATGTTGAGTCCCCAGGTCTAGTTGTTGATGAAGCTCTCAGTCTAGCCCATCCTCTCTGCTGTTTACTATCCCCTTGATAGACTGTGATTTTGATTATTGTTATTTCCAACCAGAAAGTCTTGACAGGAAATAAGTGAGAGCCAATCCTGGCTGAGCCCAGTAAATACTCCAGGTGCGTGAGGGCACTTGAGTGAAGCACTTGTCACTCAGGAGTAACTCTTTCTGCTTTCTGGCTCCATCTGTCTAGGATACTAGTTGTATGAATTGGTAATCCATCACTGAGTTGAGTTTTTGCCCCCCCCCCCATTTTGGTTTCTTTGATCTGTTTAGAGGTTCTCCTGTTAAGTTTCTACCAGGAAGGTACAGACCAGGTTCTCACAGATCCCTACTTCAGCCCTACCTGAATATAAGCCAATGGTAGGTGACATCATGACACTTATTATGTACTAGGTACTGTAATATGCTTACATTGCCTCACCTAATGCATGCAACAATTTTATGAGTTTGGTACTGGTTTTCTGACTATTTTATAGATGGAGAAACTGAGGTGAGAGGTCATGGTGCTCACAAGCAGGGAGACATAATCTGAACCCAAGCACTCTGACTCTTGACTGTGTTGCTACACTGCGAGGAACTAGACGTGGTCTTGAGAGAACCCTAAGATTCTAGAGCTTAGTTAGCCACCAAAACTTCCATTCTAGCCTCATCCACTCTGCTGCATTCCTCATGCCCCTTCTCATCCTCATTTGACCCTGATTCTTTGGCCACTTTCCACTTTCAACCAAGAACTCCTGACTAAGGAGTAGGTAGGAGGAGACCCTAGAAGGCTTTTGTGAATACTTGAGGTGGGCAAGTGAGCACTCGCCACAAGGGGAAAGGGGGAGATTTCCTTCTGTGAGGTGACCAGACAGGATAACACTGCAGATATTTGAGAACTTTCCACGTGTCAGGAGGTAGCTGCCACAGATCCTGACAAAGCACAACTGCTTGCTCAAAAAGAACTTCACCATAAGAAAATAAGAACGTTTGAGAAAGTATTTGACGAGTATTCTTAAACTCAGTAGGGAGCAGGGGACATGCAGAATATCATTAAAATATTCATTAAAAGGGAGAAAATCAAGGTGAGAACTTAACCTCATCTGGATGAAGCACTTTATGAAAAAAAATTAAAATTATTTTTGCAACAGCGAATGGCTGGCTTGATACTGTAGAAAACAGTGAAGAGACAAGAGCTTGAAAAAGTCTTCTAGAGCGCTAAGGAAAAATTAAGATGAAAATGAGAGGTTGCTGAAGAAATTTTGGATCTTGGAGACCAAACTATGCCCAGTAAGAATTCCTGAAAGAGAAAACAGTAAAGATGTAACAAGGATGAAAATAAATAAGTAATAGAAGAACCTCCCTGGTTGACAGAGATAGCAAGAAAAATGGGAGGTGGGGGATAAAATAAGATGACAGAAACAAGAGCAAATAGAACAGATTTATAGAACAAGAGAAAAAAAAACAATCAGTTGGTTTAAGTTAAATTGAGTGTTAGTAAGAGATCAGTCAAGGAAAATAACGGAAAAGGATTAAAAATAAAATTGTGAGAGATCATGTGTGAGGGAAACCAAAAGAAATCAGCTAGCTAACACTGGTATCCACTAAAGTAGAAATTAAAACAAAAAGTATTTAGGGGGACCCAAAGGTCGTACTCTATTGATCAAAGAGAAATTCATAATGAACATTTTTGTTACAAACCATAGCATCCACATAGGTACTGCTAAAACTTAGAAATCTGAAGGAAAAACAACAGACCCATCGTGCTAGACGCCAGCATAGCAGTCAGTGTGTAATAGTTTAAGTAGGCAATAGAAAACCTGAAAGAGATAAACACCATAAGAATGAAGAGGTCTAGGGGAAATAACAAGGTTGAATTTCTCTATTATCGATCTACTTTATGTCCTTACAGATAAGGATCCTTCTTTTCAAGTGTTCTTAGGACACTTATAACATTGAGTTATTCCTTTTCCCTGCCACAAGGAACATCTCAATAAAAAACACCTCCTGGGCCCCCAAGAGAAAGTATTCTGACCACCGTGTCTGACCAAAAAGCTTTAATAAAAAAAATAACGAATACAGCGTCCATGATTAGATGAAGCCCTCCGAGAAGGCGGCCTCTCGGCTCAGACCATCACAGCCTTGCCTTTGAGGACAGGCATCTTGTACTCTGTCCTGTAAGAATTTTCAAAAGGGGAACAACACGAAACGATACACCCCAGCAGGGAGTGAATAGAAAGTTATTGCAGGCAGCTTCGTGTTAGCTTCTAGAAAGAGAGAAATACAGGAAATGATTTTAAAAAGAAGTATGGCGTTAGGAAGGTTCTTAAGACCTCATTCTGTCCCACTCTCTCTCATCTTGCAGAGGAGGAAGTGAAGACCAGAGAGGGGAAGGGCTTTGTCCCCAGTGCGTATAGCAAACAAAATCTGGTTGGTGCCCGAGTCTCCTGGTGGGTTCTCTGTTCTGTGCCTTTGTCCTGCTCTGCAGGCTTATCCCAAAGCAGGAAGCAGGGCCTCCTGCGCACGCTGAGATCGTGGGCGCAGGCGCAGGTCCGAGTGACTGTGGAGTGCTCATTTGCCTCTCAGAGCAGAGGCTGCTCCCACGGGGCCCGTTGGCAGCTGGGCTCTGCCTGTCTTATGAGGGGAGGCTGAACAAGGTGGCTGTTACTCCCCAGACCCCAGACTCTCCAACTCTGCCAGGTAACTGGTGAAACAGCCTCTGACATCGTCAGACTCTGGAATCAGCAAAACAGACACGTGTGCTGGGGGTTGTTTTCTGGAATGCCCTTATGACCTCTTTATGTCAAGGCTCATTTTGTTTTTAATTTTCCCCCGGATCTGATTGTCTCCCCCTTTCTTTCCTCTGTCCCAGGCACCCAGGATGGCTCGCACTATCTGCCCCCTCTCTTTGGATGGCGTTTCTAAGTCGCACCCGACGTGCAGCTGCTTGTCCACATCGCTGGGTCACGTTTTGTGTTTTTGTGTTTTCTCAGTTGTCCGCCTGGGCTGTGGTTACAAACCAGGTCTTCCTCACAGAGCAGAGAAAGCAGAGATATAAACATTGGGCTGGCTTTTTCAAGACTGCTGAACTCAGTGCTCCAGAGGGGACCTCGTTTCCAGCCATGAACTTATGAACTGAGGATTTTATGAAATCCAATCCTCATTGTTATTATAGCATAATCCTTGTTCAGTTATCCACCCAATTTTCCTGTAACAGTTTTATTTCTCCCTTCCTTTCTCTGTCAGGGGCTCTGGGCATCGAGGCCTGGGAGACCCATCTCCTGACCCCCTTTTCTTGCTAAGATGCCAGCGGCCAAAGCTGCGTGAAAAGTGGCTCAGCCTTCGAACTCCATCATGGCTAGGTGTGAGAACTGCAGCGCCCTCTGAGCTGGAGGTGAGAGGATGCCTCTTTCTCTTGAAATAATGTCCTCTCAACTAATCACATCTTAGTTTTGGCACTTTCAGATGAGGACTTTGTTTTGAAATGAAAAGCAAAGGATTTTAGGATAAGAAGGGATTTTTAGCCATCACTCGTGCCAGACTTCCTGTTTCATTTTTCTGTTGCTACATAACAAATCATCCCCAAATGTAATGGCTAATCAACCACCATCTTTTACTTGCTCATGATTCTTTGGCGTGGGTGGGGCTTGGTGGAATGATCTCTTTCCGTACCAGATGTTTTGGGCTGGCAACCTTGGTTGTCCTCCAGGCGGCCTTCTTTTCTCCATGTGGTCTCTCTCCATTCACCTGTCAGCCTGAGCCTCTTCACACGGAGGCTGGTCTCTGAGAGACACAAGGTGGAATCCGCCTGGCCGCCTAAGGGATGGACCCAAGCATGTCACAGGGCTGCCTGGCATTTAGAGGAGAGGAAGCCGACTGCCCTTCTCAGTGGGAGGAGAGGTGTGAGCTTGCAGGAGTGGGGGGCGGGGATGTTTGGCAGCATCATCGCAGACAGTCCACCACATTCCATGTTCTTCAGGGAGCGGCAGTTGGCCCCTGGAACGTGACCTAGTGCCGTGGTGACATGGCTGGGAGCTCCTGAGTCCCGAGAGAGAAGAACTTACTTTTCTACCTTTGAGGAAAGAATTGAAGTTCCCTCTTAGACTAATCTGAAAATATTAGAAAGTGAGGGGGGAGCCATGTGGTAAGAAATTGGGGAGAGATGGGAACAGGATATATATTTTGAGCTCTGCCAACCACAACGTAGATCTATCAAATCAGCCAAAGTCATGTTTCTAGTCGGACTTTGTATAAGCCCCCCAGGGCTGCTGTGTGTGTTTGTTGAATGATTATTGATTATGTCACCCCATGAAGTCTATTTTTAATCCGGAAACATGGAATGAGCGCAGGAAAAGTGAAGCATGGAGGCTTCCCTATCCCATACTGAGAGGCAGTGACTTGAGCCTGGTGCTTTAACGGAGAGAGCGGTAGTGATAGCAGAGAGAATTCCACGCAGAACACTCGCGGGAACAGCACCGTCTGCGAATGTCGTTCCTCCTCAGATCAGGCAGAATCCCTTGAGATGCTAAAGGCCTCTGTCCATTTCTCTTTCCTCTTTGTTCATTACAATGAAGTTCAACAGAAAGTCGATGGGGTTGGTTTGAGAATGATATTTTGTGGTGTGTGTTGCATTTTACATACTTTCCAAGCTGCTTCTGGTCCTGGGAAGAGAAGGCTTGGCTTGGCATAAGGAGGTGAGGTGGGGGCCCTGACCCTGCTTACGGCCGTAGGCATGGCTCTTCCTGCTTACCCAGTCTGGGGATGAGCTTCCGGCTTAGGCCTGCTTTGCAGTCTTCTTGGGCAGGAGCAATGCACTTTTTCAAGGGTAAGAAGTACTTCTCCCAGACTGGATCAGAGTATCAGGCCCCAATACACCTATTATATACAGAATTGATTCCAAGACCTTGAAGTCGATAGCTGGATGAGCTCTTTGGTCTAAATGTTACTCAGTACGGTACCTGGAGGAATTATTTAACTTGAGGATTTTTGGGGATGAGGCTATTTTACCTTGAGGATTTATTCAGTGTATGTTAAACAAAGACCTTTTTGCTTTTTATTCATCACTTTCTTATCTCAGTCTTTGGGTAAACGAACATCTGGTATGAAGCAATATTGGCAAAACTCTTGACATGGTAGGCCCACAGTAAAAAAAAAAAAGTTGTATAATGGCTCCTCAGTTGGAAAATTGGGGAGGTGGGCGTGGTAAAGAAGACAGATGAAGTAATAATGACACCCGTTGACCTCCCTGTGCTGGTTTTACCATTTGTACTAGTTTTGTATCGCTGCCGTGACAGATTACCATTACCATAGTGGCTTAAAACAAGACAAATGTATTCTCTTATGGCTCTGGAGGTCAGAAGTCTCACATGGGTCAGCCTGGCTGTGTTCCTTTGGCGGCCCTAGAGAAGAATCCTCTTCTTGGACTTTTCTGGCTGGTAGAGCTGCCTGCGTCCCTTGGTCGGTGGCCCCATGTCACTTCAGCAGCAGCTGCTGTCATCACATCTGCCTCTGACTCTGGCACTCTGCCTGTTTCCCTCTTGTAAGGACCCTGGTGTCTACGTTAAACCCAGCTAGATAATCCAAGATAATTGTCCCTTTTTTTTCTTCAAATTTTTATTTAAATTCTAGTTTGTGAACATACAGTGCAGTAGTGATTTCCAGAGCAGAATTCAGTGATTCATCACTTCCATACAACACCCAGTGCTCTTTGCGAGTGCCCTCGTTAATCCCCATCACCCATTTAACCCATCTCCCACCCTCCTCCCTCCATCTTAATATTTCTAATCAAGTCTGCCAAATCAGCTCCCTTTTGCTGCTTAAGGGACATTATTGTATCCACCACAGGACTCATACTTGAAATATTCATGTAGTATTAGTTGCAAATATCTCATACAGTCTGTTCTGCTCCAGTGTGTTTCTTTCAATAGGCAAGGTAGCATCAGATTTGTAACAAAATGTTTTAATGTTCGAACAAAGGAAAGCAAGCTTGTTCTCAAGTAAAGAGAATGACTTTGTGATATATAAAGACCTTAAAAAAGAAGCTGAAAATTCTGCACGACGCTGTACCTTAGAGCAAGAAGTGACTGATACGATGACCAGTACACTTTCTTCTGTTTTAAACTATTTGGGGAAGCTCTCTGTGCATATGAGAAAGCTGCAAATACATTTCCCCTAGTATTAAAAAAAACATCAAAAAAAAAAAAAAAAACCCCATCAGTGGATGAGGAGGGTTTTGCACCTTGGATCATATATTGCATTTTGGTGAAACTGATCTCTCATGGATCTAAATACCCTTTAGGACCTATGTCTCCAAGGCAGAAATTAAAGAAATTCAATTAAAAATTTAAGGAATTAAAGATGCAAAGGATGGAGTGGCTTTGGTGCTGGGAACAAATGCCAGTGGTGATTTCACTATTCTATTATTTGTATTACTAATCGTTACTATTTTTGTTAGTGTTCTGGTTAAAATTTCAAGTGTTTTGAATGGGCTGCTCTTAACTATTTCCCCCCCAAGCCCTGCTGCTTTTAATGTGTGGTTTTACACAATGTGAGGTTTATCAGGAACATATATGTGACATTATTACAGAAATTACTTCATTTGAATTTCAAAGTCACAGTTAATTCCTCCCAAAGTAATAGGCAGATACCATCTGAGCAGCAATTGCTAATTTTGTTTTTCCTAAAAACCCCCATCAAAGGAGGACACTTGCCCCAAGCAGTATGGGAGAGAGCATTTGGGAAATATGGGGAGATTTGGAAAAGTTTAGGTGTGGCTAACATTTGAGCTAATTGTAAAGCATTGTGAATAGGCCTTACTTGAGTAAGAAAAGGTAGGAAGAAGATCCAGAAGGAGGGTCAAACGCTCAACAAATACTTCCTGTATTAGTTCAGAAATTTCTTAGGAAGCATAAAGTGGATTGTTCACACATACCCAAATACTTTGATGCCGGCCTTATTCGTATTCTGCTCAGCATCTTTTTGAAAGGCGGCACTAGGATGCCAGCACTTCTGTTTCCTTGGGGAAATTATGCACCAGGATTCTAACTAGGTCAGTGTTTCCCCGTCCCCACCTGGCTGTCTGGCACTCACCTGCTAGGTGATCAGAACCGATTTGGAAGAAGCCACCTTCAACACAAATGAGGTAAGTCACTGGCCTGTCTGCATGAGACAAGCCCTGGCACAGAATTTAGGCTCTCTCCATTTGTGCGAGAGCGGTTTCCTTTTAAATTCAGAATGCTTTATGAATAAACTGAGAGGGAGAGAGAGAGAGAGAGAGAAACAGAAAGAAAGAGAGAGAGAGGGCAAGAAAGAGGGAACGAGAGAGGGAAGAGAGAAAGGGAAAGAGAGGGAGAGGAGCTTGGGCTCTACTCACAATCCTTGGGACCTTGGGATTTATTTGGGGTGAGGTTAGCATGAAGGGCTTTTTTTTTTTTTTTTTTTTTTTTTTTGGCAGCGGGGGATCAGCAGACCAGGGCAGGGGGAAGTGACGCAGGGCACACAGAACCCTGCACCTCAGGGTGAGAGCGGGCATTGCCACGGCTCCTCCGTCTGCCTTAGTTTTGAAACAAGGACATAAGAGGGCAAGAGAAGGTGAACTTCTGCTGTGCAGAGAGACAAGTCAGACAATGTGAGTTTTAATTGAAATCATATCCTGAGCATTTTACTTTTCAGAAGTTGTTAGCATGATCGAGGTTGCATTTTCTTGTGACTACTATTATTACTGTCACGCTGACTGCTCCGGGCAGGGGCTGAAGGTTACATGTGGGCTGGGAACGCAGGGCTCCGTGGGAGGGGCTGGCAGACGGAGCCCCAGCCCCGGAATGCTGCCCCGGAGCCAGCTTCTGGCCGACTCGCTTCTAGCTCATGCTGCTCTCTGGACACTGAGAATCGTCCTCTCAGGCACAGGGCGCTGCTGTTGTTTGCCTTCTCTTCTCTTCCGCTCAGACCTCTTGCATCATCAGCCTATTTCCCCGGGATGGGGAGCTAGCCTGAGCAGTGCACGGCACGTGCAACTCACTCTGCTTTGAGACCTTCTCTGTCAGAGATAGGGACGTCTCAAAGCTCCGCAGGGGTTGTGTTCCTAGAAGAGGGGGTTATACCTTAACTAGACTCCCTAGTCTTCCACGCATGTGACTTTTCTGAGGATCTTGCTAAAATGCAGGTGCTTTCCCAGCGGGTTTAGTAATGGGGCTTCGGATTCAGTAGTTTTAACAAGCTCGCAGGTGATGCCAAGGCGGCTGGTCCCTGGGCCACACTTTGGCTAGCAGGGACTTGGAATACAGCTGGAAACCAAGTTAGCTGTGGCCTCTAAGCTCTGTGTGTGTGTGTGTGTGTGTGTGTGTATTTGAAAGAAAATCCAAGGAAAGTAAATGCTAAGGAACTCTCTCTACTTGCTGAATGCCTGGACCTGGGGTGCTGTGTGGAACAAAACCTGATGGGGGTGAGAAACGTGATGCCGCTTCCTGGGAGCCTGTGTCCAGTTGAAAGGACAGACTCACGCGTGCGCAGAGATCAATCCCGTGTCATGTCTTACTGCTGCTGAAGTGCCAGCCGAGGGGTCTGGACTCTTCTGACTGCTCTGCTGTGGAAAGTGGCAGGGTGTTTGAGGGGCTTTGGAAATCCTGGTTCAAGGGGAGGTTTGTTCCAAGGCAAGGGTGGGTACTCAAGGGAGGCCGTGTCTAAAGGATACATACCTTTTTTGCCTCCTTCCCCAGGACACTTAACTACTCTCTTATGTCCTGGCCACTCATGTTTCCAGTGTTTTTGTGTGTTTGTGGGGGTGCGGGGGGAGGAAAGGTGCATCACGGGAAGTGCCCCTTGACCTGGGAATTCATCCAGTGGACATCTCCCGAGGGCACACTGTATTTCAGGCCCAGTCCCCACGAGGTCCTGAGGACACAGATATGGGGGGATACTGTCCTTATCCTTTAAGAGCTCAGGTTGGTGACAGATAATATGTAGCTCTGCTTGTACAGAAATTTGTTTCTTGTGAGAAACATGGAACTAAGGGCGTTCTGTGAATGATTTATTCCACTCTTGCCATAGGCAGCGATAGAACTTCCTCAAAACCGGCTCAGAAGTGAAAATGAACAACTGCTTCTCAATCAAGGCCTGTGTTGAGTTGTTTTTGACAGATTCTCAAAGAGCTCTGTGAAGTCTTTTTGCATTTCTTTCGGAGGTGGCTGTGTTTGGAGAAAAGCGTCAGTGTGTTTCTAGTGTTCCGGTTTTAGGCTTGAGCTCAGGATCTTTGGGAACACCGGGGCTCTTCGGGTAGAATGTGTATGTGGGATAGGATTATTTTCTCATTTCCCGCATGCTCGTGGCCATGGACACGCTGGAGATTATCCATGTAAGAAGCTGCCTCTGGCCTCCTCTGCAGCACAAGGGTTCGGTCCGAGTCATCAAGCTCATTGAATTCTATTTGGTGGGGGAAGGTTCTGCTGTAACTGTCCCTGGAAGAAAAATCCTGTTTTGTCATACATTTCTTGTAAATATTTTAGTACTAAGATGACTTTGAATATAATTACTAAGAAGTTCAAGATGTTTAATGGGCTCTGTGGCAGTCCAGTTAAAATGCCTGTCACTCTCTCTACTGTGCCCCGAACATTCCTGCCCGGAGTAAGAGCGGTGAATGTTATGTTTTTGGCTTGGATCTTGGCAGGTGTGTAACCTGACTCCTGATAGCAGGACAGCAGATTACATTCGGCTATAAAACCATTTCTAAGGCTCTTGGCACCCACACTGTTATTGCGCGTCTGCAGGTGTTTGGTAATTGGATTAATGTAGAGCTGGAGGAATGTCTGCTCCCCGGCTCCGAGAAACGTTGAGGAAAGACAAATTCATTTCGGAGAGTGACCTGGAATGCACGATGACAGGCCTGCGCTCACACATGAAGCCAGATCTAAGCCTGCACGTTTCAAATGAACTGCTGTGAGCAATCACCTTCCCTAGGAAAGTTTATCCAAAGCTAAATATAATAACAATGGCCTTGTGAGTCAGGCGGGAAGGAGCTTCAGCTTGGGTTTTGATCCTCTTCCAAAAGCAACTTAGACAACTTGAGCTTAAGCCTTCCTATCATGCAGCTCATGAACCCCACAATCCTAGGTGTTTAATAATAATAATTTTTAAGAGACCTTGGTAAATAGAAGAGGATGATAAGCCTCCCAGTGGAAGTGCTGAGACTACAGTGGTATCCTGGATCACCATGCTCTTGCCAATTAATTCCCACCTTGATTGTAAAGACAGTCTCATGGTGTCACAGGCCTTCTCCGATCTGCTCATAACATAATGAGCAGGGGTCACACCTCACTGCAGCTACGGCCGGTGCGTAGAAGAAGTCCCTGCTTTTGCGGTAATTTTGTCATTCTGGCTAATTGAAACTTATTATGCCCTCCGAGAGCTAGAAACCAAACTCTCCAAGGCTCCCATCTGAGTAGATAAAACCTAATGGTTTGGCTTCATAAACCTAACCTCTTTCTCAGCTTTACAACTCAGAAGGGAGGCGGACCATTTGGAGTGAGTCCAAATAGAAGGAAGATAATGGTCAAAAGGCAAGTTTTGTGAAGAAAGGCAAAAGACTTGGTATTGCTTAGTTTAAATCCTAGAGGGGTAACTTGTAGTTCAGAAATATTATTACAGCAGACAGTGAGAGTAGGGTGGGGAGGAAGAGGACGAGCAGTCAGTCATGGCATGCAGGCGTGAGTTTGAAGGGTAGAGGAAATGAGAAATCGTGTGTGGAGGAAGGAGCCTGGCCCAAACGGCTACTCATTCATTCATTCGTTCAACAAAGTTTGCTGCTCCCAGCTCTGTGCCAGTCCCCAGCGCATGGGGACTTCAACATGATGGCCATATGTTTTCGGCTTTCTGAGAGCTCTAGTCGAGGGAGCATGGTACATACTCATCCCACTGGATCTGGCAGCACGTATAGCTATGAGCACTCATGGGAGCCTTTCAGTGGCTTGGGGTAGGAGCAGGGCAGATCTGTCTGGGCAGGTGTGAATGGACAGGTGTGGTGGCCCTCTCTGGAGACCACCAGGCCTCTTGGCTAGGTTGATGGGGTTCTAGCTGACAGTCCAGCTGACCTTCTGGCTCTCATTTGGATAGAAGTTTTATTGGGGACGGAAGATGCAGATACAATTCACATCTGGTTGTTTGGGTTGTAGGTGAGTGGAAAGCAAAGGCCTGGAAAGCCCCTATGGTCATCTCAGCATGAAGGTCGTGGGGAGGAAAGGGGAAGAGGTCTGTATGTAGGAAACGAACAGAAACAAATAGCAACAACAATCAAACTTTGAAATGAAAGGCAGCAGTCTTGAGGGGATCAGGCAGCAGGGCCTGTTCAGGAGGCAGAGTGCTCAGAGCCTTCATCATTCAGATGTCAGTGTGGCCAGCAGGGTCGGGGGGCTGCGCTAGAGAAGGTCAGGGGAGGATGGAGGGGCAGAGGGCTAGGGAGGGGGGAGGCGGTTCTACCTACTGGGCCAAGGAGGAATGAATGAATGAATCCCTGCAGAGGGGGTGGGAGCAGGCGTGAGCGGTCCTTAGTGGATCCCAGGATAACACAGAGGATAATACTTTACATTTTTCCTGGGGCAGAAGGGAGCTTGAAAAATCAAGATAAAGACAAGCCACAAAGACTAATGAGACCAAAAAAAAAGCTTAATTTCCTTCCTTCAAAGCTTGAGAATGAAATTATGAAGCTACTGCCCGAGGAACTAACTGAATGACTCTTTGAAAAGTCATGTATCACATAAACCTGTCAGGTAACACTGGAAAAGGTTCTTACAGACTAGAAGCCCAACCCCTTTAGTTTAAGCTGAGGGAACTGAGAAGGAATGACTTTAATCCCCAACCCCACAACTGACCAGACAGGGCAGGGATGCCCAGGCTCTAGAAGGCCTAGGGGAGGGGGATACATATGGAAATAAGTGGGAAGGAGGAGTAGCTTCTCTGTGTGTATTTACTGAAATGACCAGTCAACCAGAAAGCTAGAACTAAGTGCCAGTTCAGTGGAAGGCATTGTGAAAGATGGTGAAGTGCTTGCTTAAGAGCTTTCCACTCTTCTGAGAAGATTCTCTGGCAGAGAGAATAATGAGTTCCTGGGGAATTCAGCTGATGGAGAGACTACTGTGGTGGGCATGGTCCAGGAAGGTTTTGAAGAGGAGCTGGGACAATGCAAACCTGTGTGTGTGCGTGTGCATGTGCGTGCGCACGTGTGTTTGTGTGTAGGGAGTGGGAGTAGGAGAGGAGAGAGAGTCCACAAGGCACTCAGAGGCTAGTTACTTGGAACATCATGGTAGGACTCCTGTCTGTGATGCAGGGAGGTGCATGATTGATTTTGCTGCTATGTACGGATGTTTTCTCTGTAAACATGTAGGGCCAGGCCAGAGGAAGCAGAGTGGAATGACACAATTCCTTTAGCTGAGGTGGGAGAAGACTTAAGTTCTCACCATGTGGTACGACTAACTTTCTGTTGGTCTCTTCAGGGAACTGGGGTGTCTTACCAGGCAGATGTTTCTATTTCAGCCAATTGTAATGGTGTTGCCCAGGTAACATCTGGAGAGCCTTCCAGCTCTGCGGCCAGACTTGTTTGGTAAAGGACATCAGGGTGCCCACAAATGGTTGGCAGGGTTCGCTGGTCCATGAGGGGAAAGGGCCCTCATCAGACTCCCTCAGCTCCTTGTCAACTTCTTCCTTCAGCACCGCCTTGCCCCCGGAAGCCGCTGAAGGCAACGTCACTCTGCACTCGAAATCTCTCCTTGTTTACAAGATATTTGGGCACAGCTGGAATTATTGCATCACAAGCCAATTTCTTCACCTCTTTTAAACATTTTATCACATAAGGCAGCATGCTGAAAGATCTCCATGCTACCGAAGATTGCAAAACCAAAGTGGAGATTCATCTGCTCTTGGAATTCTGTCCAAAGACCTTTCCATCTACATTCCAACCCCTTTCACAGCCCACTGTGTGCCCACCCCTGACACCCAGAGAGCCAGGCAGCTTCATCACGTTCCTCAGGCCAAGGCTGGTCCTGACAAATAACTCTCTGGCAGGCCCTTCCCACGAGAACTTTCCCCCGGTAAAACCGTGGTGAAACCTCATAGATGCCGGCAGTCTCTGACAAGAGGAAAACTGAACTCAGAATTGTCAAAACTAACAAAACCCAAGAAAGCCAGTTATATACCCAAACTAAACTAATAAATGTTTCCTGATTAGTAGAGGACCTTGTGGGATGTGTTTTAATAAGGAGATTGAATTGGATCACAATTAACATTACTTATGTATACAATCAATATAAATAGCTTTTTCATTAAATCAGACAGAAATACTACTTTATCGTCCTGTTTGCTTTGCCGATATTGGTTAATCAAAACCCTTTTTATTCAAAGATGTGGCATAGGTAAATTTTAATCCAGACATTCAATTATCCAAATCACTGACATTTTCCTGTTCTCAGAAAAATGCTTCAGGAACACAGGCTGCTTGTTCCGCTCCTACCTTGGCTGGCAGAGAACTACAGGGTAAAATGTAGAAAATTGGCAAAACTCCATTTTCAATCCATGTTGAAAACGGGGATCAATCTTGCTTCTCTTTCTCCCTAAAATAGAAAGAAGAAATACAAGAAGCCCTTCTTTATATAAAATTGGATCTTAGCATTCTCCAGGGGGGCGGCAACCCCTGGATCACAGATGAAAAGGGTCCAGTTTTCCCAGTGAACAATCTGGGACAGGGAAGTGGAGGTGGATGGTTTCCTGGAGCTATGAGAGACCTCCCCAGGCCCTCCCAGGGGACAGAGGGAAGCCTCTGGGGTCAGGGATCTGAGTCAACAAGAGGCAAACGAGAGTCAGGGAGGGAGGCTGGGAGTGGGAACTGGCACCTCACAGCCCCTCTTACCTCCTACCTGATCTGGGGCTCAGCGGGGCTCCCTGGGGTTCTTTCTATCTTCTCTAAATGCCAAGAACAAGTTGAAAGAGGAAGCACTAGGTAAGAAGATCATGAAGAACTCCAAACTCAGAAATGTTTGTTGATTGATTCGCTCATTTATCATTGAGGAAGTATTAAGTATCTACTGTGCATCAGGCCAAGGCCAAGATTGGAGATATGGTGATAAATGATTCACAGTTGCTGTCTCCAAGAAGCTTCCAGCCTAAGAGCCCAAGAAGAAGCTGTATCTCACCAAGAGTCTTGGAACTGTGGCTGTATTTGTGTTGAGGATTCCTTGCTCATAGTTACTTTACTGTGCCAACCTTTTCCAGTGGATGGGGAATACCAGTATCTGACAAGATGATGGAAAGCAATATAACCTGCATAACCAGGAGAACTGAATTTACTAGGGGCTGGGCCTCAGGGCAGGGCCTAGGGTGTGGCAAGCAAGAGGCCTAGGGCACAACGTTTGTGGAGGAGTCACTTTAGGGTTATGCTAGTCCTGGGTCTGCCTAACACTGGTGGGTGGACAGATGTCATACAAGTCATTAAACTCTCTGAACTTCGGTTGCCCATCTGTAAAACGGGGACATGCCTACCTCATAGAGGTGCTGAAGCAATTAATAACATCATATTTACAAAATGACATAGACATGTTAGTTTTATCAAAAGTATGATTGTTTTTGACCATTTTCATGAAGCACAATGACATCATTAATAACCGCAACCAAAACATGCTTTGTGGTAGACCCAACCCATTGTATTGGGGATGGACTATAGAAATTAAAGGATCTGGTAGTATGCTTTAAAAAAAGCAGTAGTTAAATATAGTTAAATATAATATAGTAGTTAAATATAGAAGATCTTGAGCAATGGACTCAGGGAGACTTGGATTTTTTAAAAAGATTTTATTTATTTATTTGAGAAAGAGAGACAGAGAGACAGAATCTGAAGCAGACTCTCTGCTGAGTGCGGAGTTTGATGTCATGACCCTGAGATCATGACCTGAACCAAAACCAAGAGTCAGTCGCCTAACGGACTGAGCCACCCAGGCGCCTCCTCTAGACCTGGATTTTAATCCCAGCTCTGTCAACTACAAATATGGAAGCTAGCCTCTAAAGTCTCCCATTTCCTCATTTGTGGAAAGGGAATGATAATAATGACCCATAGGGTGGCTCCTGAGGCCTCTGGGAGACTGTGTGTGTAGCACTCAGGCCGCGGGGCCTCGAGGGTCCCCGTGAGTGGGAGCTGCTGTTGGGTGCAGGCGGCAGCCAAGCCAGTTTGCGCTGGACCAGAATGGCTCCTGACATACCTCATTTTTTCCAGTTCCCTTGGCTGAGCTTATCTTACACCACTCTACGTCACAAGGACGTTCTTCCTGTGGACTTGGTTTTAGGAATAATTACACTAAGTATTGTGCCTTTCCTAGTTTCTCCAGAATTCTAGCTGTGGTATGAGTGCCCAGAATGAGAGACTTGAAATTTTTCCTTAAAAATAGGAATGAGGGGGTGCCTGGGTCGCTAGTTGGTTAAATGTCTGCCTTTGGCTCAGGTTATGATCCCGGGGTTCTGGGATCGAGTCCCACATCAGGCTCCCTGCTCAGCCAGAGTCTGCTTCTCCCTTTCCCTCTGCTTGCCGTTCCTTCTGCTTGTAAGCTCTCTCTCTTTCTCTCTCAAATAAATAAATAAAATCTTTTTATTTTTTTAAAGAGGAATGAGGAACTACATTAACAGAATTGGGTTTTCAGCTTATTAATTTAGCGAGTTCAGTATGTACTTTAAATATTAAGTTGGTAATTTCAATATTTTATTTTATTTTTTTTAAAGAGTTGTGGGGGCAGAGGGTGAGGGAGAATCTTAAGCAGGCCCCACGCCAATCATGGAGCCCAACGAGGGGCTTGATCTCACAACCCTGAGACCATGACCTGAGCTAAAATCAAGAGTCTGACACTTAACTGACTGGGCCACCCAGGTGCCCCTATTTCAATATTGATTTTAAAACACTATTGTGAAGCTGAAAGTGAAAAAGAAAAACATACTTTGCTACTTTTCTTTTACTTCTAGCTGGAAGCCGGAGGCATGAGCTGGGCTGGTGGCACAGAAAGGCACATGGAGCTCTGAGAGTTAGGCTTGGAAAAGAAATGTTGTCTTAGCCCCAGAAGAAGGAGGAGGTTTGGACTAAGGGAAGGCTACGATCCAGGCTCCAGAAGGGGTCAGACAGTACATCCATAGGCTTAGGGAAAGACCTAATGGCTCGCAGAGGATGTGAGACCCTCTCTCAGCAAGTACTTACTGAACACTCAGTGGCACCATCAAAACTGTGGGTAACATAGACACGACCTAGACCCCAACCCTGAGTAGCTTCTGGCTGGTGTGAAGGCAATAGTATTACACAGAGGATAAAGGAACTCACTTCCACAACTCAGGCATACCGAGATTCACAGGTGAAAATGCTTACAGCTTATCAATTTGCTTTTTTCTGGTCATATCGCATTCTCTCATCCGTAATCTGTCAGTTCTTGTTGGCCAGTGCCTTAACCCAACTTCTGGCTTAGAATAGCCCCTAGGAAAAAGTTGCGAATGGATGAATGGATGAGTATATGGGCCCTTGAGGCATGTCTTAGCCCTGATGTCCTAGGAAAGGTTTTTTTTTTTATTTTTTTTATTGTGCAGTTGTCTGGTCAGATTCAGTTAATAAATGAATCTTTATATTTCATGGTTGATTTTTCTCACATTTGAAATAGGGCCTAATTTACACAAATCTTTTTAATTGTTTAAATTTTTTATTTAAATTCAATTTAATTAACATACAGTGTATTATTATTAGTTTCAGAGGTAGAATTTAGTGATTCATCAGTTGCATACAATACCCAGTGCTCATTACATCACGTGCCTTCCTTAATGTCCATCACCCAGTTAGCCCATCCCCCCACCCACCTCGCCTCCAGCAACCCTCAGTTTGTTCCCTGTCATTAAGAGTCTCTCCTGGTTTGTCTCCCTCTCTGATTTCATCCTATTTTATTTTTAGGAAAGGGATTTTTAATGAGGATGAGCCACAGGATTCTTCTTCACCAGGGAGAAGGGCTCGTGGGCACCGTGAATCTCCAGTTATTCTTGAAAAGTAGTGAATCAGATCATTGGAGGGATGTTCTCTCAGTTTCACTGGATGCATTTCTATGCTCAAAAGAGATCAAAGGTGAGGACTGGGATGTATGCTGTCAAGATCCATGTGATAATTTTTCCCTTGAATTTAAGTTCAAAAATAAATGCGTCTCTAAAGATGGATTTAAATGATTTGGATTTGTAGTTAATAACTACTATTGAAAAAACGTGCTTCCCTTTTGTTTTTAGCAATCATCAGTGTGCTTAAAACTGAGAGCGCAGTTGTGCTAAACCTACCTCGGCTCCTGATAATGCCAGGATAGGGTCCATAAAAAGCCAGTTCTAGCCAATGATAGCCCACAGACCGCATCCCTCTTGCCCTGGGGATAGTTCACACTTTCCCACTATTTCCCATAAGACCTTAGGCAGGTCAAACATCGCAATTCCTTCCATGCTGAAAGTTCTATGGGAAGTGCCATTTACTTTTCCTGTTTCCCTCTGTTGCTTTGGAGAGCTATGTAATAATGGTGAAGGAGGCCATTAGAAAACAGCTGGAGTGTAAGGACTAATAATGGAAATTTACAAATAGGGCTGATCCCCACCTCTCTCTGGCTTGTCTTTTCATGTTGCAAAGCTGCACACGAGAGCGTGGCTAGTTGATTCCCAAGGTACTTTCTATAACTCCCTTTGACTCCTCATCAATGGTTCACTTCTTGACACCCGGCAAATTATGATACAGTAAAATTTTCTTGTATCTTGAGAGCATACGACCCAAAGTCTTCAGCTTTGATCACAATCATAAAATAAGGCAATCCATCATAAACTGCAAATGGGCAGGGTTTGGATGGTTGTACTCAGCAGGTAGTCACGGCGCTAAGAAATCTAAGAGGAAACTAAAAGGAGATGAAGTCATTTCCCCAAGGTCACAATAAGAGAAGCTAAGATCCAAACCCAGGCCTTCCCAAATCCATGCTCCGAAACACTTTGCAATACTACCAAGTGGAGAAGAACATTTGAGAGGGTCAGTTATGAGATAAGGGGCTGCCCTGGGTGATGACGTCACGCATTAATTAAACACCACTTCTTCTTGGAAGCAGCTGGACTCCTCGAGTACCCTGACATGCTGCCATCAGAGCCCAGGACACAGAGTCACCTCCAGAGACACCTCCAGAGTCACCACCCAGGAAGCCAAGGGTGTTAACTGAGAAATCCTAAGTGGATTTGCCAGTCAATTTAAAATTAGAATATGTAACAAAAATCTTGAAAATAAGAAATGCAAACACTTTTTCCCCATGGTTGTATTTTAAAATTTTATTCTAAGGATATAATCAGGGATGTATGTAAAGTTGTACATACAAGATGTTCATTTCGGTGTTATTTATTATATAAAAAATGGTAGAACTAAGCTGATGGTCAACAAGAAGTCCAAGTAAATTATGGCAGGTACGCACAGTGGGTCTTAGCCCCTGTTGTGGAAGAACATAGACTGACAGGGGAAAGGTTTCTTGCCATGTTACTAAAGAAAAAGATAGGTTACAAAACAGTATTTTTATTTCTGAAAAGTATAGTAGCAGTATAAAGGAAAGATTTGGGTAAACAAAACGCAATGCCCAGAGTGGTGGGATTATGGTTGACTTTTGTTTTCCTTCATGCTTCTCCATGTTCTCCAATTTTTCTATAATGAACACACATTATTTTTGTAATCAGAAAACAATGTCAAATAAATGCCATTTATTAAAGATACAAAGCCAAATCCTGCCCTCCAGCACTCGGCTGAGGACACCCATGAATTATGCTACTTTTGCCCTCGGTCTCAAAGAGGAGCTCTGGCCACACAATTGTTGAAGAGAGCTCCCCTTTCTGTCCTCTTGAGGACTCAGGACTGGCCCAGAGGGAGCTGGGCTGGAAGAAAATTTGAGTGTCACCTTCCCTATAAGTCCATGCACCTGGTCTGATTTCATGCCCCAGACACATTCCTCCCAAAGAAATTCCTTCTCCCACCCAGTGTGCTGCCTCACGGAGTGGGCTGTCTTGTTCCCCCCTGCCTGAGGGGTTCTCACGCTGCAGGATGTGGCGATGGTCAGCACTGGCTTTTCCAGGGGGTTCCTGAGGACCTCTTGCTGAGGAGGCTCGTGGAGGCCAGGACATGCTTGGGCTTGCTGGAATTTGCACTGGGTACACCCGGGCTCTGCTTTGCTGCATTTTCATGAGTAAATAACAGGTAATCCTTTTGGAAGGACGTAGGATTTCAATCACATGTTAATGGCCCTAGACCCAGAGTGAGCTATTGGCCATATGCACTCCTCTAGGTCCTGCCTTGCTCAGGATATTAAAGCTAATTGGTTAGACAGGCTCAGGGATGCAACCAGCAAGCTATGGGCTGAATGCTTTTTGAAGGGCAGCTGAGTTTCGGCCTGTAGAAATGCTGTCATTTGCTATGAAACGACAAGTGCTACGCCTCCGGTTGGGCTGTCTCTTGCCCGCTGCTGTCACGGAGCAGATGCCCAGCCCCAGGAGCACGGGTGCACGTGGGGCCAGGCTTGCAGCCCAAATAGGAGCTAAGGGAAGGGTGGGCACTCGGAGCAGGAAGAAGCTGGGAAGCAGCCGCTTTCACAGTGCTGTGACCGGGGAAGGAAAAGTCTGGAACGGACCAAAGCCCAACTGCTTCTGCTCTTCTGAACGTGTGACCCGAACTTAGCTGAGTGCCTCCGTGAGTGCTCACAGGGCACCGTTCAAAGCCCCACCGTGCACGTGTTCCCTTGGTCTCCTTGCCTTTCTTCTCCCCTCTTTGAAATGAAAAATAAAGCCACCTGTCAAAGCTGGTGATATGTTCAGACCTGTAACCCGCACAGATTCAGGAAGACTTCAAAGTGGAAACTCCTCGGATCAGGTTTCATTTCACTGCAGATGGTAAGTTTATGCCCTGAGCTCCCACCTTTGCTCTCACTCCTGTTCTTTAAGCGGCTGAAGAGAGTATACAGTGGTCTTAGGTGCAGACTAATGAGTTAAATGCCACTTATTCTCTCCAACTTTACAGACTATCTGGATTTCAACAGAGATGAGCTGAGACTTAGCTTTTTTTTTTTTTTTTTTTTTTAATAGACTCTGGGTATCCTGGAAAGCATTTGCTGATAGAAGATAAAACCGCCTTTGAGAGTCCACCTTCCCTACTAGGGAAGGTCTGTCAACCTTCAGAGTACTTGGACTTATAATGGTGGGGATAAAAATAGTGTAAACTCATAGGGTGGTTGTGAGCTAATTTAGTTCTTTTTTTTTTTTTTTAAGATGTTATTGACTTATTTGAGAGAGGAAGACAGCATGAGCACGAGATGGGGGAGTGGCAGAGGGAGAAGTAGCCTCCCTGCTGAGTGAGGAGCCCGATGTGGGACTTGATCCCAGGACCCTGAGATTGTGACCCAAGCTGAAGGCAGACACTTAACCGACTGAGCCACCCAGGCACCCCTAATTGAGTTATTTTACGCAAAACAGTAAGAATACTGCCTGAGACAAACTGTCATATATATGTGTGAACTATTTTTTCCCCTCAGTACTAGATATGGAGGAGACTGGTAAAAGGAAGGTGAGTCCATATGCTGACTATTCATTCAAAACTATTTTTACCTAACTAGCGTAAACTCCTCTGAGAGCCATGATCTGGCCCCAGCTTAGAAAAGGGAGATAGTGATATGTACAGTGCTTTTCTTCCTTGGCTATTTTGTTCTGGAAAGGACTGGCATGCCACTTCCTTAGAGAGGATCCACCCAATTTTTTCTCTGTGTGTTTTCTCCGAAATTCTATAATGTATCTATTCTGGGCCATGCAGTCTGGTCCAGTGATTGCGCTGACTCTAAAGCTGGTGTATTTTTGGTTTATCCCATGAAGCTTCTTTTACTGCTACCCACATGGCTTCTTTGTTGTTGTGCACATCTGTCAACCTCTGGTTTTCATTCATGTCTCAGCTAAGAAGCATTTATAAAGAAAGGCTTGGAAGAGATGTTGAGTTCATTTGGAAGCTTCTCCCCCATACTTGGGACAGTGCCCTCCAGGTTAGTAGATCACAAGCTCTCAGGGGAGAGCTTGTCGGGAAGAGTGACTACATGCGTACTGCCCAGGTGACACTCAGATTGTCTTCCAGCCCTGCTCCCTCTGGCAAGGGAGGGTCTGTTGTCTCCTGTGGACAGGGCACTCACTCATTTGCTTTCCAGATCAGTGACAGCTGACCCAGTAGGAGAGCATAGTCCCCCATGGTCCAAGGATGCTGTTTTGTGGACTGTGAGGTTCAGGCAGAAGTCAGGCCCACGTGCACTCTCAGGGCACAGGGCTCTTGGGTCGAGTGCTCAAGATGCATTTCCTCTTGCTCATGATCTGGTCCTGTCTGGTCCCTCCCCTGGAGGACAAATGATCCAGATGGAGTCTGGTTTGATACTGAGTAGGTCCCATGGTCAGTTGGCTACGGGTCAAGAAGTGTCCCCGGAGTGAGCATTTCCAGGTTGCCCTCTTAGACTAACTAAAGAGGTATGAGGGGATGCTTTAATCTGCATCCCAAGTGGACCTCAGGACTCCCATTCTTCCCATCTTCTTTTCCTCTTTCCATGTGGCACTTTCTGCACAGATGAGAACCTTGTATATAAACACCTTCTTTGGGCAATCACCGTTACCACTGGACTTCCAGCCAAGAAAGAGACCATTCAACAGACAGTCCCAGGCTACGACTCCATCCACGATCTTGGGGAAACAGAAAGAAAATAGCCTGTCCTCAGGGAGTTCATGGTTCTGTGTGGCGGCAGGCAGATGCGTGGAGAGAATTGCCAGGAGCACCGAGACTGTTGCAGTCGAGGGATGCATGAGGCGTGGCTGGAAGGCTGCATTCTTGACCGGCTGCTCTGTGCAGGAGAGGGGAGTTCCTTTCTCATGGGAAAGGAAGTTCCCCTAGGGACCCCGATCTTCATCAGATGTACAACATCTCCTCCTTTGGGGACTGATACTGATGTTAGCCACAGCCTTCCTTCACACTTTCAGAGAGTTTCAGAGAGGCCTGGTGTATCAGATGCTCTTGAGTTCCTTTCTGCTAGACTCCCTACCTTCTTATGCTCAGGTTCATCTTGGGTGAAGTCTTCAGAGCCTGCCCATCCATCCTCAACCCTTTCTTGAATTTCCAGAGTCACTGCCCATCCCCTTCATGCGGCAATTGCCGCTTACACCCAGGTCTGTCTTTGGTCTCAGGGTCGCGTATTGCTGGCACTTTAAAATGCTGCTGATATTTTCAACACTTTGGCACATAGATTCCTGCCTGCCCCCCATGTAGTTGGTTGCTCCTTACAAAGCCTAGAATGCTGGATTATACACGGTAGCGACTTAAAAGGTTTCTGTTTCATAATAATTTTCTGCCTTTTATTTTCCCATCCTGTCGATAAATACTACTTGACTGTATTGCTCTTCCAAAATGAAGACAAACTTCTCACATGCTTACACACGTGATCATTAGAGTAGCTCCTCTTTGTTGAGTACTGACTACATGCCAGGCTATAGATGACTCGCACACATCCTTTTATTTTAGCACATATAATAACTTACAGAGTAAGTGTTATTATACTTCTATTAGAGGTGAGGAACAAGGGAGGCGAATCTATATGCCGACTATTCATTCAGTTGTGGTCTACACTCGTTGTGTAAGCACCCCTGCTGGGGAGCACTGGGTTGGAGATCGGGGGATGGTGTGTGAGAGGAGTTATTTTAGGACCGATGAGTTCCCTTCAAGTTCAGAATTACCTTTTCTTTTCTTTCTTTCTTTTTTTTTCTCCTTTGGCAGTGTTAAGCTTTAGACAGAACTTGCTTCAAATAAATTGATGACAAAAGGAGGGTCGCTTGGACTTTTGTACTCATCACGTGACTCAGGTACTCAATATGGATTTAGCACAGCTGTGTTTTTAATAATCTAAGCCAGATTAAAGGGATCCATGTTTGAAATGTGTGTTTTATTTAACAATGTGTTACTTGTAGCACTTCAGACACACGTGGGTTTCTGAGGTTCTATTGAGGAAGCTGCCCGAACGTTCGGTGCGCTAGGGTTTTCACAAGATTTGTCTCCTCCAAATCTTATAAAAAAATAAGCTTTAGTAGCTCCCATGTCCCTCAAATAAATGAACACTAATCAACTCACACAGTTCAGTTCATTTAATTTTTAAAATAGCTCCATGCTCTTTTACTTTTAAAATCTTAAGAGATTTCCTGAATAGATCATTACCACCAAGTTGGTACTGACTGGTGGAGGCCGTAAAACAAATAAAGTCATTAAAAATAATTTGAACAAAAGAAGTAACTTGATATTATGCCATCTACATTTGGTTAAAATGACGTTTTAAAGTTCTCTTTCATCTTACTAAACAGATCTCTAAAAGAAAAAAAAAAATGTGATTAATAATTATCCTCCATAAATCTTATGATAACTATTATAGTCTTTGGAGAATTATGAATCCACATCTGGAAAAAGTATTTTATATGCTACTGCCTGTAAAGCAGCATGCCATGCATTTTACAAGTGCACGTTAGTAAGTAAAACTACGGTATGTTTTTTGGGTTCATCATTTTCCCCTCCAAAAGAAGTGTAAGCCTAGTTTATTTCATTATAAAGAGTGCTAATAAAGTTTATATGATGCTTGTTTTCCTCCCTTACTTTGGTGCTGATGCAGTTTCCCTAGGTTATTTGAAATGAGCTTTCTATCAGAACTCAGGGAAGCCTTCATTATAAGCCGGGTCGTTGGTCCCTCCAGAATCCGTGCCTGGGCAGAAGCCAGCTGGTCAAGGGGGTGGCAGAAACATCCCAGGAGCGAGCTAACGCCATAGAAGCCATAGATTTCACTTTTTTTCCTTTTCTTCTCTTTTTTTGGCCCTTGAATTTGATTCCTTTTATACTACTTGAAATGCACAGGTCTCATGAGCTAGTGATCTAAAATGCAAGATCGGCTCATTTTTGGAATTAGAAATTTGATTAAACTTAAACATTTGTTAAATAAAATGAGTAAAGTACTTTGAGAGCCAACAATGTCCCTTGGAAATAGAAAATGTTTTTTCGTTTCCAAGCAGCTGTTTGCAATAAGAAGTGGCTGGTGAGTGAAAGGGAAGGACGCCATTAAGCGAAGGTAACCCCTCCAGAGTTTTATGGAGCTCTGCAGTCATGTGAGCGCCATCAGTGATAAATATCACAATAGAGGTTGCAATGTGCCTGGTTTTATTTTCATGTGGATCCTTGAATACACTTTAACTCAAGTCACAGAATACATTTAATGACTGACCATGGAAAACCACGATCCTAGTGTGCACAAAAGCAACCTTAGTGAAAAAAGATGTAGAAATCTTATTTCTAGAAGAATAACCTACAATAACCCATAACAACAACACCTGTAAACCAAATTTTCTTTTGTTTGGATTTCGGAAAAGCAGCAGGCTAAACTCTACTAAAGTAGATACCAGGTTTTCTGTCTCCAGAGAGTTTTAATGCATTTATCTTTTGGGCCTCGTTTCCAAGCCTCGAGTGACCAGATTAAGGCCTGAGATGCTGTTGGAATGGGGAGGGCTGTAAAGTTCGGCGTCCAGCCCCCTTACCTCACAGATGAGGAATCTGAACTGCTGAGTGGGAAAGGAACTTGTTCCAGGGCCATAACAAGCACAGGGAGGACTAGGAACCCATGTGCACCAGACTGGGGTCTGCCAGCTCCTAGCTACTCCGGTAGACAGACAATCGAAAATATTTCTAACTTAAAATGGGGGTAGCTTGGCCCATGAGGAGTGAGGTTTCTGTTCTTTTCATTGGATTGTCAAATCGATGATCTCCGGGAGATCATTGGATCTCCTGGAGCCTCACTGATTCCACAGAGGTAATTAATGACACCACGCAGTGTCAAACACCACTTAATGACCGATAGACAAAGGTAATGTCAGTGCACTTAGGGCATGTGGAGAAATAGTTCTATTGTTCGAGGTTTCTAGACTTATTTCCATCAATAATTAAATGTGTGAGCTTGCATAATTCTCACAACAGTGTGCATCTAAATCTCTTCAACTTTAAAATAAGATCAGAGAAGATGATTGCAAAATGACCTTTTATGTATATGTTAAGGAATTAGTCCAAGATTGGCTTCAGAGTTCTGATGAGTGACAAGATTATCTTATATCTGTTACAATTTCTATCTAATGCTATCTAAATGTGTCTGTATCAGTTAGACCTTCCAGTGGAACAAACCAGCCCAAAACTTAGAGGCTTAAAGCAACAGCCATTTATTTAACTGGTGATCCTGTGGGCTGGTGATTTGGGCTGGGCTCACTCGCATGTAGGCAGGATGATTCTGCTTCTAGGGGTTAACTGACCATTGGTTGTTGGGGTGATGGAGGTATGTGGGCACATGGTTTCTCTTCTCTTGTAGGCTAGCTTGGGCTTGTTCATATGATGGTTGCAGGTTCTAAGAGACAAAGTAGAAGTAACCAAGATCCCTTGAGGCCTGAACTGGGAACTGGCACACCAGTTATTTCCACAGCATGTGTGGCCACGTCATAAGATCAGCAGATCCACGGGCGAGGGGAAATAACCTCTAGCCTTCATTGGGTTTTAATTTAAATTTAATTTTAAATTTTCTTTTAAATTTATTTAAACTCTTTAATTTTAATTTTTAATTTTTAATTAAATTTTGAGATTTATGCTGTGACTTTGTAATTCCTCCCAATGGAAAACAGTATAGTTTCTCAAAAAATTAAAGAAATACCATATTATCAAGTAATTCCACTACCAAGTACTTACCCAAAGAAAACAAAAACACTAATTCAAAAAGATAAATTTTTTTATCTTTTAATAAAAAGATAAATAAAATAAAAGATAAATTTTTAATAATTTATTGGGAGGAATTACAAAGTCACAGCATAAAGACAAAGTGATGTGGATACAGAGATGAATGGAGGATTTTAGCTATTTTTGTAGCCTACCATCATGCCTAACTCTTATTATTTAGAACAACACTGTGTGCTCCTTGAATCAGCAGTGCTAAGAATTTTAGATTCCACGAACCAGTAAATAGAGCAAAATAAAATAAAATAAAACAGTATAAAGAATGCATGTAAGTATTAAAAAATTGGCAAATTTTGGTTGTAGTAAGTAAGAACACTTAAAATCAAGTGCCAAACATCTTTTATCCCCATTATATATATAATATCAAGGACTTTATGAATCTCTAACTCGAGGGGTGTAATGTTGAGGCTCAGTACCCTGGCTTTAGTCTTACCTGGACAGCTGGTAGGAGGAATGGCCCTCAGAGAATTTGGTTCCTGCCTCGATACTGCAGTCGACAGCTGGGAATCCTTGATTAAACCACTTACTTGGCCAAACTTGAGTTTTCTCATCTGTAAAACCACACAGTCACAACACTTTTTCATTGTATTTTTGTGAGCATTAAATGAAATAACATTTGTAAATTGCTTGACCCTCTGCCAGGCTCATAGTAATGGCTCAACATAAGACAGTTGATTATTGGATGGTAGATTTGGTTTTTAAAAAATGTTATTGGGGCACCTGGGTGGCTCAGTCGTTAAGTGTCTGCCTTCAGCTCAGGTCATGATCCTAGGATCCTGGGATTGAGCCCTGTATCGGGCTCCCTGCTCGGTGGGAAGCCTGCCTCTCCCTCTCCCACGCCCCCTGCTTGTGTTCCCTCTCTCGCTGTCTCTCTCTGTCAAATAAATAAATAAAATCTTTTTTTTTTAAAGATTTTATTTATTTATTTGACAGAGAGAGAGAGATCACAGGTAGGCAGAGAGGCAGGCAGAGGGAGAGGGGGAAGCAGGCTCCTCGTTGAGCAGAGAGCCCGATGCGGGGCTCGATCCCAGGACCCTGAGATCATGACCTGAACCGAAGGCAGAGGCTTAACCCACTGAGCCACCCAGGCACCCCAATAAATAAAATCTTTAATAAAAAAAATAAAAAATGTTATTGATTTTTACATATACTCCTTCCCATTGCTGGGACGAGTAGGAAATGCCACAGATTACTTTTTGTTTTTAATTCTGATTGGATTTAATACAAAAGCACAAGAATAAAATAGATATGAAATTCTAGCCACATTTCATGAAAATGTAAACAAATAGCTATAATGGCATACCTTTCTCGCAGATATTCAACTACTATCAGTACCTCCATAATTTAATCCTCATTCTGTGCATAGCACCTCCCAATCATGTGTGTTTTATCTTGGGGTAAATAGTTTCTCAGGGCTTGTCTGATACCCTAGGAAGTTTTGCAGGAAGTGATTTACTAGTCTTTCTTTTGTGACCACTAACTACCCCAATAAATAATATGTAAAGAACTACTTATAATGTCTCGAAGAAAAGACTCCCATTTACCCGTTTTAGTATACTGATCTTATTCTTACAATTCTCTCAGGAAAAGAGATGAAGAAACAAAGCAGAATAATGTGATGACCTAGGTTTGTGTGAGGCCACCGTTGAAGGGAAGGGGTAGGAAACGGTTTTGTGTAATCCCTCCTACCAGCTGTTTCTGAATCTATACCTTTTTTATTCATAATTTTCATCTAACGGTCCCTTAGCAGCTATTATTAAGACGAGATTACATGCAGAACTACTTCTTGGTTGCACATTGAAGTTATAAAAATTTCAATATGTTAGAACTAACCAGGCTTTAAGACTAAGACAAAATGATTTTTCAACAAGTCTATTTACATCATAGCCTGTCACCAACTTTTTTCCCTCCAGCTTTTCCAATCCAGTTGGCTTCCCCAGTCTGTATCTGAGTGGTTTCCATTTTAGGTAGAGAGAAAACAATGAATGTCAGTGCTTGTCCCTGCTGTTCTGGGTCATCATTGAGCTTTATTGACACTAGTGACTAAACATGGTGCCTTTCCTCACAGTGGTGGGATTGGTTTCCTCACTTCTGCAGTCCCTGCCCCCCTATTCTTAATCCTGTGACATGCCAAATGGGTCCACAACTCAGAGAAGTTTTTTGAAGCAACTGAAGAGTTAATTCTTTCTGTAGCTTTCTTATTGTGTTTTTTTAAGCATCCCTGAAGATGTAATTCTTGCCAAAAAAATAATCTCAAACTCTGCTTGAGCCAAAGAAACTGCCTCAGCAGCTTGCTTAATTCTGTCAGTGTTCATGAATCCTTCTCACTCCTCCATACATACCTTTATACCTTCGTGTTGAAAAACGCTGTGCGAGCATCTGTGCACATGTATGTCCCTGAATTCTTATTTTCTTTTGAGGTCTAGTGTCAAAGCTTCTTATTCAAAGTGATGGCTAATATGATTTCCGTACCCCGTATTCTTCTGGAAAGATGACATAAAAGTAGGCCAATTGATAAACGTGAGAAAAACAAAGGGAAGGAGGATGTTAGGAAAAATAGCAATAAAATTAACTTTCCTACATTAAACTGTTAATTCCCTGAACTTCATTTTAAAAGCCTTAGATTGGGAACTTGAAAATTTACCACTCCATGTCTCTCTCTCTCTCTATTGGATTGAGAGAAACCTGTGGATTGTAGCAATCATATATGTCTGACCCTTCATTTGGATTTTTAAGCTTTCTTTGGCAAGCATAATTTGGTACCATTTTATTTTTTCACTTTACTCTGAAAGATAAATACCTTCGTGATGAGGTGGCATGCAAATTCCTTGCCATACAGCAAACCAACCTTAAATACTATTCTCTTTGAAATGAAACCAACCTCCATAGACTGGAAGGGAGGCAATAGGAAAACAAAAATGCCTCCCTGAAACAGAACCCAGAATCTAAAACCCGTCATTCTCTTGAGGGTTGAAAATGTTTCCCTTCAAATGAAATTAGACTTGTGTTTCTACCATTATGGTTTTAGCAATGGAAATTTGATAAGGATGGCTATTTCTCTGTTTCCAGATGCTTCCCCAGCAAACTGCCCACATCGCTGGGCAGTAATTGTCTAATAAAGTTAGGTACATTTCTTCTGGTGACACTGATGATGGCTTATTCAGACTGAACCTGCACATCTTCTGAGGTTCGATAGCACAGCTCTAGCACAGATATATGCGTTTGTTTTTTTTTTCCCCCAAATACTTTTATTTTATTTTTTCAGTGTTACAAGATTCACTGTTTATGTACCACACCCAGTGCTCCATGCAATACGTGCCCTCCTCAATACCCAGCACCAGGCTTTAAAGTCAAAGCATTCACATGTATGAGATAATTGATAACTTTGAAATACATATCCAGAGTTGTGGGTACGATTTGCTAGGAAGAAACAATAAAGAGCCCTGTAGGTAGAACAATAGGCTGACAAAAGTACAGGTTATCTTGAGTGCCAATTAAGAGTTCTCAAGGCTGCATTGAGTGTTCATGCAGAAAAACAGAGAAAGAGGAGGTTGGATGGATGCAGTAGACATCTTCTGGCATGGCTCCCGGTGATTTCTGCCTCCCAGTATCCATGCCCTCCCCTGGAAGCTAGGCTAGACCTGGTGACTTGCTTTTAACAAATAGAATATGGCAAAAGTGGTGGGATGTCATGTTCATGGTTAGGTATAAAGACTATGATGTGCTTCTTGCTAGTCCTCTCTCTCTGCCTTCTCTTGTAATCTTGCTCTGATGAAACAGGCTGCCATGTCATGACCTGTCCTGTGGAAGGGACCATATGGCTGGGAAGTGAGGGCAACGTCTGGCCAACGGCCAACAAACAACGTGAGTCCCTCATTGCAGTAGCGACAAGCAACTGAATTCTACCAACAACCACGCAAAGGAGCTGGGAAGCAGATCCCTCCCCAGGCAGGCCTTCAGATGAGACGGCAGTCTTGGCAGAGACCTTGATTGCAGCCTGTGAGAGACTCTGAAGCAGGGGACCCTGTAGACGCTGTGCCCAGATTTCTGACTCACAGGAGCTGTGTGAGAGTAATGGTAGTTTAAGCCTCTGAGTTTTGGTGTAATTTACTATGTAGCAATGGATGTTATAGCAGTCGGGATTCTCCAGAGAAACCATATAGAGGACACACACGCACACACACATATGTATATATTTTCATGGAGAAAGAGTGAACAAAAGAGAGGGGGAAGGGGAGAGGTAGAGAGGGAGAGGGAGAAATATCATAAAGAGTTGGCTTGTGAGGTTATGGAGACTGATAGTCTATCTTCGGAGAACCATTGATATGGAGGAAGTCCAAAGGCAGTTTGCTGGCAGATTCCCTCTTGCTTGGGGAGGCTCATCTCTTTGTTCTGGTCATGCCTTCCAATGACTAGATGAGGCCCATCCATGGACAGAGAATAATCTGCTAGCTCAAAGTTTACTGATTCAAGTGATTTCATTCAAAAACACTCTCTGAGTTGACAAATAAAATTAACTATCACAGATGTGAAGTCACACTTTCAAGGTGCCTTTGAGAGAAGCTGGAACTCGGTAATATCCTGAGCAAGAGAGAGCCCATCTCAGCCCTTCCACAGGCTCTAGTAGGGAAGAAACAGCATTTGGGGAGGATAAATCTGGCGGTGTTGTGATGCTTATAAAGTCTGTTATATCTCAGCTCTCAGGCCATTGCAGATGATTTTGAGGACTTGGGAGCAGGTACATGTACATTTTAACCAACTGGTAGAGAGCAAATACCCACATGGTGCCCACCTAGATTACAAAAGAGCACAATACTAGCATCCCTGAAATCCCCAGGTGACCCCACCTGATCAGAACTATCCTCTGTGAGTTTTTATAATATATTCCATAATCAAAGACATTTGGAAAATGTAACCAAACTTATAATTATGAATATCAGTGGAACACAGAATGTACACTGATTGTTTTTGGTGTATTAAGATTTCCCTTCTCAACTAGATATATTCTCCTAAGAGCAAGGGGCTTGTCTCATGTTCCTCGTGGGGACTGGTAGCTTTCAAGCACAGGCAGGACCACCTCATGGGTGCCATGTTGGTATTCGCTCATGGTTATTTGACAACTGGGTTATGGGAGCAGTCTCTCATGTCTCAGAATTGTCAGGAGGTAAGATGTTTTGGTGAGAAAATACACATACCACTGAGCCCAAACATCCCCCCAAACCTTTAGTCTTTAGGGAAAATTTATCTATCTGTAAAGAAAGAGTGGAGTGTAGCCAGCCTAGGCTATGTTGTGTGTAGACAGTTGAAATGATTGGGGCTCTGAGACTTTTAGAACAATTTAAAGATAACTGCTGGTTTTCAGTGCTCAAAACTTAGGGTCTAGGCTCGTGGCTATGTTATGGAGGTTAACAGGCATCTTTATCAGAGTTTAATTATCTGTGCGTGTGTGTGTAGGGAGGGAGGGAGAGAGAGAAAGAGAGAGATTCAAAGATCAGAGCCAATTCTGAAGGTCACACAATTGCAGTGAAAGCCCACTGTCCTGCCTGCAGTATTTTACCAGGTGACGAAACTTGTAGGCTCTGCAGAAAATATATTCTGAATTTCTTGTATAAATTTAAAGTGTTTGTTTCATTGTGGCCTGCTGGCACTAGGATTTGGTCTATCAAGGGTATAACAAAAATGGACATCATGCTTTGAAATGCCAAGAAAAACAAATGCTAAACAGGAGCCCACGGTAGGCTCAAATATGCAAACAAGCTAAGGGCTCTTGCCCAGCAGCAGGATGGGGAATTTGGGGGATGCAGGGAAGGGGAAGCGAACCGGAGGACTGCAGTATGCATGGGGAGAACACTTGCACACCAGGCAGTGAGGGACTTGATGCATGCGTCCAATTGCAGGTTTAGTTGAGATTAATGTGCCTTGATGACCAGTCCTGTCCTAAAGTTTCCAAGAGGAATCAGATTCCGATGCCAATTTGCCTCAAAACAGATGGGCAAGACTTTTCCATGGGGAAAGAGCACCAAGGTGAAATGCCACATGTCAGAAGAAGATATTTCAAACTTAATTTGCAACAGGCAGAAATGAGGTAGAAGAATAAACTGGCCTTCAGAAGGTTCTGAGGTGAACACTGAGAAGGACCCCAAAACTCGGTTCTTAGAAAAATTGTCCTCTCCCACTGTCCTGTTAGGTTTCCAAAGTTCACCTGTTGTGAAATGCTAGCATTTGTGGCTGGAAGAGGACACCAAATGATATTTTCATCCTCTGCAAAAAAATCTCTGTTTTCATGAATTCAGTGTGAGACCAAATATGTCATCACTTGTGCTCAGTGTTACAAAAGGGGGAATTTTTCAGCTGTCTTTATTGGAACAGAGCATGTTTTCACACTACTTTATGTCAGTGTCTCCCATTTTAAGTTCTTGTTTTTATTGGACACTTTGGATTGTTTCAGCCCAAATTGCACATATCCAAAACCCACTAGATTGTAGGCCAGATGATTGGGCCAGAAAACAGCCACTTATTCCCAGAGTTATGTCAAAACTGATTGAAGTAGAGATCCAAATATTCCACCTGCATGATCTCGTCTTAACTCCCCGGAAACTGCTCTTTCCCAAGATGGTATGTGTTGGTTATACCTATAGGTTCTATTTTGACTAAGTCCAAATTTGTATTATTTAGAACTTAAAAATCTTTATAACTCGCAGAACCCCTAATATGTGTGTACTACCACCACTGAGGCTGCATACACCTCCTGTGGGCTGCAACTGGGAGAAGGAAAGAGTAAGGGTCATACCAGCTTGGGGAGGGGGTTGCAAAATAGATGGAAAGCATTAAAGGTATCTTTCTGTAGGTGTTTAGAAAGAAACAATGTCAGAAATGTTGCTAGGACAAATGAGTAACTGGCAAAATACAAAATGGAAACAAATTTCATATTTAGTGTCAGGACTAAAATAATTGTAGATATATTAATGGATTAGATGTAATACATAAATCATGTAAGTCTTCCCTACTATGGGATTCATCACTCAAAAGTATTCATAATTAATAACTATTATTTTAAATTCTTAAGTATTATTATACACTTGTTAAAGGTAAGTGTGATACAGTGAAAAGAACACCAGTCTTAGCTTCAGAAAATATGGACTTTAATCTAATTTTATATTAGCTGTGTGACTTTGGGCAAGTGACTTAACTTCTCTGTGTTTGAGTTTCCTTAGTAGTACAATGGAGATAACAATAGTTATCTTATAGTCACTGATACAATGGCTAACTGATACAAAATATGAGAAGCATTTAGTGCTGTACCACGCACACAGAGGCACTTCATAAATAATTGTCATAAGAAGGAACAAAAACATGAGCTTGGCATTTGTATAGGAGGTCCATATGTGATATGTACACACAAATGGGAAAAGAACAGATCTCAAAGAGGCATATTAGGGCTGGGACTGTAGGCACAATGACGACTAAGGGTAAACAGCATGCTGGGCTTCTCAGAACGACTGTAGCTTTTGAGGGTAGAGATTATCCACTGCCTTATGTGTCTTCCTGTCCGTACGAGCTGTTCGTCCATCCCAGTCCCCATTATGATAAACACCTACCTCTTTGGACAGGAGTCTTCCAATGCCAACACATAACTGAGTTCAAGGAAAGTGACTTTTTAACTGGGTCGGGGTCCATTGTTTTGAAAGCGTTCCCAAGAGAATATCTGGACCTGGGCTAAGGGAAGGTGGAAGGTGGTACGGAAGTGATGGTCAATGATGGTACCTTCTGTTTACCTCCCTTAGCAACCTTCCTAACCTGCTGTGGACAGCGCGGTGTCAGGCGGGCCTTTGTCATGGAGGACTGAGGTTCAGGAGGTCGGAGGAGAGTTACAACCGCTGTGCGTTGCATTGTGAGCACAAGCTGGTATATAAGAGCAGAAGCTTTGCCCAATGAAATATTTTCCCATTGTCAGCACGTGCTTCTTCTCTTGGTTCTGCGCAACCCACTTTTCCATTGGGCGGTTCAATACTTCCTCATTTTGCTTTGGTTCTCTAGAGTTTATTCAACAGATATTTATTGAGCACCTGCCATGTGCGAGACCCACTCTTATAAGTGAGGGAAATCCATCGATGGCTCATTTCTTCAACCAATTCTCATATACAGTGCTCCTTTCATTGATCATTTTGCCACTTTCTTTAAAGGTGAATTAAACTTGCCACTTTTATGAAGTGACTGGCTTGTGGACAGCTCTGCTGTGAGCCTGGGAGAAGATAAAGGAGAGGCATTGAATGGACCCCATGGTTTCATTCCAGATTTTTGGTCCCTTCCTGAGCCAGCTTGGTGGAAAAGCTTTCCATGAGGCAGTGTGCTATGCTGCAGAGGGACTGCCACGGAGAGACAGGGGGAAGAGTGAGAAAGGAGGCAAAGGATGCTGACCACTATTTCAGACATGTAAGCAAGACTAAGAGTCGGGATGAGGAGCTTGAAGCAGGAAGGAGATGAGCTAGAAACCCCTTTTATGTAACATTTGATGTATGCTCCAGAGGGATGTTCGGTGGCTGAATGGCAGAACATAATATATTCTACCAGTAAAATGTTAACTAACCTTATTTTAAGACAGTAATAGATACATTGTCCAGAAGTTATTTTTTTAGACTCATAATTACTGGATGCTTTATACAGACTAAAATTCTTATAGAAATCTTATTTTTTTATTTATTCATTTATTTATTTATTTCAATTTTTTATTTCAATTCTAGTTAGTTAACATGTATGGTAAAATAGGTTTCCGGAGTAGAATTCAGTGATTCATCACTTCCGTACAACACCCAGTGCTCCTCACAAGTGCCCCCCTTAATCCCCATCACCCACCTAGCCCATCCCCCACCCCCCACCTAGCCCATCCCCCACCCACCTCCTACATCAACTCTCCGTTTGTTCTCTGCAGTTAAGAGTTTCTTATGGTTTAAGTTTTAGAAAAGGGGTAGATTCCTCATTGGTCCAGACTTTAGGGAAGACTTCCTGGGGGAAGATTCAATTAGGGCTTGGTCTTGAAGAAGGAGTGAATCTTGGGGAATCAGAGCAAGATGAAGGAGGCTGACCGAGAGGCAGCCCACCATCTCTCAGCACGTCAGGCCCCGCTTTACTCACCTCTGCTTAAAGCTCCTATGATCAGCACCCCAGAGACACCCACTAAACGCTTTCTGGAGCCCAGGGATGTGCTCTTCCCATCACTCTTGCCTTTCTAGTTCTTTTATAGCAGGTAACACCTAAATCCTTCCCTACACTCCAGATCCTTCTCCTGCAGCCCAACACACACCTGCTGCTTTCTATGGACTTTGTTCTTCCAGATTGGATACGAAATTATAAACATCATCTAGAAAGCCTCTTCAACCCACAGTTCCTAATCTTTCATTCAGAAAGCACAGGCACAATTTGGTCGTTGGGTACCGAATGTTTGCCTTGGCCTGCACTGGCGCTGTACCATAGGTCTACAGGTGCACGGATGTCCAAGTCACATGCTTGCATTTGATCTCTACAACAGCGTCCAGAGGCTAATAGGGAGGGCAAGTGTTATGAGTGACATTTTAGAAAAGGAAAGATTGAGTTGTAGGAAGCCTTGTGTGGGTCACACAGCCTCCTTAGGGCAAAATAAGGACAAAACACAGATCTCCTGACTCATGGTTTGGTACTTCTTCTCTGCCATGTGGTCCTGTCACCATTATCCCTCTTCTAGGCAAGCCTGAGTAAAGGGGCAGATTTCCTGCTATTGTGCTCATATTTCAGATGAATTAAAGATTGGAGAACTGACATAACTTGCTCAAAGTTAAGAAAGTGGCAGAGGTGGGGCTTGACTTCAGGACAGAATGAGTGCAAACCTATTCTGATAACCGTCACATAATCCAGCTATGGTCAAAAGAAGAGATTTGTTCCTTGTGACTTGAAGGCAGAATATACATTCACTGATGGGAAACAGAATCTTGTGCTTTGTCTCAATGGAAGGAGGAACTTGGTCACAGAGGAGTGTTGAATTAGGAAATGAACAACCTTGTGAAACAGCGAATGTCCTCTTAATGGACTGTCTATATTGTTGGAGATGCTGTAGAATAGAGGCCTGCATTATGAAGAAAGTTGGAATAAGTCTTTCTAAGGATTCTGCTAGTCTTGGCATTCTTAACTTCCATGAAGTCAGTGCCTACCATGGAATTTGCTGTAAGTGAAACAGCCATGTTTAGAAGTTCCCTTCAAGTATCCTTGAGCTGGGAGATAGAAAAGTGGTCCTCACTTTCAAGGCATTTCCTTAAAGGTTGAACGAGTTGTGGCAAGTCTTCCAAATGCCATTTGTGCCACTGATGATACCCAGTGTGTCCCCTACTCCTGCTATCTGTCCTCCCTTTCTTCTTCCCTTGGGGTCCCACCTAAGACTCAGTCAAAACTGACACTTCCCTTCTGTTTCCCACTCTGAGTTTTGTAAAAACTCTTTTAGAAAAGAATAGAAAGGCAGCAAATTTGAGTCTTTGTTGTGTCCTTAAGATTGGGCTACCTGAGCGATAGCTCATTTTTGTGTTTGGTTTAGGGTCTGATCCAAGGTGATTCTTAATCTCTGTATTGCAGGAACATAGTTTCTAATATGTCAGCTCCGTCCTGCTGCATGTTCCATCAATACCCTTAACCCAGTTATCTGCAAGGACTTTGACCCCAGACGGGGAGTCCCAGATGGAAGCCAGGACATTGCTTCAGGACGGGCTATGAGAAATGCATGTAAAATAGAAAAATGTGAATTATGTGCGAAACAAACAAAAGCACCAGGAACATGGAATTTGTGTCAACAAAAGCTTGCTGCAAGCTGTTGCTTGCTTCTAAGGGGGAAGCGGACTCTGGCGCCCAGGGAACGGTAGCAGAGAAGGACTTTTGCACAAGATGTGCAGAAACAAAAGGGGTGAACTCTTTTGGCTGTAATTGCTTTCAAGTTCTTAAGCTCCTCTCTCTTGCATTTGTTATACAGCTCGGGAAGTTACTGATTACTGAGTCCGCCTGAGCCATGAGAATGGGAATAACTGACATTTATTTTGACATACTCAAGAGAAGAGAAAAATAGTCCAAAGGGTGGGACCTCCAGCTGACTTTCTTGTTGACTATAAACCAACTCCATGACTGGGTTACTTGGGTGAATAAGGGGATGGCAAGGTTCTCAGGGAGATTCATGCACTGGAATGTCTAGCTCACGTTCCAATTAAAATATTAAATCTGGTGATTTTAAACTACACAGACTTTTGCTGCCACCAACTGAAAATGTTATAAGTACTAGTTTCCAAGCTAGCTACAGAAATCCAAAATTATCATTCCCTCACTGAGAGATATTTCTAGGCAAGAGACAACCAATATGCACATTTTTTTTAAAGCAAATTATCTTCAGTTATTTAAAATGATTACCCCGTTCCTCTCTGGATCATTGCTGGAGACCCAGGCATCCAAGTGCCATAGGCTGCTATGTCAAATATAATAAATAACATTCCAATTACGTTTGGGGGTGGGGGCTGCACACAGCTTGAAGTTGGCTCACGGCCACCCTTGCTACCACCAGAACTGCCTTCCTAAGGTGTTCTGGGAGAAAAGAGCCCTGTGAAGTCCAACTGGCAAGATTTTTGCATAAATACATCTCCCTTTACAAGACTGATGAGATTTTGCGGCCTACAGGCCATAGCCTCAACCCAAATCCATGACCACCGCACACAGTCATTCATGTGGGAGGTACCACTTCTTGCTCTCACTTCTCCAAATGGCTCCTGGGGCTCATTGCAGCCTTTTAAAGAGAGATTGAGGGCGGTACTCTGCCAGGTCCGTCGAAATGAGGCACCCTAAAATAGAATTTGACGTCGTGGATAGGGAATATTCAATTTAATTCCAGGCCATTTAATTCAATACGTATTTACCAAGTGCTGGTTCTATATCAGGTTCTGAGGACCTGCCTGTGGCCTGCCTGTGGCCTCATTTCCACCTTTTCTCATCCCCTAAGTCTTGGTTTCTTCATTTGTTAAATTGTTATGGATGATAATAGAGTGCCCTCAGGATTCCTGCAAGCTTAAATGAAAATGTGTGTGTAGTGTGCGCCCGGCCCACCCCCTGGTCCAAGGTGGGCATGCCGTGAACGGCAATTTTCTCTTATCCTCCTCCCCTTTCTGCAAATGCTCAGAAACAGAAACCCATCAAGCCCCAGGAATCACTCCGGGCAGGGGCAGGAGATCTGTAGAGAGTGTCTCTGATGAAGATCTCCTTCTTAGGACTGTATTCCTACATTGAAGTAGTCGAGTTATACTGTCAACCTCATAGGGTTATAGGGGAATTGGGTGAAACACTGTCTGCAAAATGCTCAACCCCTATTTAGGGACTTAGGTATTTCCTGCAAAGTTGTTACTATTATGTATCTTTGTATCAACTTTGTCACTACTGTTTTTTTTCTTGGTTTGAAACCTCTTGGATTCTGGAGGTCCAGTGGACCCTATTTACCACCATTGTGGCTTCCTGGCTCCCGAGTTTGGATATTCCTTTATTCATCCCACAAACATTTACTGAACACCTGCCAATTGCCAGATGCTTTGCTAAGCCCATGGGTCACAAGGACAGATGGGGTCACCAAAACCGGTCATACGAGCAGGATCCCTGACCTCTAATAGCTTATAGTTGGTTGAGGAAGCCGGAGAAGCAAGCACATCATTTCAATATGATCTAATAAATGCAGAGGCAGAGGTCACCATGGGGTGAAGCAGGAGCACAGAGTAGGGACCTGTACCCGGCTGTGGGGCTGGTGGAAGGGGCAACCAGGGATAGTTCCTGGCAGGGACAGGGACAGCTCAGGTAACTGCACACTGAAGGACAAATGTTTCTCCATTCCCAAGACCTTAAAAGTATGACTTACACTTGTGTCCTTGAAACATCAGTGGGCCATAACTAGTGACCTAAAAGTCTAAATTCGGCCATCAGACTATGCTCGAAAGGCAGCACAGCAGGCTGGGAATTCTGGGGGTTTCATTTCATGGGAAGCAACAGGACCACTTCCCTCCCCTTGACCCCAGAGCAGCATTTTCTGAGCTCTTGAGCCTATACCTCAGGTTCTCCTCAGGTTTTTCCACAGTAGGTCTCCCCTGTAGGACTCCCCACACAGCTGGGTCCCCAGGGTGGCCTTAAAGAAAGCCTAGCCAGTTCAGGGACCAGGAAGCACACCCATAATATACAGACCGTGCTCATGGGAAGACTCGGAAGGGAAAGAACTCCAAGACCGCCCACGTCCCTAATGTCCCCGTGGTGCCACTTTCTCCCGTAGAAGGACAGAACGGCATGGTGATGAGGACAAGAGAGTTTGTGATGCACTGGGTAGCAAGTGATAATCAAAGATCTAGAAAGTCCATGGCCCTCCATTTCTGGTTTCTGGTGTAGAAAATAATGCTCTGTGATACCAGGGTCCGCTTCTTCGCTAATGACTTTGACCATAGAGCAAGAAATCTTCGTCATCATTCCAGAAACATTTTTAAGAGCCCTGACTGAGAAGCCTTACGCCTCCATCTCGGTCTGGTGCTGAGCTGGGACCTGGGCATGCCCTGTGTTGGATTTCTCCTGGCCGTTTCTTCCTACTGTGTTTTTCTCCAGTCCTTAACATCCCTTCTCATTTCCTGTCCGATCTTGCTCTCCCCCAGGAAGCCCCGAAAGGGGCCCCAAATTTCATAAGAAGTCAAACTGCTAGCTCGGCTTCCCGGATTCCTGAAGAAGCAAATATTAGTTTCTTTTATGAGGCACATGTTCACTTTTTAAAAAGACTTCATTTTTTCTAGCAGTTTTAAGGGTACAGCAAAATTGAGAGAAAGGTACAGAGATTTCCCACAGCTGCCTGGGCATAGTCTCCACACATGCACCCCCTCCTCCCCGTGCCCCCCACTGTGGCCATCATCCCACAGCACAGTGGTGCTTTTGTTACAGCCTTCAACCTACACTGACACATCATAACCACCCGAAGTCCAGAGTCCACATTACAGTTCGCTCTTAGTGTTACACAATCGGCGGATTTGGACAAATGTATAATGACGTGCACCCACCACGTTAGTATCACACAGAGTGTTTCCACTGCCTGAAAATCCTCTGGGCTCTGCCTCGTCATCCCTTCCCCACAGTCCCTGGCAACCACTGATCTTCTTACGGTCTCCATAGCTTTGCCTTTTCCAGAATGTCATCTGGTTGGAATCATACAGTATGGAGCTGCTTCAGATTGGCTTCTTCCACTTACACATGCATTTAAGTTTCTTCCTAATGCTTTCTCATGTTTTCCCGTGGCACATTTGGTTTTTAAACTTTTTTTCAAACTTTTCATGCATATGATGGTAGACCCCAGGAAGCTGGTCTCTGTCCACTTGGAGACATCAGGGACACTTGAGGTCATGAGAACACCTGGATCAGACCCGTGGGGCAGAACATAGGGGTGGATGGTTGGCTCAATCTCCATTTCACAGCTGAGGGATCTCCTCTCCCCACTGTACTCTGTGCTGAAACTGCGTGCAAGAAGAGAGTAAATGAAACTAGTTCCTCCCGGAGGAGACTACTGAGTCATTGAAAGGGGCTATTCAGAAGGGCCCTCCTTCCAGTTTCCATTGTTAATCGTCATAAACAAAGGAGTAATAATGGATGGAGCAAAAGCACAGCAATGTTAGGGCCAGTTTATTTGTGTACCGCAATGAAAAACTGAAATAGCCCTTTAACGTCCAGTTCCTCATTTGATTCCACAAGAATGATGGTGTACATGGCAGGGATGAGACCACAGTTTCCATCTTTCAGGTGAGGAGTCCCAAGTCTTTCTGTGGCTGTGGGGCAGAGTGAGGGCAAGAGGTGGGCACAGCAGAGCCCGGATTCCAGTTCAGGTCTCTGACACCAAGCCCATGAAGGTCTCTAGCGTGTCATCGACCCAACTCACCTTTATTGAGCAACTACTGTGCTGTGCACCCTGGGCTGGGGCGGGAGAGAGAGAGGGTCCCCGAGGGGGACGGTAGAAGCACACACAAGTCCCTCAGGCAGGGAGTCCCACGCATGCTGGTCTGGCTGTGGGGCTCCGAGGCAGCACAGAGCCCCTAGACTGGGGCTTAGGGTAGGCTTCAAAGGAGAGGGATCCCTGACCTAGGCCCCGAGGATGGTCAGGCGCTAGGCAGAGATTAGGGGAGTGGTTACTAGCGGGCAGGATTTGAGGCATGCGCAGTACTAAGGGGACCCTTTCACGCGACGCTGCACGATGTGTCCCATCAGTGCCCCTCCTTAACCTTCTCTGCCGCATCTCCCGCTCAGGGTGCCCTGGGCCCCAGACGTGGCCCACTTGCCGCATCAGAGAAGGTGGCCACGAGTGTGACAGGGCACTGCTCCTCGCAGGCTCCCGGCAGGAGCCTCTCTCTCCTCGGCCCCTCCGGAGGAGTTCACGCACCAGCCCCTGGGCCTCGCCGAGACTGTCGGGGGGTCGGAGGGGGGGAACCCCAACTCCGCAGCAGCTCGCACAGGCCTCTCCTCCGGCTGCTCCCACATGTGAAAGGACACAGAACAGAGATTGTCGGAAGGCCTGGCTTGGGGGCGGGGGGAAGGGGGACTTGGAATTCAAAGCCAAGGCCCTCACGTGCTCTGCACCGTAGCAGCTCATCATCAGTCGTCCCTCTTAGCGGCGCGCGAGCCCCTGCGCTCCTGCTCTCCAGCCTGGCCGCGGCATCTGTTAGCAATGAGGGAAGACGGGGTGGCAGAGGCGGGGCGGGAGGTGGGGGCCGGCGGAAGGCCGACCGAAACCAAGTGTGCTTGCTCACACACAGAAAACCACAGGCCTCCTGGAGCCAGGCACCTCACGAGGGCCCCCCCTCCCTCTTGACTTGGTAATCAGGAGCACGTGATGGAAGGATTAAAGACTTGACTTCTCCTCGGTGGGCCTCAGGGTCCTCATTTCTCCCAGGGGAGGGGCTCGGGCAGGCAGAAATATCCCGGTCTTTCCGGGTTGCTGTCCTGTGTCCAGAAGGGAGAGGCTCGCCAGGCTAACTCTGAGAGCATGCTAGTTCTCACACAGGGCAGGGAGCTCTGTAGAACTCTCCAGTGGTCCCTGACCCATGAGGAAGGAGGCAGGGTCCTCTCCCGTCTCCTCAAGGGTGAGGCAGGCACTTTGGAAAGGCTCCCTCCTGCCCATCGGGTAGCATCCAGCTCTACACCTCTGCACCTGAGGCCTCCAGGACCTGATACCTGCTTTCCCATGATTCCCGTCAAATTGTAGCATGTTCTGCCAAGGTCATGACCTCCAAGGAAACAAGGAGGTAAGAAGAGTGCCAGGAAGGCCTCAAAGCCAGAACTCAGAGTGACTAGAGTATTTCTGGAAGGCTGGACAGATACAGGTAGTCTTGTATAGAGAAAGAAAAACAGTGCTAATTTTTCTTTTTAGTTTTTCTTTTTAGCGAGTCATCCTCTTAGGAAGTTGTTGGGACCCGGCAAGGAGCTGGAGGCTCCTTGAAAGTCCCTTAAGAACAGGAAATGGGAAAGTAAAGTGTCTTCCCCCATTCCTTCTTCCTTCTGTGGGCCCGAGGGGTCAGTGTCCTCGTGTAGCAGGGCTCATGGCCAGTGCGGAGGCCCTACGCTGGTTCCCACCAATGGGACAATCAGTGAACCACCTCACCTTGAACTGCCCGTGCTCTCATGCTCTGGTGACTACGTGATGAGAGATTCTAGCCAGTATTTCTATTTTTAAGACCCTCCATTGGCTTGGAGCAATAGGTAGGTGGGAGATAGGAGGGAAAGGAAGAGGAGCAATGTAAGATGAGAGGAGGGGTTTTGTGGTCTGGAAGTCTTCCATACCCATCTCAGAATAAGGGTCTCTATCCTCCAGAGGTAGCTTATACTCAGGGAGGGGCTGAAATAGGACACGGGGTAGGTGTGCTGATGTAAAGGGAGGCCCCATGGGGGCTGCGGGGGGCTCTGTCCACAACCCATTTGTGTCTAGGGCCAACCTCGACTCTGCATTCTAGGTACAGCTAAGCGGTCATCTTTGGTGGACAAGTCAGGTATCTTGTACCCCTGTTACAAAATCTGCAAGCTGGGCCATCACTGACCCACCGTGTGACCCTGGGAATTAGCCTCTGAGTCCCCAAGTTTTTTGCATATCTGTAAATTGGGAATTCCACTGCCCAGACCCCGCAGCAGCCTTGGGGATTAATGAAAGCCTTGTTCACAAATGTCTTGGAATCCATAAAGGTTTAGATCGATAATTAACAAGAAAGAGAAGGCATAAACATTTCAAATATATATCAACTCCCAAATCTATAACAGCCAATAAGTCTAAAAACTGAGTGGCCACAATTTCCCTCAGTGACAGGCAGCCCATGCACTTTCAAAAGTAATTCTACAATAAGCATAAATTACCACTTGGGGAAACCTTCACTGTATGCCATGACTACAGATTTATTAAGTGAAAATGAAACTTTTAAATAAATATCTGGAACAAAAATGTATTTCCCAATCTAATCGGGCCACAGAGGCAAGAGTTTTTAAAGTGCTCTGTAGCCTGTAGAGTATAAAGCTGAGCACATTTTCCTAGAAGTCACTTGGCCGAGTCAGTCACTGCCACACAATCTCCCTCCCTAACTGTCAAACACCTGGATCCCCCCGATGCTCAGCCAAGAGCAGCAAGGACGCACGAGGCCCCAAGGACCTTTCCCAACCGCTCAGGGAAACGGACAGATTCTGAGGCATCTTGATGCCCTGGGAAGATCATGATTTGGAATTCCATCTGAATCTGAACCAGCAGACGTCATTTATTCATCCTCCCAATGCCACGTTCCCGCCACGGTGTCCTCCCTTGAAGGGCAGATTAGTTATGTTGACTAAGTAATCCTTGCAAGAGACCAAGGGGACCCAACATTTAAGGTGCAAGGGATATATCACGAGGCTGGCCACCCCCACCAATGCTTGATGGCACTTCCTGTGGTATCAGTACACTGCTGGTCTCTCCAGCAAGCCTTCTGGTCCTTCCCTGTCCTGGAGCTTCCTGGCTCTGGGTCTGAGCCCTTGAATACTCAGTCAATCCTAGTCATTGCTACCCTTTTAACAAAGAAGGATGTGAGGACTCAGGCCTAAGCTAATCACCTTCTGATGTTCCCTGTTAGCAAGAATTTGTTCCTAAGTGGGCAGGAAACATACTTCGAAGTAATGAGATGTAAGAGGACATTTTCCAAGGGCTTTTGGTAAAATTTTCCTTGATCAAAAAAATAAAATAAAATAAAATAAACCACCACCACCTCCACCACCAAAGCACACACAAAAAAAACCCCAGGAAGAGATGTTCTCTTCTGTTGGCAAAAATGAGGAAGGATTGCTATTGGTAGGCATCTGGTGCTAGCAAAGAGAACCAGCCTTAGGATAAAACTGAACCTGTGGAAGGGAGAACAGGGATGAAAAAGAAAGAGGTTTTTGATGACCTCAGAAAGGGACTAGGCTAATTCCTTTTTCCCTTAGGAAGTTCACATTCTAACATGAGTGTCAAGTGCTGTAAGGGTTGGGGTATCTCCGGCGTATTTCTGGAGAGGGAAGTCAGGGGATGTCAGGGTTGGAAACAGTTCAGGTTACATTATATTACTGGACACAATTGCTACAGTTAACGTACTTACACAATATTTAGTCAAACATTTTCCGTTAATGTTCTTGAGGGATATTGATTTGTAATTTCATTTTTTTGTAATATCTTTGTAGGTTTTGGTCTTAGTATCATGCTGGCAGTGTAAAGTGATTTTGGAAAGGATTTGTCTCCATGTATTTCTTCTTTAAAAGTTTGTATAAAATTAGTGTTATTTCTTCCTTGAATGTTTGATAGAATTCACCAGTAAAATTATTTGGTATTTTATTATGCAAAGATTTTTGATTTAAAAAACCCAATTTATTTATAAAGTGCTATTCAGATTTTATTTTATCTTGTGCCATTTTGGTAAGTTATATATATATATATTTTTAAATGCATCCATTTCACCAAAAATGTTTAATTTGGTGGTATAAAGTTTGTCATTACATTATTTTATTATCCATTTCATATCTGTAGGGTCCACAGATATAACATCTTTCAATCACAATATTATTAATTTGTACTCTTCTTTATTCTTTTCTCAATACGATCAGTCTAAGTATCTCTCAGTTTTGTTGAACTTTTTCCTTCATGTAACTAAACTTGGGGTTTCTTAGTTTGCTATTTTTGTTCTATTTTAAAGTTAATTGATTTGTTGGTTTTATCCATATTTGTATCTTCCTTTTACCTGGATTTACTTTGCTTTTGTTTCTAATTTCTTAGAGTAGAACCGTAAGTCATTGATTTTAGATCTTTCTTTAAATCTATCTGTAAATGTTAAAGCTGTATGTTTTCCTCTTAACACTGATTTAGCTGAATGCCAGTTTTAACATGTTGCATTTTTATTCATTGAGTTTAAAAGATTTTGTTATTTCATTGTCCTCTTTTTTCACTAACATTATTTAAATATGTGCTGTTTACTTTCCAAGTAGTTGGACTCTTTAAAGATGTTTTAGGGGTGCGTGGGTGGCTCAGTGGGTTAAAGCCTCTGTCTTCGGCTCAGGTCATGATCTCAGGGTCCTGGAATCGAGCCCCGCTTCCCACTCTCCCTCTACCTGCCTCTCTGTCTACTTGTGATCTCTCTCTTTCTGTCAAGTAAATAAACAAAATCTTAAAAAAATAGTTTAAAATATGCAAATAAATAAATAAAATTTAAAAAAAAAGATGTTTTATTCATAATGATTCCTAATTTAATTTCATTATGGTCCGAGAACATACTTGGTATGATTTCAAACCTTTTGAATGTGTAGGGTCTTGTTTTGTGGCCCAGTATATGATCTATCTTGGTGAACATCTTATATACATTTGAAAAGGACATGTATTCTCCTGTTGTCGGTGGTAATGTTCTGCAAATAATAACTACATCAATGATATGAGCAATACATTACTTTTATCTAGTTATTATTTTAATAATATGTATAATATATGATATTTATATATTTATAATATATGATAATTAATGATAATTATATAATTAGAATATAATATATGATAATTAGAATGTATGATATATGATATATATGATATATGATAATTAGAATATAATATATATGATAATTATAATATAATATGAATTATATGATATACACAAATATAATATGTAAGATATATAAATATATATTTACACAATATTTAATATTTATATATTATTTATCTAGCTATTAAACTGTGATTATGAAATTGTCTATTTCTCTCTCTTTTTCAAATATATCTAAATATATTATTTAGATCTTCTTTGGTTTCTTTTTTTTTTAAGATTTTATTTATTTATTTGAGATGGAGTGAGAGTGAATGAGAGAGAGAGCGAGAGAGAGGGACAGAGGGCGAGGGGGAAGCAGGCTCTCCACTGAGCAGGGAGCCTGATGTAGGGCTCAATCCCAGGGTCCTTGGCCATGACCTGAGCATATGGCAGACACTTCAAGGACTGAGTCACCCAGGTGCCCCTTCTTTGGAATCTTTTAAATAATAATGGGTGGTTTCAGCATACAAATGCTGTACATATTTTGTTAGATTTACATCTAAGTATTTAATATCTTTAGTGATTGTAAATGACATTTTAAATTTAAGTTTCCATGTGTTCATTACTTATACGTAGAAGTGTAACTGATTTTTGAATGCTGGTATCATATCCTGTGACCTTGCCAAACTCACTGATTAGTTGTGGAGTTTTTTTCCATAGATTTCTTAGATCTTCTTCTATTTCTCTTTTTAATTATGCCAGTTTTTTGCTTTATGCGTTTTGAAGCTCTTTTATTAGCCACATAGATGTTTGTAGTCATCAACAATACCTGAAGAATTGACTCTATTTTCTTTATCTGGTGTTACTCTTTTTCTCCAATAATACTCTATTTTGAAATCTATTTTATTTGGTAATAGTACAGACATCTTTGTCTTCTTACGCATACTGTATTCCAAGTATATATTTTTCCATTCCTCCACTTCCAAACTATCTCTCTTTATATTTTTTTATTATTTATTTATTATTATTTTTTTTTTAGAAAGAGAGAGAGAAGTTGGGGAGGGGCAGAGGGAGAGAGTGTGGCAAGTGGACTCCATGCCCAGCATGGACCCTGACATAGGCTTGATCTCACCACCCTGTGATCATGACCTGAGCTGAAATCAAGAGTCAGATGCTTAAACAACTGACCCACCCAGGCATCCCTCAATCTATCTCTCCTCATATTTGATGTGAGTCTTACATTTTGCTTTCATGTGTAAAATTTTCATCAGTTTTTGTTTTAATCCATTCTGACAGCTTTCTGCCTTCTGCTTAGTGTTTTATTCATTAACATTTAATGCTATTATCAAAGTTTAGTGTAAGTCTACCACTGTATTATTTACCTTCTGTTTATTTCAATGTTTATTGTTGTTGTTGTTTGTTTTTAATTCTGTTACTCCATCCTGCCTTTTTTTTTTTTTGATGATTTGATTATGGGTTTTAAAAAATTTCATCTTAATGTATCCATTGCCTTTTTAGCCTTACCTTTTGCCTATTTATTAGTGGCTTATTAAGGGCTCTAGGATTTAAAATATACACCATTAACTTTTCACAGTCTACTTAGACTATTTTTGATATATTTTATATGTATTATATCTGCATATATTATAAATGCCACATTACAATGTTATAATTTTGTTTTAACCTGTTCTGCATTTCTTAAATAATTAAAAGATAAACTGTCTTCTTATATAAGCCAAGATATTTACCATTTCCAATGATAGTCATTTCTTCTTGAATATCAAGTTTCTATCTACTTTCATTTCCCTTCTATCTAACATACTTCCTCTATATTCTCTTGTGTTTATTTTATTTTATTTTATTTTGTTTTCCTGAAACTGCCTTTATTTACCTTTCATTCTTGAAGGATATCTTTCCTGAGTATAGAATTATGGATTGGCAGTTTCCCACCCACCTCCAGAACCTTAAAATGCTGTTCCTTTGTCTTCTGATCTCTATATATTTGAATGAAGTCACTAAGTTCCTCTATATCAAATGTGACTTTTTGTCTTTAGATTCTTTTGTAATTACCTCATTAGTTTTCAGCAATTTTACTATGATTTACTTAGGTATGGTCTTCTTAATATATACTGTGCTTGAGTTTTGCTGCATTTCATGATTCTATAAATTTATGTCCTTCACCAAATTTGTAAAAAATGAGTTCATTGTTTCTTCAAATATTTTCTTCTGCCCCATATTCTCTTTACTCATCTTCTGAGACTCCAATTACCCATGTATTAGACCTTTTGACATTACTCCACATGTCCTAGAAACTGTCCTTCCCTAACTTTTATTTTAGTTGTTCTTTAAGCCGGATAATTCTATTAATCTATCTTCAGTTTCATTGACTCTTTCCTTTTTCATCTCCATTCCACTTTTATTAATTAGGGTTCTCTACAGAAACAGAACCAATAGTATGTGTGTGTGTATGTAGATGGATAGATAGATAGATAGATAGATTGATTTGTTTGTTTGTTTGTTTGTTTATTTATTTATTTTAAGGAATTGGTCTCAACCTTGTGGAAGCCTGCAAATACAAGATCTGCTAAGTGGCTGAGTGATCTGGCAGGCTAGACACCCAGGTAAGAGCCAATGTTGCAGCTCGAGATTGAAGATCATCAAGCAAAACTATCAAGCAAGCCATCCTTCTTGTTGGGGGGAGTTCAGTGTTTGTTTTATTAAGAACTTCAGCTAATTGGCTGAGTCCTGCTCACATTATAGAGGGTAATCAGCTTTACACAAGCTCACTGATTTATACGTTACTTTCATCCTAAAAACACCCTCGCAGAAACATCTAGAATAATGTTTTGATCAAATACCTGGCACTGTAATCCAGCACGTTAACACATAATAGTAACTATCACACTACTGTTATGCCTGGCTAGCATTTTTATTTTAGATGTTATAATTGTTACACATAGAAATTTCTATTTTGTTCTTTAGTTTCTATTTTCTATGATGATATTTTCTATCTTTTCATTCATTGTAAGCATTTTAGAATATCTTATGAGGCATTATTATAATAGTGGGTTTAGAATCACTAAACCCACTGGGGTCATTACACCACCCTTGTCATCTCAGGGCTCATTTTCATTGATAGTTTTTTCTCTTGAAGTTGAGCTATGTTTTCTTGATTCCTCATGTCACATAATTTTGGATCACATCCTGAGTATTGTGAATGTTATATTGTGGAGATTATGGGTTTTTAAATATTCTTCCAAAGAGTCTCGATTTTTTATTTTGTTAGAGAAGGAACTTGGTTTGAAGGAAACTGCAATCTCTTATCTTTTGGGAGACATGTTTAAATCTCAGTTCCTTCCCTTTTTAGCTCAGACACACACATGTACATGAATTAGGAACTGGCCAGAGACTTGGGCAGAACATAAATACCAAATTTGTAACGACTTCTCTTTGGTCCTCTTCTTTTTGGAAATCCCCCTTCACTTCTCAACTCTCTTGTTGCTCACATTATTTCCTCTAGTTCCTCTAGTTTCAGGCCAGAAAGACTTGAGACATTCACCAGGGTTACCGTCTGGCTAAAACTTGTGATAACAGGGAATGCACACAGTGTCATTCCTTTTTGCAAGTGCTAATCTGTCTCCAGAATATTGCTACTTTTGTTCTGCTCCAGTAATTGTAGGTGGTTGTTTTAGTTGCTGCTGTGTGTGTTGCCAAGAATTTATAGTTTTATTTACATGAGGGACCAGTCTAGTAGGAGCTACTAAATTATATTGTCAGCAAACATCCTATCTTATTTTCGAAAGGATATTTTTGTTGTATATATGTTGACTGAAAGGATTTAAAAAAAAGGTTTCAGAACTTCCAAGATATTTTCATTTTGTCATCTGACTTCCATGGTTTCTGTCTTGTTATTACTCTTATTACTATTCCACTATTTGTATTGTGTTTTTTTTCTCCTGTGGGTATTTTTAATATTTCTCCTTTATCTTTGATTTTATAAATTTGAATATGACATTCCTAGGTGATTGTTTTGTTATTTTTAATTTTACTCGGAATTAGCTGAACTCCTTGTATCTGTGGATTAATTTCTTTCACCCATTTGAAAAATTCTCAGCCAACATAACCTCAAACATTTACTTTCCTTATTTCGTCTTTCTTTTTTCCTGGGACTCCAGTTTCAAGGATGTCAGATTATTTGATTTTTGTCCTCTAGATTTTGGATGTTCTGCTCAATTTTTTTTTTTTATTTCTTTTTCTTTTCCTTCTTCTCTTCCTCTTTTTCCTTCTTCATATAGTATCAGGTGACCTGTCTTCAAATTCGCTGATCCTTTCTTTGCTTTATGTAGTCTGGATTTCTCCTTTTTCATGTAGTAATTTTCATGGAATCATACAATATATAGTATCCTTTATATTCTCCTTCAGATTTGAAGTTAACCACGTTATTTCACATTATCAGTTTGTCCATTCATTTTTATTGCAGGATAGTATTCAATCATATGGGTATACCACAAGTTTGTTTATTCATACCAGATGACGAACATTTGAGATGTTGCCAGTTCTTGGCAGTTTTGAAAAAAGTCTCTGTAAACATTCACACAGAGTTTTTATGTAAACATAAGTTATAATTTCTCTTGAGTAAATATCTAGGAATGGGATGGCTGAGTCATATGGTATGTATGACAGTCAACTTTGTAAGAAACTAAAATTGTTTCCAGAGTGGTTGTACGACTTTACATTCCCACTAGCAATGAATTAGAATTCTGGTTACTATAAAATCTTACCAGTACTTGGTATTGTCAGGGAAAAAAGAAAAAAAAATATATATATATATAACCATTGTTGTTGTGTAGGTTTTTTGGAGCTTTTATTTGTTCTAATGGCATATGAATGCTGAGCAACTTTTCATATGCTTATTTTTCACCATTTCTTTGGTAAATGAAAATAACTATCCTAGGGTCATAAAATGAATTGAGAAATGTTCTCTCATTTTTGATTTTTTAAAAAAGATTTTGCTTATTTTTTGAGAGAGACAGAGACAGAGAGCATGAGTTGGGGGGAGGAGGAGGGGGAGAGGGAGAAGCGGACTCCCTGATGAGCAGGGAGCCTCACCTGGAGCTCCAACCCAGGACCCGAAATCATGACCTGAGTTGAGTTGCTTAGCTGACAGCCACCCAGGCACTCCTCATTTTCAATTTTCTTGAACAGTTTGTGTAAAACTGGCATTTCGCCCTTAAACGTTTGATAGAATTCACCATTGAAACCAACTGGGTCTAGGGTATTTGCCTGTGTGTGTGTTGGTGTGTATGTGGGGGGGTGGTTGTGGGGAAGGTTTCTTAACTACAACTTAATTTATTTAATAAAAATAGGAATATTTAGGTTAGCTACTTTTTCTTTGCTGAGTTTAATAGTAGATATTTTTCAAGGAGTTTGTCTATTTTATATAATGTGTAGAAGTTATATAATTGATATAGTATTATCCTTTTAATCTATAAGCTCTCTAGCCGTGTCTCTCTTTTATTACTGAAATTGGCATTCTGTCTTTTTTTCTTGTTAAATCTGACTAGAGATTTTTAAATTTTATTGATTATTTCAATAAACCAGATTTTGATTTCATTAATAGTTTTCATTGCTTTGCTTTTATGATATCAAAATTTCATCAGCTTTTGCTGTGTGTGTGTGTGTGTGTGTGTGTGTGTAAGTTAATAGTTGTCTTTTGTAATAGTTGTCATACTTGAGTTTGAGTGTATTTTTTCTTTTTAAATTCTTGCTGAAGTAGTGCCTCAAAAATTCTTATAGTGAAGGCCTATAACTTAAACTATTTTGTATTTCGTATAAATGTGCATGTCTTTTTGTTCCCATTCCAAAATATACTTTTGTATATAAAATTCCAGATTTGGCTATCTTCTCGCAGCATTTTGAATATTTTATCCTACCATTTTCTGCCTCATGTCACTCTCTTAAGTCTGCTTTAGGTCCAACTGTTGAAATGTGGTAGCCTGTCTTTTTTCTCCAGTTGCTTTTATCATTTTTCTCTTTATTCTTAATCTTTATGATATCTGCATGTGACTATTTTTATTTTTTAGTTATTGAGTTATATAAAATGTTAGTCTACAAACTCATGTGTTCTTCCAGTTCTATAAGATTTTGTCTTTCTATTTTCTTACTCTTCTATTCTCTTTATTTAAGATACACATTTGACAATTTTTAAAACTCTGTAGCTTTTATATCTCTTCATTGATATCCTACTTAAATTCTTTTGCACTATTTTCCAATTCCTCTTTTGTTGTATCAAGTCTGGATAGTATTATGTCTTTCTCATCTAAGTGACTCTATTTTTCAGTTCCTGTTTTTGTTCAATTTCTGCCCACTTCTGTTTCATATTTTCCTGTTTGTTTCAATAGAAATTATTCCTTTATCTCTTTGATATTCCTACACAAATTTATTTTTTAATTTTCTTAAGCTGTTCTATAAAATTAATTTCATATAAAGAGAACAGCTTTTCAACCTGCTAGTATTTGGCTGTCTTTCTTACCATTAAATATATTTGTGCCTTTAACATTTTCGTCTTAGATGAACTTGAAAGCTTACTCCACTCTCTATATGTATCCTTCTTATCCTATAACGTTCGAAGGTGCCATGCCGCCTCGTAGCTCTACTGAGACCACAGATGACCTCCGTGTCTAAGGCACTTCCACATTTCTTCCCTGTGGCACTTTTGTGGACATGACAAATGCTGTCTCTGTGCCAACAGGTAGCTTGGTTCCATTTCTGGCACTTGTGCTCTCCTGTACCCCTTGTCCTATGAACCTGAGCTCCAGGCAGAATCAACCACAGCTTCTTTTGGCCTCATGTCATGATTGGGAGCTGCCCCTACGGCACTTTACTCCAGGTGCAGACCGGAGCTTTAATCTCCCAGTTCGCGTGGAGCACTTTTAATCCGTTTTGCCCCGTGGATTACCGGCCACCACTGCTTTGGTTTGGATCACAACCCAGAAGTCCTGTGGCTTCAGCTCTGCTCACTGCTTTGCATTTAAGTTCTATTTCAGTCTATGGTGATGTTTGTTATGTTTTTGAGCCCAACTCTCTCTTTTCATATTTCTCTTTTTATGCTTAATTTATCATTGCTATGTCTTTTTTTTTTTTTTTTTTTTGGTGCCAAAACCTGGGAATGAATCATTGCTATGTCTTTAAAGCTGACAGTTAATGCACTTAATGTCATCTCTATCAGAAGTCTTCTTGTCTTTTTATAAGTAGAGATCTGAGACTCAGTAGGGGGAACTGTCTGGTCTAAGGCCTTAGAATGGGCTTGTCCCAGAGCCTGAGTGGGTCCTCAGGTCTCCCACCTCCAGGTCCCGGGACCTTTTCACTGACCCCAGGGGCTCAGAAACTGCGCTGAAGGGCAAATCTCAGCACTGAGTGGCTTCCTGCTTTTGCAGGAAAGGACTAGGAGGCGGCTGCTGGGGAGAATCCCCTGACGTCTCCTGAGAAGGTAGAGAAGGTGTTTACCAGATTTCATCACTCCCAAATTCTTGTCTGACTAAAACCCTTTTCTTTCAGCAAGCTGTCACAGTCTGAGGGAAGCACACCACGGTGTGTGATGCCACACACGGCCGATGACCTTCGCGTTCACCACAACTGAAGCCCTAGAAACAGTGTTTTCCCTTTGGAGGCAATGTGGCTTCCTTATAAAGAAGAGATATAAAGGGAAAGTATTGATTTTCAATTCAAAATAGGCAAACACTTAATTGTGTGCTGCACAAATATAATATGATTATCAGTTGAAAAATGTCACTCAGCTGAAGAAAGAAAGCCTTCCACGTGGTATGTGGTATGTGTAGGACAAAAAAAAAGTAAAACCTGGCTGCTGAGAATTGTCACCTGATCGGACACCCATTCCACATAATATTCCAGAGCTGTGTGATTAAGGGCTGTCTGATGAAACTATTTTATGACTCAAGAAGTCTGTAAAGAGAAAGCTATCAAGAAAATCAAGATTTGATGAACTGAAATCAAGATTTTAAAATTCAAATTAGAAGGTGGGTATTTTTCCTCCTTTTCATTACTTTAAAAATTGGCTAGAAAATACTTCTGGTCTCTCTAGGCCTAGCAACTACGCTGGAGGTTGACAGTGACTTGAGATTCTCTTCCGGTTCCGGCCGGGCTGACGCGATGCCTCGAGACCTCTTACTCCTGCAGCTCCGTGCTTGTCGCTTGTCCAGGGGGCTCCTTTCTCCCTCATTTCTATAATTCAAAGTTCCAGATGGAACCCAACACACTCAGCAAGCTACTTTTCCTTGCAAAACGTGTATGTATTGGGAGATGATTCAAGTTCCGTGCACTGCACCGTTCGGGACCTCTCACCACCCAGCAGTAGTAGGAGTGGGTATTCAGCCGACAGAATGCCGGAAGGAAGGTCGCTGCAGATAAAGGGCAGCCACAAATCTCAGAAGATTGTCATTACTAAGCACAGTTCCAGGAAGAGGGTATTTCCCTTGCTATGTCCTAAGATTACCGTGTGTAGCAATTGACCGATGTGAATTGGCCAAGTGGGGAGTATTTAAAGGATCAAGGCAGTGTTTGTCTAATACTTTGAAGATAAAGGTGAAGACAATAGGGCAAATTCCTATCCTTGCAAATGATCTAATAATTACTGTAATAATTATCCTCATCCAGCCATAGACCAACAATAGATATATTTGAGAACATTGAATTTCATAAAGTATTGTGCCTCCCTCAGCGGCGGTTGGGCTCACTGTGAGTAACAGTGCAGATCAAATAACCGAGAGCCGCAAGCCTCTCTGCTCACTCACCGCGGCTCACGTTGAGCTCCCTCTCTCACACCTTGCAATCAAATAACACACAATAGCAAATGCGCTCCAGGAGGCTGGAGGGAGGCCAGGGAGGCGAGAGGGCGGCCCTGCTCCCAGGTTCTCTGGCTCTGCCGTGTCAAACGGTAAGTGAGTCTCTCCAATGAACCAGCTAATATCTTTGTGTTGAACTGACAGGCTGTTTTGACATTATTAGACACAGCCAAACAAAGGATGAAACAATTTGTAACCACGTTTCACAGTTCCTGGTTGTAGGCACAAAGCAATCAAACACACCTGCCAGAAAGCCTGAAATGTGGGCTTTCATCCCGGCGTTGTTCAAGGTCCCCACCAACCCTCCCCTCCTTTATGAAGTTTTTCCAGCTAAAGTAACCATGGGACGAGCCCCAGCCCTGTCCGAATCACAGAGTGAGACTCCTGTTTTGCCCCAGCCCTCATAAACAGGTGCTTAACTTGTTTAACCCCAGATGGCAACGGGCCACCACAGTCAGGAAGGTACAAGGGAATGATGGGGGATTCTTAGGCATAGAACATGCTAGAACTTAGAGACCAGGCGTGCAGGTGGGAAGAGAGGATCAAATATCAGGAGGTTTAATGCTCTGCATGCTCTGCATTCAGCCTAGTTTCCACATCCCAGAGCTCGAAAGCCTTGACACTTACAGGTTAAGCAGAGTTTTGGGGCAGACAAAGTGGTACTACATTACATGATGGGAAGTAAATTTTGAAAACTTGATGATGTAGCAATGGGTCCAAAAGAGTTTTGAATCAGTTCAGAGATAATAAGTCTATCACGTATTAGAAAAGAAGCTATTATGTTCAGGTATCTACCCTGAATCGAGTTCTCCACCAATGATCCTCTTGATATCCTAATTAGAGAAATAATCCGGGACTGGAAGGATGGTGGTCCTGGTGGCATGTGTCTTTTCTCTGATGTGGTAGGAAAATTCAGGTTTGGCCCGTATCAGCTCTGTCTGAGACACAGGATCCTGCCCTTCCTCTCTGCCTCCAACCTTTCTGGACACTCTTACTGGAACACAAGCATGGGTCTTGCTTCAAGCACCTCTCCATCTACTGTAGGTCATCATTAAGCAGTCAAACAAATGATCAGTGAACTTTAAAAATTAAGTGACTAATAGGGCCTTAAAGATACAAGGAAAGAGGAAAACATTGATAATTTTCCCAAAGCACTGGAGTTTTAGTCAGACCTGGAATAAAATCTCATCTGTGTCACCTAGAACATAGGATTTCCTTAGGAGTTAAAAAAATACAATAATACCATTTCTCTTAGCTTATGGAGTTAGCATGAAGGTAGAATGAGATGATCTTTTGATTTACAAGTTTTGCTTTTGGTGTATTGTTTGAAAATGTCTTTCTATGCATGGATGATGAAGATGGTCTTCTACTTTATTAGCAGTTTAAAAGTTTTTGCTTTTTTATATTTGGGTTTCTTTTTTGGTGTGATTTAAACAATGTCATTATTTTTGTCCCTTTATGGATAGCCTATTATACTAATACTTTTCATAAAAGAGACTGTCTTTTCTTAGTGACTTATAATTGGTTTTTGCTATAATGCAAATCACTATTAATGTGCAAGTTTGCTTCTGGGCTCTCTCTTTTGTTCACTTGTTACTTTTCTTTTACGCAAATACATCACTTTTATTATTTCTCTAGCTCTAAAGTTTGTCTTGATTTCCGGTAGGAGAAATTCTTCCCACTCCTTCTCTTGACCTGCCTCTTTCTCCTTTGTCATCCAAAGATGTTTGACTCTTCTTAGATTTTCCTATTCCCCTCTGTATTTTAGAAGTGATTTGAAAGATTCCATCTCATAAAAATCTTGTTGGAATTTTGATATGAACCACTTTGATATGCAGATTAATTTGGGGGAGAATTGGTATTTTTACCAGATTGTATTTTCCTAAAGTGAACATTGTATTTTCATATATTTTATCCTGGTTGGCTTAAGGTCCTTCAGGGAATTTTAAATTATTTCTTTGCAAAAAAAAAAAAATTATTTCTTTGTAAATATTTCACACATTTTCTTTGCCAGACTGATTTCCAGGATCTTTAATAATGATGTTTTGAGTGGTTCCTGTCAGCTGATGGAAAAAATATTGATTTATATTTGCTGATCTTGTGTTCAACACACTTGCTTGTATAAATCAATATCTCAGCTAGAAACAGATGGAACATTAAGAGAGGTTAATTTGAGAAGAGTTTAGTGAAGGGCCTATTTACAGAGGTGTGGGCAGGGCATCACCATGGATAATCACCATGGAAAATACAGCAGCCTGGAGCTAGTAACAGTAAGGCTCAATCATCAGCCCTCTACCTAAAGAGTCAGAGGAGGGAGGAATGCCTGGAACATGGCACATGGAGGTCCCCAGAGGAGGTCTGCCTGACAATTTAGGATATTTGTGGTGGGGATCGACTGGCCAGCAGCAGCTACACAGAGTTGGGGAAATAGTAGCCTGGCTTTACTTTCCTCTGATAGATCTCCTGCCTTGCCTCTGCTCTCCCTCCCACCACTGGCCAGATCTGTCATAGAAGTTAGTGCCACAGAGCACAGAGAGAGTGGGGAAGGGTGTGGATGGGTGTGAAAGTACGTGTGGAAGATAATCCACATGTTGCTGACTTCGGTTAGTTTTAATAGTTTGTATGTCAGTCCTCTTGTATTTTCCAGATAGACATCTATGACATCATCAGATATTTTTTTCTACTGATCCTTAAACACTTTGTTCTTCTTGTCTTATTTCACTGTCTAGGTCCTCCAATGTACTGTGAGCTAAAGATTGCGACAGTGAGTTGGTTTGTCTTGTTCCTGATTTGAATGAGATTACTTCTAAAATTTTACCAGTAGGTAGGCTGTGTGCTTTAGTATGGATTTTTTTCTTTACATATTTTTTTTTAGTAAGTTAAGTTGGCTACTTTCCGATCCTAGGTAAGTGTTTCCTATTGTTGTTTAAAAAAATCATGAGCCGATTGTTATATTTTAACAGATACATTTTCATACTTCCATTAAACATATTTCTCACTGTTGTTAATGTGGTAAATTCCACTATTATGTTTTTGTGTATCTATGTGAAAAAACACTCTTGCATGTTTGGAATTCTACCTGGTTATGATGCATTTAAAAAATATATACTGCTATTTTTGATGTTAATATTTTGTTTTGGAGAGTCACATCTATATTCATAAGTGAGATTGCCTATAACTTTAATTATCCTGTTTTCAAATTAAATTTTGCTAGCCAAATGAAATTAGATACATATGTTTTCTTTATTCTTATAAATTTTGAGTAAAATAAGAATTAGCTGTTTTTTGAAGGTTTGATAAAACTTTTTAATATGGTATCTTGGTTTGAAAGGTTGTATATTTTTGACTATTTATGCCATTTGTTTAATAGTTATACATGAATTTGGGATTTGATGTAGTTTGAGACCATTAACATTTTACTATATTTTTCAAATTATTGATGCAAAATTACGCTGAATATACTCTTAAAATGTCATTTAAATTTAATGTAGAGTTATGGCATAATTTACATTCGTCATATTGTTAGTATGTATCTGCTTGCTTTCTTTTACTCATTTTTCCCTGATTAACCTTACCAGAAGTTCTTTCATTCATTCCCTCTGTCCTTCTTTATAGCTTTCCTGCTTTCTGCTATTCCAGTTATCTTTCAGTTATCAATCATCTCAATAATTTTCTTTGTTTTATCTTATAAATTTTCCTCCTACCACTACTTTTGGCTTTTTAACACCATCTCTGGATTTATTCCTTTCTTTTTAAGCTTAAAATCTATATAATTAGTTTTGATATTTATTTTTTTCTAATACATAAATATATAAGACTTCACATTTTCCTCTGAGAGCTTTTGAGATGCCAGATGCGCAATAGAAATAGTTATATAAGATGACTACAACAACAGCTATCATGGCACGTATTTGTAGATATATATTGCTTTCATTGTAATTCACTTCTAAGTATTTAAATTTCTATTACGATATTTTTCAGCAATATTGCGTTCTCAATTTGTGTTTTCTTTTCTCTTTTTCCTCCTTCCTTGCTTTTATTCGCTAGATTATTTTCTTTTTTCTATTTCTTCCTCTAGAGGGTTGAAAATTACACATTTTATTGCTATTCTTTTGGTGCTACTCTAAAATTTCTTACCATTCATACTTCAGTTAACAGAGTCCAATGTTAATCAATATCATTATCTTCCTTCTGAACCTCTTTCTTCTGGGCATTTCAAAATTTAATCTACTTTGCATTTAAACTCTCCCAAATACATTATTTTTATCAGTGGTATTTTTAATGGTTAATGCTAATTTAGATTTACCAAAATGTTTTGTCTTTCTTTCTGCTCCACTGATTTTATACCAACTATTTTCCATATGTCATATCTTCACTAAATTGATATATCAAGGCTACAAGGTTCATTTCAGGAAGAGTGTGTGCCCTTCACAGTTATCCTGGATATTCTTTTAAGAACCACTTCTATTCCACAGAAAGCCACATGGTGAATTAGCTTACAAGACAACGTGGGATTTGTCTTACATCTGCTCAATCAATATCAAACCTCAAAAATCCCAACTAACTGGGAAAAAAGTCTGTCAGAATTATATTCCATTTAGGAAAGAAATGTCATTTTGTGACCATTCAAGCCCCTATTCCTCCTCCTTTTTCTCAGGGTGTGGCATCAGATGTCTGCTGGCAGAAGCCTCTGGGTTTAACGGAATGAAGAAGGATGTGTAAGCCGCGTGTGCTTTGAGTAAATACGGTGCTTCTGAATCATTTGAAGCCCTTTTTCCCTGTTGACTCTGGCTGCCGACA